>CM052800.1:81634083-81737092 GCA_028533885.1 Nasua narica | reverse complement strand
GAATTATGGAGATAAAGCTAGTAGCTTTAAAAGAGCAAAAGTATACACTGAACAATATTATTAAGATGGTTTTAAGCTTGACCAGTGGAATAAAAGCACAATACCTTTCAGATTATTTCCTTCCATTGATTATGTCCTCTTTGGGCAATACTCATCAGTTTGCTATGCAGAATATACCCATCAGTCAAGGAACTGTGTTGAGATGCTTTCAAATGCTAATAACAGTATAATTATCTGTGGCTTAACACATAAAACATTTAACTATTCATATAAGAGTAAGTCTGATTGGAAGGCTCTGTAGTTGTTTAGTGGTTTAATAGTGCCATCAGTGGTCCAGGTTCTATCTGAGTTTCTGTCTTGCCATCTTTTATGTATCAGCAGTGTTTTCTTTGTGGTCACAGGATGGCTGCCATGTCACCGAGCATCTGTCCTCAGGACAGCTTTCCAAGCAGAAAGGAAGGGGCAGCAGCAAAGTGCCTTCTTTCAATTCTTTCTTTGATAAGGAGAAGCCTCCAAGACAACTTGCTCTTAATGAACTTATATAAGGATTTGCTTCTATTGCTATAAAGCCATCTCATTGGCCAGGCCTGGGTCATGTGCCTCCCTCTAGGCCCATTCACTGGCAAAGAGAGCTGGGATGACTTGGCCCACCCTTAGACTGCTGACAACGAGACTGATGCCTTGAGGTGCTCATACCACTCTTGCTTTGCGTCAGGGCTGGGCACAGTGCCTTCCAAACAATATCGGGTTAAGTTTTCTGTTAGCAAAAGAGGAAACTAGGTTGGCCATTAGGTTATCCTCCATCCTGCTAGTACAAGAGCATACAGTCTAAGAAGACAGAAAAGATATAAGGCTTCAGGAAAACTCATTTTGGTACTTTTTATGTGACTCCTCACAATTAGAATGGTCTGATTAAAAAGTGGACACATTGGGGGCGCCTGGGTAGTTCAGTCGTTAAGTGTCTATGTAAGCTCAGGTAATGATCTCAGGGTCCTGGAATAGGGTCCTGGAATGGAGCCCTGTATCAGGCTCCCTGCTCAGCGGGGAGCCTGCTTCTCCCTCTCCCACTCTCCCTGCTTGTGTTCCCTCTCTCGCTATGTCTGTCTGCCAAATAAATAAATAAAATCTTAAAAAAAAAAAAAAAAAGTAGGCACATTAGGACACGTGAGTGTCTCCATCAGTTGAGTGTTTGACTCTTGATTTCTGCTCAGGTTGTAAACTCAGGGTCATGAGAACCAGCCCCTGGTGTCAGGCTTTATGCTTAGTGCGGAGTCTGCTTGAGATGCTCTCTCTCCCTCTCCCTCACCCTCTGCCCCTCGCTCTAGCTCGTGCCTTCTCTCACTCATTCAATGAATAAATAAATAAATAAAATCTTTAAAAAATGTGGACACATTGACTTATTCATGGTGATATTAAATGTAACTTATTGTGTAAATTACTCCTTGATTTCTAAAGATAAAGACTGAAACACTCATCTTCTAATGGAAGTACAAGAATAATTTCCAAAGTACCAGCAAATGAATAGTTCTCCATGTTACATGACATGTCAGAGTCCTGAAACTTAACCCAACATTGACGAAGTACTGGGATCATTGATATCAGCGTGTGTCAGTCATCTTTAGTTACTCAGTGTGTAAACTCAATGCAGATCTTACCTAACTATCCAAAGCAAGGCACGACTTTGGAGACAGTTGTTAGTATCTCTGTTGGATCAAATAGAATGTGCCAGTAATAGTAACATCATATAGGGAGATGATACAGTCTGACTCTAGGGCCACACTGCCTGGGTTTGAATCCTTCCTTGTTCAGCCTCTCCCTACCTCTGTAGTGGTGAGAGGTCATGTATCTTCTCTAAACCTCAGTGTCCTTATTTTTAAAATGTGTAATACTGAGCCGATAGAGTTGTTGCATTGATGAAATGAATTAATGTATGTAAAGCATTCACTAACAGTAAATGCGTTTTAGTTAATGCTGTTGTCATCGAACGTTGAATGTGTCCGTATTTCACATTTTACACAGTACATTCACATTATTTCATGGTCCCCTCACTGCAACCCTGACAGCTAGAATTTTCATCATTTTCATCTCCATGCAAGAACACTATACTTTTATGTCCCAATCATGTATGAGCCCAGCAATGATTATTTCTATTTACTTATTTATTTTTAAAGATTGTATTTATTTATTTGACAGCAAGAAAGGGAACACAAGCAGGGGGAGGGGGGGGAAGGGAGAAGCAGGCTTCCTTCCCCCTTAGCAGGAGGCCCGATGCAGGACTTGATCCCAGGACCCTGGGATTGTGACCTGACCCAAAGGCAGACACTTAACTGACTAAGCCACCCAGGCGCCCTTGATTATTTCTTTTCAGTTTGTTAGTTATACATTTTACTTAGAGTGCAAGTAGAAATTACAAATAAGCAGAATTTACACATTCTTAGCTTGTGTGGTCCATAAGGTCAAATTGGAAGTACGGAGAAGGGAAAGGAATGACTTCTAGATAAGTATCCTAGAAGTTAATGCACTCAGAAATAATGGGTTTTTTTTCACTGCATTAAATTTTGGGGATTGACCTAAAGGCATGGATATGCCAGCTCTAGGGTCAGAGAGTAAAAATATAGGTAGAGCTCTTGGCATATTATGTGATAGTTTCCTGTGCTTTAAATCTATCTTATGCCTGTAGATTTTATACCTGTGACTACTGCTAGGTCTACTATAGGGAAAGCAGATGCAGTCTGGTAAATTGATGACACTAGAAATATTCAGCTTGGAGCAGGACGGAACTGAAGGTCAACAGAAAACTCTAAGGAAGTCCGATCTGATTCAGTAGGGCCCCAGGCAAAAAGAGATGCCCTCTGAACTCTTAATGTTTTTCTTTTGATTCGTGTTCTAGAGGAAGAGCATTCTTCATTATGAAGATTCATCTTTAAAATGGCTGAAATGGGGGTAGGCGCCTGAGTGACTCAGCTGGTTAAGTCTCTGATTTCTGGCTCAGGTCATGATCTTGGCGTCCTGGCATGGCCCCATGTAGGGCTCCCCCAGCTCAGCTGGAAGTCTGCTTGTCCTTCTCCCTCTCCCTTTGTTCCCTCCCCCTGCTCGTGCTCTGTCTTTCTCTCAAATAAGTAAAATCTTTAAAATAAATAAATAAAATGGCCAAATGGTTTTGCATCCTCATATTTGAGATCTCTTTAGTTTGCACTGAAGACAATGTCATTTTATTGGACTCTTTTTATAGTTCAGGGAGTTGTTTTGGCAGAACACAGCCATAAGCTGAGCGACACGGCTCAGGGTGTCGCTGAGCTTATGTCGTTATTTAATAACAGGGTAAATTACATTCCGGTGGCTTCCTGCAGATCCAGATATCAGGTAAAGAATCCATTCTCATCGGGTCTGAAAGTTTTTTGATGCTGGTCAGGAGTCTTTCGAAATGGCTCAGATGTGGATGTTCCAGGAGGAGAAAATGAGGGAGGGGAGTGGTTAAGGGTATCATTCGGGGCATTAGCACATGAATGTAACTAACTCTCGCCTGGACTGGGATGGGCGCTCGAGAGCAGACTGAACTGGATGGCGTTCTGCCTCCTCCTCTCACTGCCTGCTCCTGGGCCAGGACAGCCGGACCTCTATTTCCCTGTTTGTGTGCATTCTCACGCTTGACTGAGTCACACCCAGCAATTTGTGTTGTCTCGGCAGAGAAGCAGGTCAGAGGTGCTATTTGAATACATAGATAAGCAGATAAAGTCAATGGATGAAATAGCGTACTATTACTGTGATGCCTGGTGTGCTTTTTGTACTTAAACAGACCTATAGGTTTACTCAGCACAGGGCCGAGTGGAGGGTGTTGCCTGGACATACGCATTGTGTAAAGTCAGTGTGACTGCAGATTCTGCTTTTCCTCTGTTTCTCCGTACTTAGAGCCTAAACAAAAGCAGGTTTGGGAGATCCAGGAGTGTTGCTGGTTTTCCTATGCTTACTATATAGCAAGCATAAGGCTCAGATGCGAAAGTCCTCATACTCGAGGGGACATATGTCCCTTGTTTCACTGTAATTAGACTCAAAAGCTCTTTGCAGAGCTCACAGTATAAGAAAAAAAGGAAGGAAATAAGGAAGGAAGGAAGGAAGGAAGGATTAATTTTAAGTACACTGGGATAATACAAGTATTTATTTTGCAAGCATTTATTTTAAACCAAGCTAAGTCAGATCACATTTATTAAAAAGAAGATAATCACTCACCTAAGCAACTAGTATCAAGTATGGATTATATTCTAAAAAGTCCTTGCTTCCCAGGGTCTGATCTATTGCCTAGGTAGATTAGTATCATCTGTCTCTAATCCATGTTCTTTGTCAGAGGTTCAGTCAGCTCCCGTTACTTGCAGTAGTTACGTTTCATGAAGTGTCCGGAACACTGAATTAGCAAATTCTGAACCATTGCTCGCAGGGGAAATACAGGGTTAGGTTTCTGCGAGCCTTTGGTCATAACAGTTTTGCCAACTGATCAATATATGACCTTGTTTTATATGTGCTTCTGCTTAAAGACACTTTATTTAAAATGTCTTGTTGATTCATTAACATCAAACTCACAGCTGTAACTCATGACTGCGTGAAGCTCGTGTAACACACGCATTTCTCTGTAAGGCACAGCCTTCTTGTGCTTAGGAGCACTGGACAGCATTTCAATACTGGGGGCCATTTTAAATGGTGAAATAACCAACAAAAAAGCACAAAAATGCAAAAAATGTAGCGCTAAGTAGACCGAAAAAGGGACGCTTGTTTACTGTATGAGGGTTGAAACAAGAAGGCAGAGTGTTGCCTCGTTTGACCTCAGCTGCGAACGTGGGCATCGGCAAGTCAAATTATTTGCTGCTGTGCGCATGACCGTGAATGACCGTGGAAGACTTCGAGTATAGATTTTGGGGTGAGTGATGGACTCGAGTGAGTAGGCGAATTTGCGATAATGAGCATCGTCTGTATTCAGCTGCTGGAAGAAGCATCCAAAGTTCAAGCCTTCATACTGTCCTAGATGACTCTAACTTAACAATGGCAGCACTCAACCTATGTTTAGCGATGAAAATACTTTTCACGGAATGCTGAGAAGGCAAGTGTCTCTTTATACAGAGAACTTGTCTTTCCCAATTTACATCACAAAGCATGCCTCCAAAGCTGGAGAGTTAAAATTTTATTTTATTTTTTAGAAGACTTTATTTATTTATTTGAGAGACAGACAGAGCCCAAGGCGGGGTGTCGAGGAGGGGCAGAGGGAGAAGCAGACACCCCACTGAGCAGGGAGCCTGTCTCAAGGCTCCATTCCAGGTTTCTGGGATCATGACCTGAGCTGAAGGCAGACGCTTAACCCACCAAGCCACCCAGGTGCCCCCAAAATTTTATTTAAGGAGATAACAATTAGGTCAAAAAATTGTGGTGGTTTCCTAAGGGAGAATCAGGAGGGAATTTCAGAAGAGTGGATAATTTTAAGCACGCATGCTTAGACACACACACACGCAGTGAATCCTTTGCCATTGCCTTTATGGACATGGAAGGTGATTGAAGCGTTTGCTGGAAACCGAAATGTTTATTTGAAGATTTCTTTTGGGCATTTAATAAGGATATTAGCTAATAATTATTGAAAGACTACCCTGAGCCTATGGAGAGCTTTGTGACTATTGACTAACTCTCCATTTTACACAATCTGCTTTATAATTGGGCATGTTTTGCAACTGAGAAACCTCAGGCACAGAGAGGATAAGTAACTTGCAAAAGGGCACAGAGCTGATAATCAGTAGAGATGGGCTTCAAACCCAGGCATTGCTATGCTTTATGTACTCCCTCTCCCGTTTTGGCTAATGACGCCAGCACTTATTGGAAAGATCATAAAAACCATTCCAAAGACAATATTTTAAAAAGATAGTGATGCTGGGGCGCCTGGGTGGCTCAGTGGGTCTCAGGGTCCTGGGATCAAGCCCCACATTGGGCTCTCTGCTCATTGGGGAGCCTGCTTCACCCTCTTTCTCTGCCTGCCTCTCTGCCTACTTGTGATCTATCTCTCTGTCAAATAAATAAATAAAATCTTTAAAATGAAATAAATGAGGGCGCCTGGGTGGCTCAGTTGGTTGAGCGACTGCCTTTGGCTCAGGTCATGATCCTGGAGACCCAGGATCGAGTCCCACATCGGGCTCCCAGCTCCATGGGAGTCCGCTTCTCACTCTGACCTTCTCCCTTCTCATGCTCTCTCTCACTCTCTCTCTTTCCTAATAAATAAATAAATAAAATCTTTACAATGAAATAAATGAACAAATGAATGAATGAATGAATGAATGAATAAAAGGGTAGTGATGGGTGGGACAGCAAGTTTCATTTTGTTAAGGAAGCCCAGATCAATGGAAATATATCACATGAAATAGAGTTTTTGAAAAAGTTCTGATTGTATCTTTTGAATTGGATTCTTATTCTAATGATTTATAGCAATATGATGCTCATACAGCAAGCTAAAAATACAGCCAGAAAATGCTGATTCACTCTTGAAAACTTTTTTTTTCCTTGAGTAATCTCTTTCGTGTTTACTTATATTCAGGGCTCTATTTATAAAGTGATACAAAGGCAGGTTTCTACTAAAACATTAATCTTAATTAATAAACACTCCCTAACTAGATCTTCCAACTGGAATCAAGCATTTTCTGGCAAAATCTAGAGTTCTGTGCCAAAAAATACAAGAAAGGACTTTTCTAATTGGCCTGACGCTCATCAGCACCTAAAGGCCGCAAAACGTTTTATATACAAACAATAACAACAGCCTTAAACTTCGATATGGGCATTCTGTTCTTATGCCCCTAAGAAAATAAGAACTCTACACATAGCTTTTTCAAAAGATGATATGTGTGGGTTACTTGTATGCTCTTGACAGAGATCAACTGTAGTCAAGAATATTCTGATGGTGAGGCACCTGGATGGCTCAGCCAGTTAAGCATCCAACTCTTGGTTTTGGCTCAGGTCACGGTCTCAGGGTCATGATTGGGCTCTGTGCTCAGCATGGAGTCTGCTTAAGACTCTCTCTCCCTCTCCCTCTGCCCCTCCCCCCCCAAATAAATAAATAAATCTTAAAAAAACAAAAAAGAATATTCTGTTGGGAAGGTCCTCCAACCCCCTCAAAAAAAACCCCTTTACCCTCCAAAAATCTTTATTAGTAAACCCTTATGTTCTCATTAAAATTATATTACTGAAGAATAGATCTAGACAGAAAATGCACATCATATATGGCGAAGGGGGGAAAAGGCCTGCCTACAAAACAGCATGCCCAGTTTGTAAAACATACACATATATACAAACATATATGCACAATTTTAACTGTGTGCATATCAAAATTCTAATCAGGATCCTTTTGAAGATGGGATTAAGTTTTTACTCCGGGGAACCAAAAGTGTGTCTCAGTCCACGAAGTATGTTTTTGCCTTGGTCTTCAGCAGCTGTGTGTATCTAGGCCATTCTATCTGTTCTTGGGTCAAACCAGCTGGTGATTACTAAGAGACCACAGGGTGCCTGACAGGCAGGAGACAGGCAAGGCAACAGGAAGACAATGCCCTGTGTTTGTTAGAGAGACCCTTTGTAAATCTCTCGGTCTTTTGGAATTGTCATCCATTTAGGAAGGCAAATCCACATGCAAAACACAGGTAGGATGCCATTCGGCCCAGCGAATACTCAAGTGCTATAATACCACGGAGTGAGTTACAGTAACTCAGAAAAGAAAAATCACTATGCAGTGAGATGTTTAGGAAGATTTCATGAAGAGGCAGGGGCCTTGAGAGCTTAGAGTTGGATTGACAAGACGGAGTAGTGGGAGTTTACTTTGAAGGTTGCTAGCAAGAGAATCCCGTGTGTTGTCCCCAATGCTAACCCCGACAGAGTACAGAGTGCTGAGATGGAGACAGTGCCGTTCAGCTGCTTTCCATCAGCCGGGGTGAAGGTAGAAACACAAGAACTCAAGAGAGTTGTTATCTCAAAAGAAAGGCGGGTGTCTATTGCTCAAGAGGGCTAGTTGATTTTTCTGGCAGTAAAGGACAAAACAAGGTCCTAGACCAAAGACTTAGAGTGACCACTGGGGGAAAGTCAGTGATGTAACATCAAAGAACATACCAGCCCAGGGGCCAGATTAACACGACTGAAGTCACTTTCCAGTGCTCTTCCCTGAGAGCAGGCGGGAAGTCACAGTACCCAGGAGAATCCATAATGCTGTCTTTATCTTTCCTGAAGATCAGCCCTGAGCTGGACTTTTGCTGATAAGCTGGACCAGTAGTGCCAGACTCTGTCATGGAGGGAGGAGGCGGCCAGCTGTATTGAAAACAGGATCCCCTGTTGACAGTTTGTGAGGAATACAGAGAAGCCATTAGAACAATTATGTCCTTCTGGCTTGAGAAAACCACCCTTTCTTCCCACACTCCCTGGTGAGCCGAAGGGTTTTGGCAGAGAAGGCAGGATTGTTCTTGGCAGTTCTCGAATTCTCTCCCATGTGTGGGTAAACAGTCGGTTTTTCCACAGAGGTTTACCTGACAACGTCCGCATACCTTATTTGATGCATCTCTGATAATCCTGGCAGGAATCCTTATAATTGTTATTCTATAGTTGAAGAAACTGAATCTCAAAGAGGTGATCAATTCACCTCTACCTCCTATCGAGCGTGTGACTAATTTGGGATTAGAACATGAGCAAGCCCAGCTCCAGACTCCGGAAGCTATGCTTGTCTTTCGTACCCACTTTGCTGCCATGCTAGAAAAGCACAGGAGTTGATCAGCCTTAGTGACTGAGAGGAGACGCAGCCCCGCCGACTGAGGTTGACATGGAATTTGTTGGGGGGGAAGGAGGCCGGATAGGCGAGGGTCGATTGGCAACTTGGGAACCAGACTGAGGAATTGGAGTGCTCTCGGAGGCAGGAAGGAAGCACATAAGTCAAGGATGAACATAATGGTGGAACTTCCCTCTTCTTTCACAAACCCAAATAATATTGAGGATGAACCATATGAAACTGCCAGTGCTTCCGTATTTTGACCTGTGAAATGGCGATATCATATGGTTTGATGGAAACAGATTCCCTGGTGTTGTTTTATTCTCCTTCTTATTTCACCTGAGAGAGTCCTGGAGACGGTTGCCATTTTGAGTTATTGTTTGCAGACACCAAGCAAACAGTCTGTATTTCTTGTCCAACTAGTTAGAAGCCAGTTCTCTCTCTCTCTCTCTCTCTCTTTTTTTTTTTTTTTGGCAGAATAAAGATGAAACCTGCTGCCCGAGCTTTTATGTTTGCCATAATTTGGAAGGACATGACGTCATAAAGATTGAATGCACAGTAAGGCCACACCCTGCATTAACTTTTCAGAACTCCTTCCTTTTGTCAAAAACAAGCAGCCTACTAGCCTGCCCTCTATCTTGTTTTCTTTCTTTCCCACAAATCTTCTTGGCATTTCTAGAGCACACTTATGGTGATAGTTGCCTTTTGCGAATGTGTGTACCTCGAATGTGTGTACCTCGTGCTGGGGTCCTAATACTCATGCTAATGAATGCAGTTTCCCTTTTTCCTTTTCTGAGCTATATGGCCTCCACTTCCCTTCCCTGTCCCCCGACCCCAAACTTGTCCTTAGAGAAGCCATGTATGAAAGCCTGGCACCTATAGATTCAGACTTACCAAGTTCTAGTTCCACCCTTGCCACTTAATGGTTTGGTGAACTTGAGCATACTTGGTAAGATCCCTGGGTCTCCATTTCTCAGTGTGAAATTGAGATAATCAGACTGGGCTGTGGTTGGAACGCCTGGGTGGCTCAGTGGGTTAAGTGTCTGCCTTCAGCTCAGGTCATGATCCCAGGGTGCTGGGATGGAGTCTCGCTTCGGGCTCCCCCTGCTCAGCCGGGAATCTGCTTCTCCTTCTGCCTGCCGCTCCCCCTGCTTGTGCTCTCTCTCGCTCTCGCTCTCTCTCTGACAAAATAAATAAATAAAATCTTTAAAACAAGACAAAACAATTTGGGCAGTGCTAAGAACTGAACTAGAAAAGGTGGGTAAATGGCTTACAAAATGTCCAGGACTTTTTCAGCTCTTCATAAAGGGTAGCTTTTGCCACATGACTATGGGCATCCGTTTTCCCTTTGCCTTACTTTCAACCTAACAGTGTTCCTAATTGAGCAGTATTTTTTAACTTCCACTAAGCATTCAGGAACATCATGTTACAACTCTGCCTAAAAACTTTTCATTGCTCCCAAGCTGCCTATTCCATTGATTCAGATTTCCTACTCTGATACATAAGATTCTTTGCAATATGACTTCCAACTCACCATTCTGGTTTTATGGTTACTTTTCCCCTTTTCCTATGAATAGCTTATAACCCTGGCATATTTGAACCACTCCCTATTCCTTATGTGTTTCCATCCCATCCTTTTCCTTTGTTTCTCTTAACTGGGATATCTGTCCCCTTTCTTTAATTTTTTTTTTAAGATTTTATTTATTTATTTGAGAAAGAGTGCACAAGCAGCGGGTAATGGCAGAGGGAGAAGCAGACTCCCCACTGAGCAGTGAGTCCAATGTAGGGTTCGATCCTGGGATCCCCTGGATCGTGATCTGAGCTGAAGCCAGAAGCTTAACCGACTGAGCCACCCAGGCGCTCCTCTTTTCCTTACTTTTAAAACTTACCCAGAAAGCTTAACTTGACACCATCACCTTCAAAAAACCTTTAAAAGTTTAAATGGTTTTGATATTTGCAACCCCTAACTCTTGTTTACCTCTGGCCGATTTTCTTGTAATAAATTTAGTTGTGATTTGTGTTATCACACTTATCACATTTTATACTCATTGATGATAAGACTTGACTTGTAATCAAACCCACTACGATATACAGTAAGGTCAGTAACTATTTGCAGAATTTCATTTACTCAGCAGACAGTTTCAGGGCAAGGCTCTTGCTCTCATGGACCATACATGCCCCTGGGACAGAGAGGCATTAAACACATAAACAAATACATAAACTAAAAAACGTTAGTGTTGAAGTGCGCTACAGTGAAAATAGAGGCACCTGGGTGGCTCAATCGTTAAGCGTCTGCCTTCAGCTCAGGTCATGATCTCAGGGTCCTGAGATCGAGCCCCGCATTGGGCTCCCTGCTCAGCGGGGAGTCTGCTTCTCCCTCTGCCTCCTGCTCCCTTTGCTTGTTGCTCGCCTCTCTCTCTCTCTGTGTTAAATAAATAAATAAAATCTTAAAAAAATAATATTAGATGTTGGTATGTGTTACAGTGAAAGTAAAATAACAGTGTGACAGGAAGTGACAAGGGGGCCACGTGGAGTCCCATATTTTTAGCCAAGGGGAAGGCTTTCCTAAAGCTATCATCTGAGATGTTACCAAATGAGAAGACCATGCTAGCCCTGGAAGCATCTGGAGAAAGAAGGTCCAGACAGGACATAAAAAATACCAAGCCTTCGTCAGATGAACTATGGCTTGGCACCAGAATTGGCTTCTGCTATCTGTTTTGTTTCCGAACACCGCTCAGATATTGATTGCACATTTGAGTCATATTTGATGGTTTGGAGTTCATTATATTCTCAGTGTGGTTCTTTATTATTTTTGTCTATATGATTTGGTTCATATTTGTTTACAGGAAGCCAGTTTTTCTCCGCACAGCCTTGGACACAGAACATTTCATTTAAATCCTAGTTCTGCCACTGCTTACCACCTGGGTGACCTTCAGTAAATTATTTACCCCTTCAAGACTCATGTTCCTTGACTTGTATGAGTATCATGATAACTGCTTTGCAGAGATGTGAGGATCTAATTAGAAAATGTGTATCAAGTGCCTGGCGGGTAGTAGAAGTTCAGTGAAGAGTAGAACTTACATTGCAATGGAACTTACATCATTATTGCGTTTGGGGTACCTTAAAATATGTTCTTCATATGGAATTGTAAAACCGGATTCTAAGCTTGTGTTTCTGTATAGCACTGCAGTTAGTTCCAGTGGTTAAACATTCATCCTTGTGAAGTTTTCATCTTAAGGCAGATTCACTCCTGCTGAGAGCAGAAGTGTTGCAAGTTTCTGGTGAAGGTGCCTGAACCTCCCACACGCCCAACGAGGAGCCGCTTTGATAAACTAACTAAGGAGTTAACAGTAGAAGCCGGAACTTGCTCAGTGAGGTGCAGTGACTACCGCTAGATGTTTCTTTCTTTCCTTTTTTTAAAAAGCTTTTTATTTGACCAAGAGACTCACAGCGAGAGAGGGAACACAAGCTGGGGGAGTGGGAGAGGGAGAAGCAGGTTCCCCGCCGGGCAGGAAGCCCGATGAGGTGCAGGGCTCCATCCTAGGACCCTGGGATCATGACCTGAGCCAAAGGCAGATGTTTAACAACTGAGCCACCCAGGCGCCCCTAGATATTTATTTAACCAAAATATAGGTCAGTTTGCCTTTAGTCCACAGTTCAGATAGAAACATTTCAAGAGCTCCTATTTTGTATTTCCAACAGGGATATAAGAGAGAAAATGGGGAAAAAAAAAATTGAAGGGGGGGAATCCTCCAAAATACCTATATTCAGAAAAACGGTTCATTACAGCTCCTTGAAATAGCCGTATTAAGGCTTTATTGAGTTTGACGAAAAGTGAGAGACAGTTGGGTAATTAGTTGTCTGTTATCTTTATAATTAGTCTCTGGATAGCCCATGAAAACCATTTGTTTACCATCCTACTCTTAGCATTCTTCTACTTTATTTTTAACTTTAATTTTATTTCTTAAATAATTAAAAATAGGCATGATATAAAATTAAAAATTATACCAGGGCATGCCCTGAAAAGGATATTCAGTGTAAAGGATCATATCCCTTTGCAAACCGCAGTGCCCCTCCCTGTGGATAACCAGTGTATCCTTACAGAGATAGTCTATGCATGTGCAGGGCAATTACAAATACAGTTAGCTTCTCATTATTCATCGTAGTTATGTTCTATAAAGTCACCACAAACAGCGACTTAGCAAATGTAGAACCATTATACATATTAGGTTCCTGAGAGCTTCTGAGCATTTTTTTTTTTAAAGATTTTTATTTATTTATCAGAGAGCGAGAGACTGAGAATGAGAGGGGAGAAGGTCAGAGGGAGAAGCAGACTTCCTGCAGAGCCGGGAGTCCGATATGGGACTCGATCCCGGGACTCCAGGATCATGACCCGAGCCGAAGGCAGTTGCTCAACCAACTGAGCCACCCAGGCACCCGCTTCTGAGCATTTTTGACAACTGATTAATACTTAACCTTGTTTTATGGTTTTATCTGTTTAAAGACATCTTATTTAATATATATTGTTCATTCCTTAACATTGAACTCACAGCTCATGGCACTGTAAGGCATGCCTCAGTGAAGCTTATCTAACACATAGAGCTTCTCGGTAAGACATATCACAGCCTTTGCTTAGGAACATCAGACAGTATTTCAGCACTGGAAGTCATTTTAAACAGCGAAATCACTAAGAAAAAGCCACCAAATGCAAAAGACATGGTAGTAAATAAGACCTTGAAAGCGCACGTCTTTCCACTATGAGCTTGAAACGAGAGGCAGAGAGAACATTGCCTTGCTGGACCTTGGTTGGGCATGTGAGTGTGTCCAATAATTCACATTTTTTTTTGCCACTCTGTGTATTTCCATGAATGACCATGAAAGTGGTGTGAGTATTGATTTGGGGGTTAGAAATAAATTTCAGGAGTGCCTGAAAGTGGTGTGAGTATTGATTTGGGGGTTAGAAATAAATTTCAGGAGTGCCTGAGTGGCTCAGTCGGTTGAGCCTCCATTTCTGTTCCGGTCTCGCTCTCAGGGTCGTGGAATTGAGCATGTGGGTGCTCAGCGTGGAGTCTGCTCGTCCCTGTCCCTCTGCTCTCCCCACCACACCCATCCTGCTCGTGCTCTCTGTCTCTCAAATAAATAAGTAATGCATAAAATATTTAAAAAAAAAAAGAAATTGGAGTGACTAGGAACATCTGCAAATACAGACTCTGCAAAAAAATGAAGATTGACTATTATCTTTTCCTAATTGTAAAGACACAAATGCTAGGATCGATAGATAAAGTGCTGTATCCCCTTTCTTCACTTAACTCAAACATATGTGATCCACACATACATACATATTTCATTTCCATAAGAAGAGCTTTTGAATTGTATATTGTTGTCGAAGCTGCAGATTCTTCTGTGATGTGGACATTTGTGTTGTTTGCAACCCTTCATTATTGGAGAGATCGTGTATGCAGATCGTGTATGTGGGAAGCACGTGGACTGAATTGCACGCCTCCGTGATGACCGCGCATTATACGTTCCTACCGCCATTGTAAGAGGGGATGGCATTCTTTCCCAAAGCCACCTCGCTTTGCTGGTAGTACTGGATAATGGCTTGAATATTATCTTAATACCCCTCTACTGTGTCAGAGGTACCATTTTACCAGTTTTCCAGTAAGGCCCAAGAATCTACTGACTTGGAAAGCAATAGTTAACACCTCTAAAAAGTAAGTGTATGAGATACTCAATTCCTTCCCTCTCTGTGTACCAATATCCTAAACTTCATATTTGATACATGACTGTGCTCAGTGTTTCACTTGAAGCAATTTGTCATTTCCCACTCTAGTTAAGCTCCCTGCAGAAAGTAGTGTGTTTCAAAAGTCAGCACACATTGTAGCAACATATGGGCAACATGGATGTTCTCAGTATTTTATTGTTAGAACAAGCCTAGAGAGGATAATTTGAATAGATTAAAAATATCTGAAACTTTACTCTGATAAAGTTGGTGTGGATCCAAACTTGTAAAATGGCAGAGCTGTACAAATTATTTAATAAGATACCATTTTTCAATCCTCGCCTTCATGAAGTTTACATTTTAGTAGCAGGAGATAGACCATAAATAAGTTAACCATAGAGTATATGATTATCTGCCAAAGTTTTTCAGTGGACATAGGTTTTCCCCAGGACAGTTCTCCCGGTGCATATGCGTACCAAAAGATGCAGGTGCAAGAATGTTCTTTGAAGCACTGTTTGTAATAGCAAATAATTAAGAGCAGTCTAGGTACCTTCTAATACAGAAGTGGTTTAATAAATGTACAGCACATTGACGCCGTTGAATACTATGAAACTGAAATGAATAAAGTCAGCCCTAAGTGCTATCATAGAAAGACCCACAAGATATATTGTTCAAGATCAAGGCAATTCAATTGTTATATGTGTCTGTGTCATGTATTGTTAAAAAAAAAAAGACACTAAATTTTATTTAAGCGTTTTCCTTCAGATGCTTATTTTTCCATTGTTAAGAGAAGTCTTACAGATTAGTAGGAAAAAGGTAAATAACTCGAAAATATGTTATATAAGGGGTATAAATTGGAAGTTCATAGCAAAGGAAATGTTTCTTAGCCGTGTCTTTCAGGAAAAAAGAATTATTTTGTAATCACAAAATAAATAATAAATATTTATTTATTTACGAAATAATAGAAATAAAAGAAAACAGCAATGAGGTACCACTTTCACCTTTTCAGTTGTGAGAGAATGAATTTTTTGAGCAGTCTCAAAGCTAGAGTGCGGGACAATGTTGGTGGAAGTATAAATTCCTGTACTTTGGGGAGCCCTTTTGGAAGCTAATTTTGCATTCCGTATTAATTGTTAAAAGGACTAAGGTAGATTCCTGTGCTGATGTGAAGACAACATTGTTGTAAATGGAGAACATCCAGACTCACGATAGTATTTAAAATAGGACTCCTGGGGCACCTGGCTGGCTCAGTCGGGGGAGTGCCTGCCTCTCCGGGTCAGGAATTTGAGCCTCACGTTGGGTGCAGAGATTGCTTAAATAAATACACTTTAAAAAATTAAATAAAATATGACTTTTTAAAAAGTACATGGGTGCATATATTATACACCAATATGCATAAACATCTGAGGAGTGGAATTGGGAGTCTATGGGAATGGGAAGGAGACTTGACTTTCATTTTGTACTCTTCCTGTATTAACCTTTTTTTTTTTTTACCATATGCATGTATTATTTTTATAGTAAAAATGAAAGCTCGTCAATTTAAATGAGAAAACATTTATTTTTTTCATACGATTAAGCAAAATAACTTTAGCCATCAAATCATTGTTACTGTCCTCACATATATTATTGACTGGTGGGTCCCCTGTCTTAGAAATCCCTTGAAAGTAAAAGGTTTCATCCGTATTGTTAACCTGGTTATGCCCTGGTAGCTTGGCATATGGTAGGCACTTGATAAAAGTTTGTTGACTGAATAAAGGAAAAGATTTTTATTTATTTGACTGAGAGAGAGAGAGAGAGAGAGAGAGCACAAGTAGGGGGAGCAGCAAGCAGAGGGAGGGGAAGAGGCAGACTTCTTGCTGAGCAGAGAGCCTGATGCGGGACTTGATCCCAGGACCCTGAGATCATGACCTGAGCCCAAGGCAGATGCTTAGCTGACTGAGCCACCCAGGTGCCCCAAGGAAAATATTTTTTAATAGAGTGTCCATTATTCCAGTACACTACCATTCTGGCAAGTATATTATTGTCTCAGTTTTACAGGTAAAGGAGAAAAAATGGTGTAAGTCACAAAAATCAGTCTGGAAGTAATTAGAATAGATGTGCCAAGTGAGTTTAGTATTAGAGCAGAGGTTAAGATTTTGGGAGTCATAACTATTTGTTCACCTTAACACATTATTCAACTTCCTGGTCACTAATTTGAGAGTATTTGTTAACTCTTGCCCTGGCTCTTGAAAATTCTTGACAGTGTCTCTGGGAAACAGAAAAATGAATGCATGTGGAGTTTTTCTTCATCAGAGCTGTGTTTCCGTCTCAGTAAACAGACTAGAGTGAAAGGAACATGTAGGGTGATTCCACGAGTGGCACAAAGGGAGTTATCTCATGTTTGGTTTAAAGTTGAAAATGGGGTTAAATTATGGACCATCCATTCATACAATGGTCCATTATTCAGCCTTACACTTATTTCCATGGGTGAATATGTACTGACATGGAAAGATGCACCCTTATCTAATATAAAGTAAAATAGGAATGTATACTGTGATTAGATTTTTTAAGTAATGTATGTATTAATAAATATGCCAAATTGTCAGTAAGTGTAAGAAAATAATGTAAAGATTTTCTTAAACTATGCATTAAAGCATAGTTAACTGACTTGGTAAACTTAGTTTCAGTGAACTACATTCATGAACTTTGGTTTTCCTATTATCAGATAATTCCTTCCTGTTCCTAGAGAAGGATTGGTGATTAGATGTCAAAATATGAAGCACTGGCTGTTAGACCACTTCGTACCTTCACGAGTATATGTATTTCCTACTTCCTTTGTTTAAAAAAGAAAGTTATTTAGCAACACAATGAAACAAAGTGTCAGGCTAATTCAACATGTACAAATCCACAGGGATGTTTTTATATCCTCCATTGCACATACGTAATTCCTTGAGGTATTTGGCACTCAGGAAATGCTTATTGAATTATTGGTTTTCTTCTAAAGGAAAGGTAAAACATCAGGGCACCTGGGTGGCTCAGTGGGTTAAGCAGCTGCCTTCGGCCCAGGTCATGATCCCAGGGTCCTGGGATCGAGTCCTGCATCAGCCTCCCTGCTCAGCGGGGAGCTGCTTCTCCCTCTCCCTCTGTCTGCTGCTCTGCCTACTTGTGATCTCCCTCTGTCAAATAAATAAATAAAAGTTAAAAAAAAAAAGGTAAAGGATCTTTAAAAAATACCTCACAGATCGCTCATTCATTCCCCTGACCCGCCTCCCCAAATACTATGTAATAGTAGTTTTGGTATCTGATCTGCTCAAACCAGATATTTGTACTTCACATTGCCTATGCCAAATTTTTTTCCTATTATGCTTCAGTTAGCCATAACTTGGGGAAGGAAGAAGTGAAGTGAAGTTGGTGGTTATTTGATACTAGCGGTGGATGAGGTGTTTGAGCCTTCTCTTACTCCCTTCTAACCTAGGCTTTGTCCTCACCACAAGGAGACCAAGGGGACCCTGCCGTCTCCTCTTGGACAACCTTCCTCTCCAAATCTTCCAAAAAACAGGTCGTAAGAAAGATTGCCCAGTTTGCACAAGGTGTTTATAGATCAACGAAGTGAGTGAGGAAAAGACATCTATTACCAGTGTTGCTATGGCTTCCTTTAGTCCCAAGTATCCAGCCGCAGATTATTGTATGAAAGATTTTTAGGAATAATCTTTGCTTTCCATGTGGATGCTGTTTTTACTTTTGTGATGTATTTTGTTCCAAGGCAGACATTTATTAATCAAATGTTTATTTAATTAACCAAGGAAGTACGAAACGGCTCCAAGAAACTAATTCAATCCCTCTGTCTCTTCTTTCCTGAAAAAGAAGCATGTGTTTCATCACACAGGGAAGCCCCTTTCCTGCCTGTTCGACGTACGACAGTGAAATCCTAGAGGGAGCACAGCTGGGCGTGGACGTCTTAGACAAGCCCTTCCCTTCCCTTATCCCCTCAGCAGCGGTCCTTTCGCGAGACTCACATCCTAAGTCTAGGTCACTTGTTCCCTAATCCTCTTTCCTGACCTGTCTCCCACTCCAGAAAGCATCTTAACACTCCCTGATTATTTTGATTTTACCAACCGTGTCGTGTTCCGTAGCAACGTCGTGTACCTCGTAGCAATCGATCTTCAAGGTGCCTCTTCTGGAATCTTATTCTTCCAGCAGGTTCTGGTTTTCTTTTGTCCTCCTCTTCTTTTTCTGTCCCTGTCTTTGTCTCTTCAGTAGGTATTTACAGAAAGGAAAACAGGCGTATTTGGAGGGATGCCCAGTAAGGCACTCTTCCTAAGAGAGTGTTTGTTCAGTGTTTTTTTCATCGCCTGTGTGCTTCATTATTCCCACACAGCATTGTAACAATTCTCATTATTGAGCGTAGTGGTTCTTCACATGAGTTCCCACGTAGTAATCACCTGGGAAGCTTTTACAATCACCTGAGCAATCACCCTAGCATCTCTGGAGGTGGCGATCAGGAGGTTTGAAACTTCTCCAGGAGATGAAGCAATGAGAACCTGTGATTTAGGAAGATATTAGAAACAAGGGGGTCTATTTATCTGTTCATGTGATTCTGGTTATCTTAAACACCCCTGGAATATGTATCTATTCCATCATGGTGTATTGCATTATCTCTGGGTTCAGATATGAATATAGGAACCAGAACAACTTTGGTCTCTCTTACTGTGTGGAAATAATGAAATTGTGTTAGAGAAAAAATAAATAAATAAATCTTCTAACAAATGCTTATAGCATAGTCAAATCTTTTAAAACTTCGATTTGGTGAAATATCCAATTTGTAATAGAATGCACTTAAATATTTGGGTAGATTTTATAGGTTTTTCCCCTATTATAAAAAATTTTGCTATAAATAGAACATTCCCTACACTCTTAGTCCCCCCCAAGCTAATAATTTTTGGTGCCTGTATTTTTAGATAAGTTTTTTATGATAGGTTCATACTATTAACACACTAATACGTACTGTGTGACTAAATGTAAAAATTTCTAAAACTACAAGGTCATTAATAAATATATTAGGATCGCTATTTAACTTTGAGCAAGCAATTATAATAATTTACCATTTGAAAGACATTAAGAAGTACAATTTTTCATGTATGTTAACGTGGTCAATATGTACTTCAAAATTATATTTTGAATTTTTTTAATCAGTTACCAGTTGTGCTCAAAATTTGCTGAAAACATATTGGGGTTAGCAAAGTATATTAAGTCCCTATCATTAAGGATTAAGTACCTATCCTGTATTTAGAATACATTACTCGGGGTGCCTGAGTGGCGCAGTGGGTTAAAGCCTCTGCCTTCGGCTCAGGTCATGATCTCAGGGTCCTGGGATCCAGCCCCGCATCGCATCGGGCTCTCTGCTCAGCAGGAAGCCTGCTTCCTCCTCTCTCTCTGCCTGCCTTTCTGCCTACTTGTGATCTCTCTCTGTTAAATAAGTAAATAAAATCTTTTAAAAAAAAAAAAGAATACATTACTCAATTCTCAGAATAATGCTACAAGGAAGATATTATCTCCATTTTCCTGATGAGAGAGCTGTGACCCAGTCATAGAATCAGTAACTGTCAAGTGTGCCGGATTTCAGCTTAGATCTCTTTTTCTGGAAAGCCCTTGTCTTTTCTCCTTCAACCACATGTTTGGCTTTTCAGCCACTAGAATACCATTTCTCCTCCAAGTTAGTCACAAAGAAGACTTGGAGTTTTATGGTTAGAGAGTGGCATGGCACACAATTCTCCATCTTGCTCAGTACGTTGCTGCTTCTCTTTCATGCAGCCCCAAGCCATCTTGTCTACCCAGCGGTGACAGCCTAAGACAGAAGCTGGCAGCTGATAAAAAAGTTCAAACAGAGGGGACCTGGCTGGCTCAGTCAGTAGAGCATGGGAATCTCAAGATTGTGAGTTCAAACCCCACGTTGGATATGGAGCCGAAAGAAAGAAAGAAAGAAAGAAAGAAAGAAAGAAAGAAAGAAAGAAAGAAAGAAAGAAAGGGAAAGAAGAAAGAAAGAAAGAAAAGGAAGGAAGGAAGGAAGGAAGGAAGGAAGGAAGGAAGGAAGGAAGGAAGGAAGGAAGGAAGGAAGGAAGATTTTAAAAAAAGAAATTCAGACAGACTTTTTGGGTTTGATAATAAAAAATAATTGGGGGAGGCAAATCAGAGGTTCAGCTGAAGAAATTATGCCTATGATTCATATTCATAGGCATATTCATATGCCTATGAAGAAATATGATGACAATGCCTAGTACCTTTTACATTTCTTAACTTTTCTGAATAAAAAAGGAATCGGTAGTTTTAGTAGACAAGACTGTGCTTTGGAATAAAATTGTGATTGGAAAAGAAAACTATTTCTGTTTCATTGCAAATGAGGTAAAGAATGCTCTTAGGTCAGTGGAGACAGCTAAGCTTTGTAAAGCTGCTTACTTTGCATTAAGAAACTACAAAGTAAGAAACAGCCCATTATTCCATCTCTAGAGTTATTTCAGGAATAGCATTGGAAAGTTCAGTGGATTCCATCTTAAACAAAGATTTGTTAGCTTTGTTTAAATCTGTAAAAACCATCCTTTAAAGTGGGAAGATTACAGTACTTTTCACTTTCCTATTTACATGGGAGCATAAGGTTTAAAGTTTTAAATTTTCAAAACACCAAAAAGAAAAACTGCGTATTTTAAAAATGGGATTCATATGGAGGATAAAATGCATCAACAGTTTATGAATCTTAAAGGAGCATTTATTACATTTTGCTTTCTTTACCCGGCGCTTTTCACCTGCCTACCCTGGTAGATTTTATATCAAGGAATGAATTTGTTAAGAATTTTACAGATAATATTTCCCTTCTGTTCTACTATCAGTTAAATTTTAATCTACCATCTAATAACTATCTATTTAATTATCCCACTCTCAGAGTTTAAGGCACTCAAGAGAGATCTGTAGGTGGTAAATGCTGTCATCCTATTTCAAAGATAAATATTTTGTGTAGGAAATAGAGTAATATGTAAGGTCTCAGAAGTGGTACCAACCACCTGCTTTCTACAGGATGGTATATTTCTACTTTTACTGTGATCATAGTTACTTATTACTATCACTATTATTATTAAATTTGGAAAATCTCCATGACACCAGGACGTTTTCCTAATACATATTTTGTTTATATAATTGTTTTCTCCTATCTGTCAGTGTTCTGGCTGCCTACTTACAAGCCAACATAGGCCGACCATGACCTTGGAAAGTGACCAAGGGCGCATCAGAGAAGTAGTTCATCACCTACTATGTCCTCCTTGTTCCCTACTAGACCAGTATCCTTACTCATGGGAGGGCCACATAGGTCTGCCATCCTCATTTTGAAAGAGGAAAGACAAAAAATTGTCTTCCCCAATTCGAAAAAGCAAATTTTGAAAGAACCAAATGTTCATTTTGAAATAAGGTTTCTAGGACAGTGTAGGAAGGTGCTTCCCCCTTCATCTAAAATTTCCTGAAATATTTTTAGCTGTCTAAAACACACACACACACACACACACACACACACACACACACACACACACACCCATGACCTAATTGTCTCAGTCCTCACCACTTATAAATGTGATCTCTGCTTGGACCAACAGTATCCCTGGGAACTTTGTTGGATGTATAGAATCTCAGGCACTACCCCAGACCTACGGAATCAAAATCTGCATTTTAACAAGATCTCCAGGAATTTCACATGTTCAAACATACCCAAAGTTTGACAACCTGGTATTAAGAAGCACTCACTCCCTGGCAGAAGGGCCAAGCATGGCACTTCCAGTATTTTTCCTGAGACCGGTCTCTCTCTCTCTCTGATCAAGATGATCCTTTACTCTTTTCTAAACAAGGGAGATCCTGATCTTGGGTAATAGGGACGTGAGGTTCAGGCAGGTAAAGGTTTTATAACTGTAACAGTGTGATGATAGCAGGTGTAAAATAATGCCAGGGAAATAATTGATGAGAATCCATTAGGACGGATGAATTTTTTTTTTCTCAACAACTTCCTCTTTGGTCAATGATCTGTGAAGAGAAGGGTCCATGATTGGGATTGGAATGAGGTAAGGCGTGACCTATCCGTAGTGCCTAAAGAAAACTGTTTCTTATTACAGTGCGATCCACCCGTATCCAACTTTAAAAATGTTTTGGGGGCATGCGGGAGTGCGAAGAGTCCAAATCAATAAGATTCAACTATTTAGACTCAAATACTCCTCATATGAATATTCATTTTACTGTTAGCCTGCATTAGCTAAATCTTCCTTTTCTATTTTTAAGATTTTATTTTTTTTTAGTAATCTCTACACCCAACGTGGGGCTTGAACTCACAACCCCGAGATCAAGAATTGCATATGTTCTACTGACTGGGCCCACCAGGCACCCCTGGATAAGTTTCTCTTTTACCACTAGGATTTCCATACAGTTTAGAATTTAAAGATGTTCCGTATTTCCAGGTAATGACTTTCTCGTTGACTGCTGCAACTTCTCTAGTAAGATTAATATTCGTTCTCGGATCACTAAATGCATTCTGCACAATCCAGTAAGTGAAACATCACAGTACTCCTAGGTGACAACTCTTATTTTCTTCTTTTTACCGATAAGGAAACTAAAAAAGGAAGGCATAAGCAGGCTTCCAAAAATGATACAGCTAGCAAGTGGCAGAGGCAGGTATTAAATCCAGCGTCTCCCATTCCAAGTCCAAAGTCATCTTCTTTTTTTGTTGGTTTAAGATTTTATTTATTTATTTGACAAAGAGAGAGAGTGTGCACAAACACAATCAGGGGGAACAGCAGGCAGAGGGAGAGGGAGAAGCAGGCCTCCTGCTGAGTAGAGAGCCCAACTCAGGGGTTGGATCCCAGGAACCTGGGGTCATGACCTGAACTGAAGTCTGACGTTCAACCAACTCAACCACCCACTCACCCTACAATGTGCTTGTTTAAAAACAACAACAACAACAACAACTCAACTAAGAATTTGATTAGGAAAGCATTAAGCTCTCAAATCTATAAGACTTAGTCTTCCAAACAATGAATTCATTTATCCGTTTGGCGGTGCTTAAAACATACTCCATGTAGGTCTTTCCAAAGTGGAAACTTTTCTATGTAGACAGGTAAATATCAGTGTTAGGAAGACGCTTTAACAGGAAAATAGCAGAAAGTGGTCGAGATAGAATTCCTATGTTCTCACATTTGTTTTTTCCCAAACTATTTTTCTGTCTCTAATAATTGTTTCTTTCTCATCGTCGTCATTCTAATTTATGATCGCCTCCAGGTGGACAGATTGATTCACTTCTCTAGAACAGAATTGGAAGCTCTTATTATGGTAAACGACTCAGTTTGAGAATGGTCTTGATGGTATTCTTCCGTCCTGAGTAGGGGGCCGCTGGCCAGGATTCCTTCTGTCTGGATATCCGTTGTATTTGGGTTTCTCACCTCATGAAATGAGGGTTGGGATTGTGCAGCTGGAAAACGATCTTGCCTTGGTCCCAGGAGGCTGGCTGGGTTTTTGTTTTTCCTCTTTACTCCTGCCAGTCCTGTGAGCTCTGTCTTCATCATAATCTCTTATCTCTAGTCTATACAGTTGACCTTTGAACAACACAGGTTTGAATTGCGTGGGTATACTTATATATTTTTTTTCGCAAATAAAATACAGTACGCTAAATGTATTTTCTCTCCCTTATGATTGTCCTACTAAACATTTTCTCTTCCCCCGCTTATATTATTGTGAGAATCCAGCATCTAATTACGTGTAACATACCAAATATGGGTTCATTGTTTACGTTACCAGTAGGGCTTCCCTTCAACTGTAAGCTATTGGTAGTTAAATTTGGGGGGAGTTAAAAGTCAACATGTGGATTTCCAACTGCAACAGGGAGGGATTGGCATGTCTAACCCCCAAGTTGTTGAACTATTACTGTCTGCCTGGTCTGCTGCCCCACCCAGACCATTTCTCTCCGCCGTGAACCTCCCTGAATTCCAGCTCTCCCAGGACTGGACCCTCTTGCTTTACCACATGCTGGACACCAGCCTTCTCCGTTGAGGACTTGAACGCACTCCTGGGAGCTGATGCAGAGAGTACAAGTCAGAGCAAAAGGAGGGAGGTGACTGTCTTGTGACAAGACAAGGGAGAAAGATTTCAACAATTGATGGAATCCGGCGTCTAAAATTAGATTTTTTGAAGTGCTGGAATTTCCATCTTTAATAATGTATTTCTTGGCAGACATTCTCTTTGTAGTGATTACAGTTGTTCCATTTGGAATTAGTTCAATTTTCAAAGCCAAGAGGCTCTGTGTAAAGAGTTAGCTCCGAATTGTATTTTTGTTGGCAGTGGTCACTCCTGTGCAACACCCAAGCAGGAAGACACTAACTGTATCCCTCTCAGCTCGTTATAATTAGGATCCTCTCTGCAGACTGGGTACCAGTGTAAGGTTGGGAAGAGGAGGGCCACCACTGACTACCGAGGAAGGACCTCATGAGTCTTCTGTATTCTCTGGGGCTCATCACTTCACTGATGGTTGGCTATTCCGGTTCTATTAGGGGAATTAGGGGTATTTTGATAAAATATTAAGGTTCATCATCAAAAAATTGGAAATAGACATAAGCAAATATGATTTTAATGCTAGCCTAGTATTACATTATATGAATATACTATAGGCATCGTGCCAAGTTTATTGATTTACAGTGAAAGATATCTTTTCCAGTATCTGAAATATTCATAACTACTCCCTATGCCTCTCCCTTTCTTATAAAAGTACCTACATAAGGATTCTGGATTTGGAGTGGAATCAAAATGCAGGGAACTACCTAATTTTCATCTGTAAC
Source organism: Nasua narica (assembly GCA_028533885.1). Taxonomy (NCBI): domain Eukaryota; kingdom Metazoa; phylum Chordata; class Mammalia; order Carnivora; family Procyonidae; genus Nasua; species Nasua narica. Next base: position 81,711,777 of record CM052800.1, on the reverse strand, counting down.
CGAACTGATAGGATGTATTATTAGTACCTATTGGATTGGTACTAATCATGGAGAATCCCTCCATGACAGATAACAGTATTTTTGCTTTGAAATTGCTATGTCAGTTCCTTGTCTTACAATTTTCTCAAGATCGATCTTTTTATATTATGAAAGTGACTTATTTTTGTTCCTTTTGTTATTGTTTTCTTAATAGAAAGCTAAGCTTTCTAATGTAGTGTTGCTCAAATTTTAACATGCATCCAAGTCCTCTGAGGAATCCTGATAAATGTAGACTCTTGCAGAAAATCAGTATGTCAAAATATAGATTCTTAGATGATGCTAATGGTGCTGATTGCTACTACCCTTTAAGTAGAAAAGCTCTAGGCATCCTAAGGAATGGCTGACATTTCTTGGAATGGGGCATTTCACCTACTTCTTTACACCTAGCTCTTTTCTTCTGAACTTGGTAGGCATTTACTCTATAAATGCAAAACATGGAATCAGAGCATGAATTTTTTTTCACTTTCTCTACAGATTCAGGAGTGCCATTAAAGAATAATTGAACTGGGCACCTGGGTGGCTCAGTCATTAAGCATCTGCCTTTGGCTTGGGTCATGATCCCAGGGTCCTGGGATCGAGCCCCGCATTGGGCTCCCTGCTCAGCGGGAAGCCTGATTCTCCCTCTCCTGCTCCCCTTGCTTGTGTTCCCTCTCTCACTGTGTCTATCTCTGTTAGATACATAAAATCTTAAAAAAAAAAAAAGAATAATTAAAAAAAAAAGAATAATTGAGCTAATGGAGCACTTGGAAGACATGTATTATATATTGTATATTATATGTAGAGAAAGCTATCTATAGAAAGATTCAGTATATTTATCGACTATCTATAGAACAATATTTATTGTAAAGACAAATGAAAACCGGCACTGGAGTCTAGTTCGTATGAAAATCTCACTGCCATTTATTTGAGCTTGAGCTGACATCGATAAGAAAAAAACACATCTAGTAATGTCTAATGAGGTTGTTTGTTTTGATTTTTAATGATGTGTCCTCACCAAATCCTGGAATCAGGAGTTTGAGGTCCCTTACACAATATTATGGTCCAGCCTACAAGAACTACCCACTTGATAGGCACATGGTAGAGAGGTTCTCAGCTTTTAATGGGTAGATTTCGGGGTCTATGGAATTTGACAAAGGGACAAGTCGTTTTGTGTATGCTCAGGTGGAGGGGTGTCTGAAGGATAAGGGGCAAGCCATTACATTATGTTTTAGAAGACCTAACGGTAGAATAACTTTCTCAAAACATAAAACCGCAATTTAAGGATGAGTAATATTGGAGAATAGGTATGTCATAGGATTGATAACTGGAAAAACTGGCAACTCAGCCAGCAAAGCTCCCAGCCAAGTGCTATGAGCAGGAATTAACTAAAGTCAGTAACTCTGTTACTTCCTTTTCCAGTAGGAATGAGGAAATGCCATGATCTAACCGAGAGAGGAAGGAGCAGGTTGATGATCAAGAGAGCAAGAGTTCATTCTTACTGTTGAAGATTTGAACTTCCTGGTGTTACGTTAATTCCTTTAACTAGTTGTCCAGAAATTCTTTAGGAAGACTGAAGAGTAGACAGATGGCATCAAATGGCAGAGATTCTACGGTTTAGAGGGACACAGAGGTGGGAATGTAAGCAATGTTCGTAAATGCTAGTTAGAATGGGAGCAAGATGAACCCTGCTAAATCCTGTTAAACAGGTCAGGCAAATTCCTCTAACCCAGGACATTACTAAAAGGTAGCAAGGAGCAGGACGTCCAGGATGAAGTTCCCTGGACTGCAGAGATCCCAGAACCGAATGACACTTGAATGACATTTGGCCAAATGGCCACTGACGGATGGCTAGCAGTGAGATGTCAGACCCCTCAGACCCCTCTCCCTACGGCTCCTTGCGTTTTCAAGTTCCGCTTCCTGAGAGGAATAGAATGCCAATCACAAGCTGCTAAATTGTCAGAAGTTCTTCTCACAGCCAGAATCACCAGTGGAATTTACTAAGGAATCTGCATGACAGAGGACCTCCTTAAAAAAATAATAATAAATGAAAAACAAAAAAAATATATACTTTTTTTGCCTGGAGTAAAAATTAGGACTGCAGTAAATACTCTTAAAATATATAACTAGGGAGAGCACCTGGCTGGCTCCGTCAGAAGAGCATGCAACTCTTGATCTTGGGGTCATGAGTTCGAGCCCCACGTGGGTGTAGAGATTCCTTAAATAAAAACTTTAAAAAAAACATATACTGGGGAATCAAAACCTTTTTGATTTTGAAGCCTAGTCCCGAGCTATTAAAAACAGACCTGGGAAATGGTAAGAAGAGTATAACATTAGTGGAACATGCCTCGATTCCCAGCCCTGCCCCCTGCAGTTCACACTGCATGTAAGTCACACCATGTAAGTCACATATGCTCCGATCATGTTTCCTCATCTGGAAAACTGGCTTATAGTATCTGGGTTGTTGTGTTTTTACAATACAAAAAACTAATTGAAATCACCTTGAATAGTGATAAGTCTTTAAAAATCCACATACAAAAAAAAAAAAAATCCACATACAAGAAATCCTCAGATCTAACGCTCACCACTGAAACCGTTTGCATACAATAACTTGTTCTCTGGAGATGGAAGTCTCTAGAATGAGCAAGCTACTTTCCAGGTGAGTGGAAGTAACCAGCTCTGCAGCACCATATCCAAACCCTCTGAGAAATGCGTTCCCCATTTGTAGTAGAAATGGTGGCTCTGGGAATGTGAGAACGAACTTACTTCGTGATGAAATAGAAAAAAAAAAAAAAAAGACCTGTTAGTTTTAAGATGATAATACCATTTGGGCAATTCAATCAGGAAATATCCCTTTGAAAAGAAAAAAAAAGTCTGTTTCTATTAGAATAGCTACTCATTTCAGAATCAGGAATTTTCTGATATCTGAATGAAAAAGGAGGCATTTCCACCAATGAGAAAGAAATTGGATAAGGAGCCAAGGGTGTCAGGAATCTTCCCCCCCCCGGCCCCCGCTGTCTTTTTTTTTCTTTTTTTCTGCTGTTAGCCTGCCAAGGGTGACAGGAATCCCAATGGGCACTGGTCATATTTGATAAGAGCTGAAAAGGGGCTATAGCGCCACCAATACTAAGTGGACAGACAAGAATGGGTGACAGTAATAGCGAATAGGGCACTTTCCCACTTTCTCAGGGGAGCCACTGAGAAAGATGTGGGCAGTTTTGGGGGCAAGTTGCTGGTTCAGAAGTGGGCCGAGGGAAGGTGAGCAGAGAAGCAGGACCAATTTATGGAAAAGTTGGGAAGTGAAGCCTGGCTAACACAGGGCTAAACTATATGGTAGTCATTCTGTTTCAAGGTATATTTTCCCACATCAGTTGAATTTCTTGTCTAAATTCACCTAAGATTCTTGTAAAAATTCACCCAAAATTCCAAAGCACCAGAAGGTTCTTTTATACTAATAAAACACTAATACTGTACTCCTGAAATTCAAATACTTCTGTAAGGATTACAGCGATTCTCGAGATAAGGCATCTGTAGCGCTCCCTCAGCTCTTCCACTTCGCCAGCCGCCGGCTTTTCTGGTAAACCCTTTTCTGGGTATGCGGCCCCAGTAAACCAATGTGCTGTATTCTTCAGGTGCATTGTGAATATCCTTCAGGTGTTCTGGGGCGGAGTTTTAAAGTTAATATTTAAAAATACTAATGGCCCATTATGTTGTACACCTGAAACTAATGAAATTTAGACCTCATTAAAAAAAAAAAAAAAATGCAATGTCCTAGTCCTTCCCCCAGACAAATCAGATGCTCTTAAAGTCAGCTGTCAGATACTGCAGTTTATTTATTTATTTATTTAAAATTTTTTTTTTAGAAAGATTCCATCTATTCACTTGACAGAGAGAGAGACATCACAAGTAGGCAGAGAGGCAGCAGAGAGAGAGGGGGAAGAAGGCTCCCCGCCGAGCAGAGAGCCCGATGCGGGGCTCGATCTCAGGACCCCAAGACCATGACCTGAGCCAAAGGCAGAGGCCCTAACCCACTGAGCCACCCATGCGTCCTTCAGATACTGTAGTTTAAAAAACTTTCCAGGTGATTCTAATGTGCTGCCAGGGCTCAGACCCATGCAGCTTTAAAGATTAAAAATGACACCTGCCAGTCATTCATGCGCCAGGGTGAATCAATTCCTGTGGACTGAGTTTTTCCAAAACCAAGAGTAATGAGAATGAGTTGAATGGGAAATTTTAATTCTGGTGGTGTGCCGTTAAAAAGACCCATACATTTAACAATTCGTAAATGAGGATAACAGAACTTCAGTCAGTATTTTGTTCAAACTAAATTCTAAGGTCTTTGAGGAGGTTGCAAACCACTTGCAGAAAGAGATCCTAAGACTTTGTATTTTTCGCAGAGTCAAGAAAGGGATATTACTGCTATTATACTCTCAATAAGTTGTTGTCAAATGTCTCTTTACATGTTACCTATTAAGGTCATAATAAAAGAGTTTGTCTAAAAAAAGATTAGAAAAACTAGTCATTCCAGAAGAGTCTATTATGGTATTTTTATGGTGCCCCAAAGGTGACTTTAATGGGTAATAAAAGAATATGCACAGTCTTATTCATATTTTATTAAACTTCAGGTACATCTTGAACACTTTATATATTCATTAAAAAGTATGACCCTGGATTGCAATTAGCAAGTAATTATTGAAGTCACTTGGGCAATAGGGACGTGCTGCGTCTCCGACATTGCTAAGATTTTTGAGAATCAGTGATAACCTTAAGAATTCATTTAAAAAATATTTCTTGGTTGCAATGAAGAAGTGTTCAGAACTGAAGGCAGAAAACCATCCAAAAAATTAAAAAGAACTTGAATCCCAGAGTCAATATTCGTTCTTTTTAGCAGAATAAATGATAGAGATTGGTTAGAATTTGCGGCTTAAGTGCACAAAAGTTTAGAAGTGAGAGACAGGAAGGACTTGATCATTGCAACAGTTGCAGAAATAAAGACAGAGTCCAAGCTTCCTCTGGCTCGCAGGAGAAAAAGAAAGAATGAAAGAAAAAACTCCCCAGTTTTCCACCTCCCCGGGAAACACAAAGTCAAGTTTGGGGCATATAGAACGTGCTAGCTCTGTCCATCTCCATGGTGGCATGGGGAATAATGGCCACGGGCTAACCCAGCACTCCCCAAGTAAATGAGCGAGTGAGTTCGCCCCATCTGTGGTGGCCGGGGATGAGGGAGGTCACAGACCATCACCACCTGTTAGGTCAACCAGGGTGACACCGCCATCCCCCAAAGTGCCTAATGACTAATTAAGGGGCAGGTTAGGTGAATGTTCTGCCAAGAAGGGGAAGGGACAGGACAAAGCTACATCTAATACTTAGATATCAGAAACAAGTTTATAGCCAACTGCTGTGTTTTGAGGGTTTTGCCATGAAAATTTAGCAATAGTAGAGATTGTTGCAGTCATGTGAGAGACTGATAACATGCTAAAATGACAACACTGGCCAAAGTTGACTTGGGAAGGGGGAAAAAGTTAGTTTAAGAAGGTGAAAAAATTCAGGGCACCTGGGTGACTCAGTCATTTAAATGTCCGACTCTTGATTTTGGCTCAGGTCATGATCTCAGGGTCATGGGATTGAGCCCCGAGTCATGCTCTAGGCTTAGCGGGGAGCGGGGAGCTTCCTCTGCTCCTCCCCCTGCTTGTACTCTCTGTCTGTCTCTCTTTCTCTCTCAAATAAATAAATAAAATCAGAAGGAAAGAAAGAAGGAAGGAAGGAAGGAAGGAAGGAAGGAAGGAAGGAAGGAAGGAAGGAAGGAAGGAAGGAAGGAAGGAAGGGAAGGAGAGAGAGTAGGGTCGACTACATAGTCATTCCCTTCTTTGCTTCCAAATCATTTCTAAAAAGAGACATATAGTAGACATGTAGAGAAAAGGTCCAGGTCAGCAGAGCAAGAGCAAAAATTTTTACGTGCATGGTTATTCTCTAAAAATGTATCTGTACGGGGTGGCTGGGTGGCTCAGTGGGTTAAAGCCTCTGCCTTTGGCTCAGGTCATGATCTCAGGGTCCTGGGATCGAGCCCCGCATCGGGCTCTCTGCTCAGCAGGGAGCCTGCTTTCCCCTCTCTCTCTTCCTGCCTCTCTGCCTACTTGTGATCTCTCTATCTCACTGTTAAATAAATAAATAAAATCTTTAAAAAAATGTATCTGTAAGCCAAAAGAAAAAAAAATCATCTTTAACAGGCAAAAATAACTGGAGGGAAAATAGATTTGGATAAAGAAAAGCATGTTACTGAGGTCACTGACTTTCTTCACATGTCTGGCTATCTCTGTGAAGTAAAATATTGACAGCCCAGAGCCCCGTGAGGATAAAAATGTGTATCAAATTCTCAGTCAAATAAAATTATATTGGATTCAGTTCCAATCCAGAGAACATTCTTGGATTTGCCTTTTATTTTAGCTCCCTAAATTTAATCAGCTGATATTTTTCTTAAAACCAGGTTTTCATAAAAACAAAAAAAGATTTTTTTTTCAGTTTGCTTATTTTCTTAATTTACAAAATACACACAGTTGGACCCTATAATAGCACTTTCTTTAAAATTTATAAGAAGTGAAAGTTTCACTACCTTCCAACCGTGAGAGATACTTTTTTCTAGAACCCTAGAGATATGTATCCATATCGATCTGTCCATCAATGTAACGATATCAGTATCTATAATTACAATTATTTCACTTAATACAAACCTTGGTTAAAAGATGGAACATTGGAGGCAGCTGGGCGGCTCGGTCGGTTAAGTGTCTGACACTGGATTTCGGCTCAGGTCTTAATCTCAGGATCACGGCATCAAGCCCCGTGTCAGGCTCCGTGCTCAGCATGGAGTGTGTTTGAGATTCTCTCTCTCCTTCTCCCTCTGTCCTTCATGTACCAGGCAGCACCCCATCTGGCAAAGAGAGGGGTGCTCTGAATTGTACAAAATGGAAGATTGTTATAAGAAGGAAGGTGCAGTAAGAAAGCTAGAAATGAAAGAAAAGGACAGGGCCGGAGTGACAGCTTACTTCCCTGGTACTTACCAGAAAATTCCTGATTGCCAGGTTAACACTTAGATTTCTAGCGGTGGTTGAAACTGCAGTCGGGTTGGGTAGGTATTAAGCCCCAGTTTGGTGACTTGGCCTGGCCCTAAAGAACGCCATCTGGGGCTTGTGGTTTTTCTTTTTAATGTGGGTTATTTTTATTTGTTAGTGTCCATCTCTCTCCTTTTCAATAGAACAAGCTCAGTGAGGCTCACGGTGGTGCCCCTCTTTTTCAGTACTGAGTATCCAGCACCAAGCACAGTCTGCCAGACAATAGGTGTCCAGTAAGTATCTGTCGGATTAACGTTCTCTATATCTCATTAACACAATGCGCAAACATTATGTTAGCTTGCTTTATTCTGGTGAGGCCATGAAGAAAGAGAAGTCATACTAGATTATAAGACCTTGGAGAAGGTTCATGCTTCAGAAAGAAAATGCCCTCTTCTCCAGGTGAGTTTGCTCCATTTCCGACTGACTTTGACGTCTGCTTTCCTACTTTGCCCAAAGACAGTGACAAGTTTTGAACTTCTTAAGAGGAAGCAGCCATAAGATGGAAAATCACTAAAGGCAACTAGCCAGTCATCCAGGCTCTAAGACAAAGAAATCACTGAATTCTAGGGCTGGAGGGAACTAAAGTTTACCCTTATTGATCTGTTAAGTCTAGCCTAAAGTTCTCTTGATTTCTAGTCTCCTAAGGAAACCAAAGAAATTCATTTTATTTCTTGACTATATATAATACATATAAGAGCGCCTGGGTAGCTCAGTTGTTAGGCGACTTTAGACCCAACCTTTGGCTCCGGTCATGATCCCAGGGTCCTGGGAATGAGCCCCACATCGGGCTCTCTACTCGGTGGGAAGCCGGCTTCTTCCTCTCCAATTCCCACTGCTTGTGTTCGCTCTTTCTCTGTCTCTGTCTCTGTCAAATAAATTAAAAAAAAAATCTTATATAATACATATAATACCAAACCGTAAAATTTACAAAGGTGCCACTTGCCCTACCAAGCTTTGATGCGTGTACATATTACCATGGCAGCCTTGGCCTTCCAACCCAGAAGGGTGGGAGTAATTCTGCATTTATGGGAGTTCCACAGCTTTTTTTATTTTTTATTTATTTTTATTTTTTAAATTCATTTGAGAGATCAAGAGCACAAGCAGCGGGGAGGGTCAGAGGGAGAAGCAGACTCCTCCATGAGCCGGGAGCCCGACTCGGGACTCGATCCCGGGACTCCAGGATCATGACCTGAGCCAAAGGCAGTCGCTCAACCAACTGAACCACCCGGGCGCCCCCACAGCTTTTTCACTGACAATTCTGGAGATATGTGGACATGGCTGTGGTAAGACTTTCTTTTCAGGCTTTTATTTCTTCATTTCCACTTTTCTCCCAGCACCTCTCTCTACTCTGTAGGGGGGCATGGTGTGGCTGTCATATAGTTACTCATTTTGTTAATTCCGCTTCAAACAGCAGCTTTACAAATGAATTACCAACCTGATGACCTGAAACACCAGGGTGATATGAAACTCTGGAAACCACAGCTGACCTTCAGCCAGCTTTCAGAGGATCAAATAACATTTTTGAGAAGATAAAATAACGTTTTTCAGCGTGGGTATTGGGCGCAGCTGGTATAATTAGAGACTGCTGGCAGATCCTACAAGAATTAGTTATTCTGGGTAAATAAGAAAATATTCATAAACTGATTCCAGGACTACATCTCCAGTCTGTAATTCAGTTTATGAGGAAGTGCTGATTGCTCCTAATTTAGATAACTGTATCTGTCAGTCAACAGAATACATAATCAGTCCTAGCTTTGTTGATAGTGAGGCAAACTGTATGACAACTTTACACTTCTAATGTCTTCAATAACGTACTCAACATATAGTGAACATTTTTTTATTAAAGACAAACGTAGGGTCGTCTGGGTAGCTCAGTCAGTTAAGCATCTGCCTTCAGCTCCGGTTGTGGTCCTGGAGTCCCGGAATCAAGTCCCGAGTTAGGCTTCCCACTCAGTAGCGAGTCTGCTTCTCCCTCTGCCCTTCACCTCCCTCATGCTTTCTCTCTCTTAAATGAATAAATAAAATTTTAAGAAAAGACAAACCCATTGTTGTGGGAATTCTACTCAGAAGACTATAAGCACAGCCTTTAACTTTACAGTTGATTCAACTTAAATATGAAACTTAAAAGTACTATATTGATGTATCCTTTCCCTGATGCAGGACTCCCAGCTCCAGAGAGAATATCTGAGGGCATTCATGATTATCGGAAAGGGAAAGAGGAATTGGAGGTACTTCCTAAAAGACAGACCAAAATAACACATAGAGTTTCAAATATCTAGAATCCGGTGAAACAACAGATTTGTTGTCTCTAATAGAGACAGGAATGTATTAGGGTAGATTTTCTGAACAGGGATCCGTCAATTTGTGAATGTGTCATCAGTCTCCCTGATCAGGGCTTTGAAGGAGCCCCCTGCAGATATCTTTCATATTAACCAGACTTAATCATTTACATTAGGCTGATTAAATTAACACCCTAACCCCACATCCCTGTTGAGAAGAAAGATGCCTTTTTCTACTGGATTCACAGTTTTAACATCTAATCAAAGTTATGTGATGTTAATGAAGATAGAGGTCGGTTCTTTGAAAACCTCATACCAAACTGTGGTCAGCCTTTTCCTGGTTCCCTTTGATATTTCTTCATAGTTCTAATATTTTGATTTCTTGTTCATCTTTGAGGATCTTCTCCAAACAGTAAGTTTCCTCTGGTGTCCAGTGTGGATAGACCCCACTGAGAACAGGATTACTTCCTTGTTCTTCCAGGAGGCCCTGATTGAGGTTGAATAGAGAGAGGGAGGAAAGGAGGCGGGAAGGAAGAGGGAGCCCCGCATGGCAATCCATTGGATCGTAGGCTCTTCCCATGAGGGCCTTTAAGCTGCCTCTGAGCTTACACATTTTTGAATTTGTAGTGCCTTCCCTTCCTCCCTAAACTCCTACCCTGCTACCTAAAACTGTCTTCATGGAGCTTCATTATGTGTGTCTCTGACTACTCAGATTTCCTAATTCAGTTGCAATTTTCACCCTCCATGATGCTGACCTTGGCTTTGGAGTGAGGCTGATTTGAAGCCGGGACACTACTAACTAGTTGCATAACCTTGGGCAAGTCACTTAACCTCGCACTTCCTCCTCTGTAACCGAGGAGGGTACACGTACCTAGTGGAGTTGGAGTGAATATTGAAGGAGAAATCCTGGTCAGGTTCTCGGCCCAGCGCCTAGGACGTCCTCAGCAACACTGGAGTCTGCTGCAAGTTCAAACCTCTCTCTCGTTAGGCATCCTCAGATGATTTTCAGTGACTTTCTGACGGCCTTAAGGTGATTCTCTCCTCTTTGCCCAGTCTGACATCCACATATTCTAAAGGAGTGTCCCAGGTTCCACTTTCCAGGTCTGTTAGTGAATAGAAGTAAAATGAAGGGCCGCCTGGTTTTAGCCTGGAGTTTAAGACCCTGCACTGTTCTTTCCCAGGCCCCTTCTTCGGCCTTATTTCCTACTTCATCACTTTCAGACATCGAACATATTCTCCAATCTGAAATAATCCTCATTCTCTGGACAAACATTCTCTAGCCCTTGTTTCATACCCTTTCTTCATTCTGGAATGCTCTACTCCCGATCTCCACCATTCCCCGTCCTGTCTTTGTGCCAGTCTTACCAAAGGCCTCTCCTTATAGCCTGAAATAACTCCTCCATCAGCTGGTTTCACACTGTTTTCTTAGTAATTTTATTATGACTGACCACATTCTTCCATGTGTGATAGTTATGACTGGTTAGGAGACTCTGAGGGCAGGAAATGGTTGAATGCTTTTATTCCTCACTCTGCTTAACATGGTGCTTGGTAGCGGGTAGGTCTCCGTGATGGAGAACCAACAGAAGGGACGCATGACAGCGATCAGAACCAGGCAGCTGTCATGAGGTCAAATAGATTCTCCGGAATCATTTCAAACATTTATTTTCATGTATTTCCATTCCGTGTACGAGGGGCCTTCCCCGATCACCAGTTTGAGGAAGCCCTGTCACTCCCCTGCTTTGTTTTTGTACGTAACACACATCCTTAGCACATTGTCATGGAGCCCTGGGTTGCTTGTTGGTTTCTGTCTCCCACAGGAAGGTAGGTTTCACAAGCTCGAGGATTTCATCTATGTACATATGTATGTACGTATGTATGTATTTTTCCCTCCCGACCTAGGACTTCATCTTTTTTTTTAATTAATTAATTTATGTATTTATGGAAAGTAAGCGGGGGCGGGCAGAGGGAGAGAGAAAATCTCAGGCGGATTCCACGCCAAGCATGGAGTCCAACATGGAGCCTATTCCATGCCCTGAGATCACCACCCGAGCTGAAATCAAGAGTTGATTGCTCAACCGACTGAGACACCCAGGCGCCCCAGGCCTTCGTCTTTTTGATGCTTACACTCTTTAGCAAGAACTCATGAACTATTTTCTGAACAAGTGAATGGAGAAATGAAGTAACCACAGGATTTACTCTGTTCCAGGGTTACGGATGTTATTGGGACAATATGTAGGGGCCTTCGGCATGGCCCAGCCTTTGACTTATACCATTGTAGGCTATCTTCCAATATATGCTGTCTCAGATCCATAGTAATAAAACCCCTGTAACTGTTAAAACCTTTATACCAAGAAGTTTCGGAAGGCAGCAGAATCCACATACGGTGTGTGCCCAGGCCAACTTTGAGGAGTCCATACTGTAGGACCTAAACAAAAAAACAGGTCAGCGAGGCCTATGTTGGATCCATGTGTGCAGAATGTGTCTGTGACTGATTCACACGTGCCTTCCTTATTGAGGAGCAGAAGATCGTGTAAGTGTTGGAGGCGTGTGTACAAAATCAGAAAGCTAAACAACGAAATGGATCCTTTGTTGAATAATAAAAATCAAAAGGCTTGTTCTTTAAGGAAAAAAAAAGGACATCTAATCAGTGCTAGGTAATTATGAGACGAGGTTTCTATGAAGTGTAGTCAGAGCTCAAATATATGTTAGTTTCATTTGGTATCTTTACCTTTTTCTTTCTTGCCTTAATTTTCTTCTTTCAATACCAAAAGAACATATTGGGAAATAATTACTTCTTCCCAGCCTAGGACTTTGCTTCCTAAGTAGATGTGGGGGGTAAGTAAAGAGGTAAGCAGAAACAAGGGCCAAGATGAGCCGATCAAGCTGCTGACTTTTCTTCCCTTCCTCACTTTCTTCCCAGGCTCCTGGGATCTTCTCTGCATACAAATTCCATTCCTGTTCACTTCTTAACATAGCGTAACATTTGTAAGGAAATGGAAATGCTTTTGCTATGCTTTCAAAGTAGGATGAGACTGTCCTTGAGGCTTGAGGTTTATCTCCACAGCACCAAGCACTCAGGGGTCTTTGGTAAATATTTGTTGAAGAAATGAATGACCCATTCATAAAGGAGGCACTGATAGGCACTTCGGGTCACAGTGGAACACTCTCTGTATCAGTACTTATCTGACTTGATTGCTCTGTGACACTTGACCCTCTTTCTTTAACATTTTTCCCGTAGCACTCCTTGGTTTTCTTTTTACCTTCGTCTCTTGTTAAGCTTTCCTGCTTGTTTCTTTTCCTCCTCCCCACTAAATAGTGATGCCCTCCCCCTCCCAGTTAGGCCCCACGTTGACCTTTAGAGTATTCCCCTTGGATGACCTCATTCTTGTCCATGACTTCAACCACCACCACCCCAGCATGGGTGACTTCCAAATAGGTATCTTTATTCAGCCCAGACCTTTCTAAGTCCCATACCCTCTTTCAATCTCTACCAGCAAGTTCTATAGTCTTGTTAACTACTTAGTAGTAAATACTGAAATGCCAGTTCCTTACTCCCCACCCATGGAACTAACACCAGCTACCAAGTCAGACAAACCAGAAGCCCAAGATTCATCTGCTCTTCCCTTTTGCCTCTCTTCCCACATTTAGTTGTTAAGACCTCTGTTCTTCCGCCTTGATGAAATCATTTCAATAAACATAGGGTTGATTACTCTGATGGGTTACCGTCTTCTAGATGGCATTCACCTGTTTGTCTTCACCACTGTAGGCATCTTCTCTTGAGGAGAAGGGCAGTCACCTGGCCTCTCCACGTCCGTCAGGCTACGTTCCTCCCAGAGGCCCTCTGTGTTACTGCTGCCTGGTGGCTCTTCTTAAAATTGAATCTAACTCTGCCTCTCCTGCTTCAACCCTGAGTGACCTCCTGTGCCTTCAGGGTAAAAAGTTAAAATTAGGCCCATGCAGGCACAAAAGTCATTCAAGATAGTACCTCATCTTAACCCAACAGCCTCATTTCCTACTCCTCTACTCTGTGCCAATTAGTCCAAACTCCCCAGGGCTTGTCCTGGCCAACTCCCACTAAGGCTTGTCCCCACCATGCTTCCTCCCATTCTCTAGTTGTTCTACTGGTTAAAGAACAAACTGGTTACTTCTGCAGGAGAATTACCCTTCTGCCCACATTTTAATGCCTCCTCTTGTCCTCTCCATACCTCTCTGAATGCTTAAAATGCATCGTAAAATTGTTTACTTGTCTATCTCACTAGAGTGAGCTATTTGGGGTCTGTGTCCCTTGGCATCTAGAACAGTATAGACCAGTGTTTCTCAAAGTGGGGTCCACAGGAACCTCCCATATCATTTAGCTGTTGCTAACATTCATATTTTTGGGTCCTCCTCACCACCATAGGATCTAGAGAATTAGAATTTCTGACTTTTTAAATAGTCCCCCCAGGTAATTTTTATAACTATATATTTAATACTTTTGAGTAAACAAATCAGCTGGAGACTTTGATCTTACCTTTTTATTCACATACACTGCACTGACTTGGATTTGCAGCTGATAATTCTATACTCATCATGTTGTAAAGGGTGATTTAATTCTGTAGAGAAAAGATTGCCTACATGTCTTCAAACGAATTAGGGATTTGGAAATCCTCTGGCCAGTTTTAATTAGTCCAAACAAACAATTTGAACAATGCTGATTTAGAAAATAATTCACCCAGCTCTAGATTAAGCAGCCAAAACCATTCTAGTTCTTGCGGTGAACATGTTATCTCCCTGCTTTGGAATTGAATTTCTCTCCAGACACATTTGAATCAATAAGTGCATAGTGACAGGTGGTTTGCAAGTATTTGAAAATCATGGTGGTAGACATTTCATAAGTGATTCATTATTTTCAATCCAATGTCCAAGGTATGGCCTTGGACCATATGACCCTACACATACTCTATGAATTAATTATTTAGAAGGCTTTCTTAACTATTAAAGATTCTGTTACAAAGAAAATGAAGGAAAGGTGCCACCAGAGCTTCTCTAGGCAAGTGGGAGTAAGAAGTCTCCAAGGATCCTTATACTGTGTTAAACTCACATACTATCTCCTTGAACAGAAATATGTGCTTCCCTGTGTTTATATGCATTTAAATGCCAATCTAAATACATACTCGTGCACAAATATAAATCTGCTGTCTTTGATACCTTAAAATGATTTCTAGTCATGTGCATATAAACAACTCTGAAAATCTGAAGCCAGTCAAACAGGTTGGACCTTTGACTAAATATAGTTGTTACAGCCTTCAGCCCACATGATATGTTTGCTTCAAGTGAACCGTCCAATCCCTGATGACTGGCACTCGCGACGGGCATGTGCAGTACTTACTATTGCGCAACTTTAGTTTGCCTAAAATTGTCCACAAAACATTTTCCCTTCTGTTCTTCTGGGAAGTCACTTTCCCTTGGATCCCTGTGCTTCTTCTGCTTGAATATCAGGGCTCAATCGTTTTTAATACTTGACCGATCAAGCTCAACTAAAGAAGAATAATTGTGGCCCAAATGCCCCGGATATGCGTGGAGAGTTTTCTGTGTTTGGTTTTCCTACTGTTTTTTGGGAATAACACAACTCCCATGGATCAGGTAGTTCAGCATCTTCATAGATGGTTAGACACATGTCACTTTAAAAACATTTTGGTTTGGAGGCGATGGCTTGCTGGTTCTCATCTGTGTTATTAAATCACCACAGAATCCCACATACTGTCAGCAGCAACAGGACTTGGTACATTACGGTCGGAGAAGTTTCTATAGAAGTTGAGGATATTAAGAGTGTCGGGCCGGAAAGAACAGAAAATCAATTAGTAGAACCTTCATGAAGTAGGGGGATTTTCTCGTTTCATTCAACAAAAGTCTAGAGCACTGGTGAGGGTGCTGTCAGAAAACCAAGCTCGGTTGGTCTTTCTATGCCACCATCCTTTCTCATGGCTGCAAGATGGCTACTACCAGAAGTCAGGTCTGTCACTAGGTAGGGAAGAGAAGCATAAACCCGTACTTTCAAAAGGTTGATTTTTTCTTTAAGGCGTGGCTATAAAATTTCGAGTGACTCAGTCACATGCTTTATTTATCCTCAGCAGGACAGCCTTTCTTAGATCTTCAAAACTGTATTCCAGGTAAGCTGAGAACTTGCTTTTACATGTTCTGTCTTGTTGACTGGAAAAATGGATGAATGTTTTCTTAGTCCTGAAACTAACCTGCATACCGGTGACTGACATGAGATGGGAGGGAGCATAATTTTATATCTAAGAACATGATAAGCAACAAACCAATGAGGAAATACTATACTTTGCTGTGTGCCCTATGCTCAGCAGAGAAATGTGTGAGTGAAGTCTTGCAGAAAGCACCTGACTAACTTCATACATCCGTACACCAAACACATATGTGAAGGGACACCCCCGCCCCCAACCAGGAGTGTGTAGACTGGGGAACTTCCTGTAACTACATTGCTCATACCTGACTTTTCTTAAGTTCCAGGGCCTGCCCTTTCCTTATCTAAACCCTCTGCCACTGCCTTACTCAAGACTTACTCAAGCTCCTGATTTTTTTTTTAATCAGTGAGGAATCTTCATAGATCACAAATACAAGCATGTTGACTTCATTCATTTAATCTCTTCAATGGCTCCTCATTGGTTTTAGGATTAAAAAGAAACTTTTTAACGTGCTCTGTAAGGGCCCTCATGATCTTGCTTCCACCTGTTTCTTGGACGGTCAGCTCAGTGGTCTCCAACCTACTCTGGATTTCAAGGGCAAGCACACTAAATTTCATATAGTTGGAATGTGCTTTTTCTTTCTTGCCTCTGGCTCTTTGCCCATGCTGCTTCAACCCACCTACTCATCCTGTCTAATCTGAGTTAGAACGAATCCTCCTCCTCCTTCTTCTTCTTTTTCGTCATCATCTTCTTCTTTTTCTTCTAATATTTCCTTATTATCTATTCTCCACTTTTTCATGTACTTGTCTATTACTTCCAAAAGATGTTAAAGTCTCCAGGGAGTAGGGAATATGTCTGTTTTGTTAACTCTCCTCAATACCTTGCACGTAGTTAGCACTTATCGACATGCTAAAAATATTTGTTGAGTAATGGTACAAGA
The DNA here is from genome assembly GCA_028533885.1 of Nasua narica. Taxonomy (NCBI): domain Eukaryota; kingdom Metazoa; phylum Chordata; class Mammalia; order Carnivora; family Procyonidae; genus Nasua; species Nasua narica. The sequence continues at coordinate 81,695,252 of CM052800.1, read as the reverse complement.
GAATGAATGAATCGGAATTCCCTTTTCTCTGAGCCCAGATAACTCTCAGTAATACTAATTCAGCAAAGTTTTGTACCATAAACCAAAAGGCTTTGCAAATTTTTGTTAGTTAGGAGATAAGTAAGTAACTTTGAACTTTGATCTCTGTTATTAAACCATTATCCTTAAAACAATTCCTGGAAAATTACACCTTTTACCTGAAGTAGCTCATTACTAATGAAGAAAAGCAAATATGTCACTTCTAGGTTTCAGTTTTGTTTAAAAGGGCAAGGAATTTTAGACTAATTCAATGTGTTTGTTAAATTTTCATATAAGTGAGACGCTTCGGAAGCTTAGTGAGACACAGGCTGACCTTCTCATAATCAAGGTGCTGGGACAACTAAAGTACAATAATGTCCTGTCTGTATTGTTGATGCAGAGCGAGAGAGACTGTCTACCACTTTTCCATTCCTTTTGTTTCGTCTCTTGTCAAACTCTTTTCCAGTTGTACTACACTGATTTTTTTTTTTTTGTAAACAGGATATTAGCCAGAAGTTTTTTATTTGATTGTAAGATATAAACAATTTTGCTCTATATGAGAGCTGTGTTATCTTTGAGATAGGAAATCGAAGAATCCATTGGGTTAGGGATGATGGTGGCTGACAATATGAAGCTAAATAATCATGATCTTGAACTTAGACCTCAAGTCTAAAAATCTCCTATGTCATATTTAACTAAATAGACTTTCGGAGTTACTCTTTGTTCTTTGTTCAGGCTGCTATCACATATTACCACAGACCAAGTTACTTAAATAATGAAAATGTTTTTCACAGTTCTGGAGGTTGGGAAATATCAGATCTAGGTGCTGGTAGATTCATTGTCTGATAAGAATACACAGCTACCTTCTCTCTTTGACCTCACATGGAGCCTTTTCGGGCCTCTTTTCTGAGGGCACAACTCCATTCAGAAGAGCCCCACTCTCATGATCTTATCACCTCCAGAGGCCTCACCTTCTAATGCTATCACATTGGAGGTTAGGATTTCTACACAAGGAGCTCCTGGGTGGCTCAGTCATTAAGCATATGCCTTTGGCTCAGGTCATGATCCCAGGGTCCTGGGTTCGAGCCTCGAATCAGGCTCCCTGCTCAGCGGAAAGCCCACTTCTCCCTTTCCCACACCCCTGCTTGTGTTCCCTCTCTCGCTGTGTCTCTCTCTGTCAAATAAATAAAATATTTTTAAAAAGAAAAGAAAAAAGAAATAGGATTTCTACATGAATTTTGAGGAGGACACAAACATTCAGGCCATAGCACTCTTCTATGTTCAGAAGGTCTGAGGTGAAATCCACAGTCTTAACAAGCCCCCCAAGAGCTTCTGAAGCACGTAGTCAGTGGACCATAGTGAGAAACATCTAAGGTTAGCTGTTGAAAGCGTTTAGTCAGAAAATGTGAACTGGCAGATGGACCAGCACCTGCAGACCCTCTTACACTGTCTCCATAGCCATAGCACCATGGAGCAGTTAGAAGTTTGGAGAAAATGGTCATCTATCTAATTTTCCACCACCACCCACACATACACTTTCTTGGCAGGCCTCCAGAGAGCCACCAAAGGGCCAACATTGACTTACTAAATTGCCATTAATGGGAATTCCAAGCTTGGCTCCCTTTTTTGATGCCAGCCTCCCTCCCACCCAACTCCAACTCAGATCTGACATTTTTTGTTTAAGACTGGTCACTGGGGCGGGGGACACCTGAGTGGCATGGTCAGTTGTATACCACATCTTTATTCATTCATCTGTTGATGGATACTTGGTCTGCTTCCGTAATGTGATGATTATCAATAATGCTTCAATAAACATAGGGGTACATGTATCCTTTCAAATTAGTGTTTTCATATTCTTTTGCTAAATACCCAGTAGTGTAATTTCTGGATCATAGGGTAGCTCTATTTTTAACTTTGTGAGGAATCTCCATACTGTTTTCCACAGTGGTTGCACCAGTTTGCATTCTCACCAACAGTGCACTAGGGTTCATTTTTCTCCACATCCTCGCCAACACTTGATGTTTCTTGTGTTTTTGATTTTAGCCATTCTGACCCAGTGTGAGGTAACATCTCCTTGTGATTTTCATTTGCATTTCCCTGATGATGAGTGATGCTGAGCATTTTTTCATGTGTCTATTGGTTATCAGTATGCCTTCTTTGGGGAAATGTCTGATCATGTCTTGTGCCCAAATAGAAACCTTATCTTTGAAGTATTTGTGTTTCTACTTTATGATGACTTCCTAAAATTGGGCTTGGCCTATTGATTGAAAATGTTAAATGTCTCAATTCACTTAAGCCCTGCAGTAAAAGACTTAATTATTTTTTAATGGAAATGGAGAGTTGCCCGTGTGTGTGTGTGTGTGTGTGTGTGTGTGTGTGTGTGTATATATTTTTAAATTAGTTCCTTTTTTAGTCTAAAAGTTGTATTTTACTCATTTACATTAGCTTTTTTAAAAATAAAGTTCTGATTTCCACATTACCATTACAATTTGCTTCTTAATATGTACATTTAGAGAAATATACATTAGAAAGTCACTTGTGTCTACACTCCCCTGCTGACTGAGGAAGAAAATGAAAAACCTATTTTCTTGTCCTTGTCAGAAATTATCATCTTTCTTTCGCACTTTGGATCTATGACCAGTTTGCTAGTGAAGCAGAATTAATGTGCCTGTAGGAAATCAAACTGTGTCTCTAGTTCAGCAATAATCCTGCTAAATTCTTGAAGAACCAGCCTTTGCTTTTGTATATTCAAGTCTAGGTTTGCAAGAGGAAATCTTGAAAGAACAGCACACACCTTCTTTGTAAGAAAGATTAAATAAATTCATCTCTAGTGTCAAGCTACTTTTAGATCTGTCTTAATTCAAGACTCTACCATGGTAACCTTATAATCTTCTATCTATGGACTGTCTTAACTTCTTTCACAAGAAATTCTATCAGAAATTCAAATGTTCTGGAATGTCTTAGTAACTGAAATGTATAATTATCCCTTGAATGAGATTACTTCTACAAATTAATAAACTTTTAAAAAATCATAGTCTAGGTATTTTCATGCTCATTATTCTTGAATGACATTCATGAATATGCAAACAGTTGTACCAACATATAAAATTTGCTGGAAGAAGAAGAATTATTGCTCAGATACACACTTATAGACACATTCTCAAAGGATATCTTTGGATACTGAATTTTCCAAAGACAAAATTGGCACCACTGGGTAAACTTACACACTGGAGATAGTTCTTGCCCTGACGACTTCTCTGCCTCACATACTATACCATTTCCCACAGCATCCCACTCCTTCATTCCCTTACAACCTTCTGCTCTAGTTCATCTCAGCTTGCCTGCCCTGGTTCTCCTATTTTAAATTCCCATCTATCCCTTAGTGCCCGCCTCATTTTCCCTTTACACCGCATAACTCCTTCCTCTTTCTGTAGTATTCATAATCTTCTAACATACCATATTATTTATTGCCTGTCTCCAAACTTGTAACCTCCACAAGAATAGGCTTTTTTGTCTGTTTTGTTCGCTGATGTATTCTCTGAGCCTAGAACTGCACTTGGCACACAGTAGGTGCTCAATTAATACCTCTCGCATGGATAATTAGGAGCTCCAACTGGAACTGGAAAAGAATATAGAAAGTGAATGTTTCTACCGAGCTAGTTGTGCTGTGAAAATGTGCAACTTTTCTTATTTGTTCTGGCTACGGAGACTAGACATGAGTTTTCAGTGAACCTAGTGAACCATACAAATTTCAGTGACTATATGACTTCAGTTGTTGGATTCGGTCAATTTACCCCCCAAATTCATCAATTTAACAGGAAAAAAAGAATCGCCACATTGGTGTCATTTAGGTAATGCTTTTGTTTTATCATATACAGCTAATGGATGAGAATTCATGACCCTGCCGCCCATGTCAGACAAGGTCACGTCACTGACAATTTTATATACAGAAGCACTTCCCAAAGGACGTAGCCACATCAAGTTTGTAACTGGAGGAAAGATTTAACTCCAAAAACAGAGATTAGATTTTTGGCAGCACATGGCACTCTTGAGATGAAAACTTTCCCCGTTGGTGCTCCTTCCTACGGAGACCTGCCACACAGATCTCTCCGCCCTGTGGCTGTTGGGGTAAGTGAAGTTCTAGTCCTGCTGCAAAGCTGGGTGAGCTCTCGCCGCCCTCTTCCTTGCCCCAGACAGCCGCGAGGAGCCAAAGGAAGATCCTGCCGAGAAGAGGAAACTCACAAAGCACTTTCATAATTTCCGCCCTTTTGACTTACACTCTTTTCCTGTGAAGGTCTTAGGGAAGTAGTGGGCAGAAGGCAGTACTAGAAGTTGAAAACCAGTTACCTAAGATCATGAGCTATTGTCAGCCCAGAGGGAAAGATGCACTTTGGGTCGGAGAGCTGGTGTCTGCCCTGCGGCCGCGGAGGCAAACTCTTGGCCAATAGCTGGTCTGGAATCATCGAATGGGGCCATATCTGTATCCTGCAGATACCCTCTGAATGTCTGCTGACATCATTGTCCGTTTGACAAAACTGGGTTATATCAGACCTTCACCTTGTGGCCAGGTTTGCTTTTCACCTCTCCCCTCCAAGGCAGAGAGCAACGACCTCACAACACAGCGTGACCTCTCCACTCACCTAGTTGCTTGGCCAACCTGATCTCGCTCGGACTTGCTGCAGTCAACATTTTCTAAGTTGTGAAAAGAGGGGCCAAGGTGTGACATTAAAGTCATAACATTCCGTGGGCCTCTTAACTGCCGCATAAATCAGCCAAGTGATTACACTTAATTCCTTTCTTTACTGCTACCCTAGTAATTAAATGACTGTAAAAGGACCATTTTTTTTCCTTCCTCTGTATATAGGTCAGGAAAAAAAGGGTACTACCGATAACATCTTTATCTTCATTTTACTTTAGAAGTATCTAATTTAGGAGACCCCTCTATAGCCATTTTTGTTACCATACCTAAACAGACTGCTTTTGGCTAGTTTAGTTAGCTTCCAGCTCAGGTCAAGAGTTACCTGCAGGTGCCCCCTGCATCCCATCTACAAGCTCTCATGAGAATAAAGTGCTTAAACTATTGTTTCACACTCTTCCTTCCCATCATACTCAAGCTGAGATATCGAAGTGACTTTTTTTTAAGATTTTATTTATTTATTTGACAGAGAGATCACAAGTAGGCAGAGAGGCAGGTAGAGAGGGGGAAGCAGGCTCCCCACTGAGCAGAGAGCCCAATGTGGGGCTCGATCCCAGGACCCTGAGATCATGACCGGAGCCGAAGGCAGAGGGTTTAACCCACTGAGCCACTCGGGAGCCCCGAAGTGACTTTGTTTTTAAAAGCTTTTGTTGGGGCGCCTGGGTGGCTCAGTGGGTTAAAACCTCTGCCTTTGGCTCAGATCATGATCTCAGAGTCCTGGGATTGAGCCCCACATCGGGCTCTCTGCTCAGCAGGGAGCCTGCTTCCCCCCCTCCCCTCTCTCTGCCTGCCTCTCTGCCTACTTGTCATTTCTCTCTCTCTCTGTCAAATAAATAAATAAAATCTTTAAAAAAATAAAAAATAAAAAAATAAAAAAAATAAAAGCTCTTGTTTACTTGCAAACTTGGATTGTGCTGTTGTGCTTACTGATTGCTCTTTGAAGTATACACGCAAGGTCAACATCAAATTCACAGGACTGCTAGAGTCAGGTGTAAACTTAAAGTGACTAAACAATAAACAAACAAACAAATAAATAAATGAAACAACTAAACAGAACTTGAAAGGCTTTTGGCCATAAAGACCCAAGTAGGCCTTTGCATTTGATTCTATTACGTGTTTTTTTCCTCTTGATAATGAGCAATAGCATTAGGTATTACGTACTGGGTAATTTACTGGGTACTTGCAACACATCAGATGCTGCCAAGTCCAATATTTTGATGATTTACAATACGCCTGAGGAACAAAGGTTATTTTCCTGGGTTTTTTTGGTGAGGACATCGAGACAGATAAAATTTGTAAAGGAATTTATTCAAGATCATGATCACAGAACCGATGTGGCAGCAGTGAAAAAGTGGACGAAATCTCTAAGAGTCAGGGATATACTGTGGTATATTCACTTAAAAGATGATTATACAGCCACTAGGTTATGTAAGATGCATATAATTTTAATAACTATGGAAGAAAAAAGCAGAATGTGGTTAAATTACAGGTTGAAAGAATACCCCCTTCCCCCAATTTATAGTAGCTATTACAAGGTCACAGGGTTGCACACGCTCCTTTTCTCCAATTTATTATGTACTGAAATTTTCCAGGCAGAATTCCAGGGCAAGTTACACGATTACACGATTCCAGAATAGACAGGTAACATCATCTAAATCATGTAAAAGCATTTGGAGACAGTCTGAGAGAAAAAAATCAAATTTATTACAATTCTTCGAGAATTTTATGACCGTAGGAGATTAATGACATTCCAATTCAAATAGACAAGGTCATTGGAAAATAGAAGTGCTTGTCTTTGTACGATTTAATGTTTGTATTTCTTTATAATCAGTCTTGTACATGTGTTCTCAACAATCTGTCGATACTAGATTTTATCTGAATGCACAGCAACATTGCGTGTCCTTTTGGACAGTTAGAACTATGGAAAAAATCAGTCTAAGTGGAAAGACTCAAAGGCCGAAAATTGTGTGAGGTGCCTTCCAGTGTTTCCAACCATTAAGTCATCAAGGGAAAGTGACTGTTAACATACAAAACAGTAGGCAAACGTGCAGACTGGAGAAGGATTAGTCAGCTTCTAGGGCGCGATGACTCTGGGGGCAACATTCGCTTGAGACCTGGACTTGAGAAGCAAGGGTACACTGTTTCTAGGCTCTTCCTCAGGCTCTGTCTCCCTATTAAAATCAATCACCTATGCATATGACTTAGGAAAAGGAATACTTTCTTGGAGAAAAAGCGGATTTCAAGTGTGAGTCATAGTTTACATTTTTGAATGTAAGAAAAGCAAGGAGATGTGAATGGAAGCTGGAAAAGGTGATGATAAACACCACTACTGTTGAAAGGACCAACTGAGAAGCAGCATACATTCTAGAATGCCAGTGTAATGTTGTGTTTCAGTCACAGGCTCGGACCCTTGGCTGCTTAGGTTTAAGGTCAGCACCTTCACTTAAAAGCTGTAGGTTCTTGTTCAAGTTACTTAATCTTGTTGCTTAGTTTTTGTTTGTCCACGAAATGATGATGGTGATGGATATTTTGGAAATGGGACAATGAATATATAAAAAGTGCTTGGAATACTAAGAACAGGGCCTGGGATATAGTAAGTGTTCCCTTTAAAAAGTTAATATTACTTTGACTAAGTTGAAACACATTCTGTTTTACTGGTCTGGAGCAAAGCACAGACCTGCATTCCAAGCCAGCCTTCAACTTTGTGGCTATTATGGACCAGTAAGTTCCTGTAGCAGAGATTTATGTAGAGAGCTGCAACCAATGGATGTTCAATAAATACTTTTATTTTTTTAAACATATTTTATTTATTTATTTATTTATTTATTTATTTGACAGAGAGAGAAAGAGAGACAGCGAGAGAGGGAACACAAGCAGGGAGAGGGAGAAGCAGACCTCTAGCCAAGCAGGGAGCCCAATGCAGGGCTCCATCCCAGGATCCTGGGATCTTGACCTGAGCCGAAGGCAGACGCTTAATGACTGAGCCACACAGGCGCCCCCAATAAATACTCTTAAATGTTGTTATAGCTCTTAGGCATCTGGTATTTCTCAAATTAGTTCAAAATGCTTAAGATCAAAGGACATACCTTGAGTAAATAAGTGTCAATCCTTTTTTTTTTTTCAATCCTTTTTTTAAACTCCTTTTTTTTCTTTTGGCGGGAAACCTTTCTGTGTAATCATAGCTAAGTAAAGACCATTCTTTCAATATTCTCAAATTTTTTTCCATAGAAAATCAGTCTTGATAAAGAAGAACAGTAGAAAAGAAAATAGTAAAAGCAAAGGCTCAAGTTTATTCTCTGGAGCAGTTGCTCTCTCTTGACGTAACACGGGCGTGCCGCCACGTGCAGTAGGAAGGGCATATTCCCTCCTATTGCACACCCCAGAGGGAATGCTCTTGGAAGTACAGGAAGATACATCAACTTTCTGGCTTTCAAAGAAACCATGAGTCAGATACACTCTCTTTTCTCCCTAAGCATTTTCACCTTGTGAAGAAAAGGCTGCCGTGGGCATTGATATTTTGAGAATCTCTTTCGTCAGAACCCATGCTTCATAAATCCCAGCTGTACCTTAGTTGTGTCCCAAGACACAGCTGACAAACATGGAAAAAAGAAATTATTTTTGTCTCACAAGCTAGTAGTCCAGAGAAATTTGTAAAACTAAAAGTAATTCCTCTTTCATCCTCTAAAGAAATGGAAGCTATGCTCTTCATGTTGAAGTTTTCTAATGGATCTTGAGATTTTTACTATTACATATTTTTTTCCAAAAAGATCTTAGCATTTTTTTCTAGCTTTGAATCTGTGAATGAGGGGCAGGGGGAAAGAAGCAAAGTGAAGGTCTTTGTGGGCGATGAAGTAAACAGAAAGAGAAAAGGCTTCTAAGTCAGTTTTGGACACAATCTGGCAAGTTTCACTCTGGTTCCCCCTGTAGAAACTGATGACATGAACATTATAGAGAACAGCTTCCTGTTCAACTCATTCAGCTTTGTACACAATCATCAGGGGAGAATCAGTGTCTTCCAATGTGGCAAAAATGTGGGGAGCAAAGGCCTGAGAGTAGGTAATAAAAATAATGAGTAATTTGTTCTAAGATTTAGAAAATGGCACGATTGATTATGTTTATCACATTTGGCATATTTTATCACATGAGAGCTTCTACTTTCCTTATGCAGAGGAAGAGGGAGAAAGACTCCCCACTGAGCAGGGAGCCCAACTTGGGACTCAGGGCCCAATCCCAGGACCCTGAGATCATAACCTGAACCGAAGGCAGACACTTAACCCACTAAGCCACCCAGGTGCCCTGCCCCCCTTTTTAAAGATAATTTCTCTTTTCTTCATCTCTTTCTATATCTCTTATCCAAGGTTTCTCAACCTTAGCACTACTGACATTTGGGGCTGGATAATCCCGCACAGCATCCAGGGCCTCCACACACCAGATGCCAGTAGCCAACCCCCATCCAGTTATGGAAACCAAAAATGTCTACACACATTGCCAAATGTCCTCTGAGGGGCAAAATCATCGCCCCCGTTGTGAACCACTAGTGTGGATTAAAAAAAAAAAAAAAGAGGTCCATAGATTGAGCCCTGGGAACCCCTTCAAAGTTTAAAGATTGGGGAGATGAAGAGAGAACTAGCAAAGAGAATGAAAAAAGAGCCGACTGTGAAGTTGGGAAAGAACTAAGGGAAAATAGCGTCCCAGAAACCAAGTGAAGAACCAGTTACGGAAAGGAGTTAGCATCTGTATCAAACGCAGCTGCTCAATAGCCACCTGAGATGAAGACTCATTCTTCAAGGATTTAACAGTGTGGGTGATGAAGCATAGGACAACGGAAAAATGTACCAGATGTAGCCTGTAGTGTATATTTCAAGATTTAAATGCAACTGATAGTCACAAGCCAAACAATCTGTGTTGTCACAAAAGAGTGTAAGATGGCAATTTAGAACTTGTGACAGTGGGGAGAAATTGAATACGTTTTAGTTACTTCTAATAAATTGTGTGTGTTACTAGAAATTCCAAGCTTTGGCACCTAGTCCTTTGTAAAGTGTACGATAAATCTTATGTTACTACTAAGAGTTCAAGTACTGATCTGTGAGTTTACATGCATATGAGCAGCTTAGGGACAATCCGTGTAACAGAGTAACTCTCAGGCCCTTGCATCCTAACGTGCTTTCTTGACTTGGATGGAAGAGGCTAGCTCTGGATCTAAGAAACCAAGAATAGAAAAGAAAGGTTTGCCCTCGGCAGGGCTGTCTCCTGTCAGTGGCAGCAGAAAAATGGCTTTAGACCTTATTATTATTTCAAGTTAATCCATGTGGCCAAATGAATCATAGTTCCCCAAAGATGTCCATGTTTTATTTGTGAATTTGTGCATGTGTTTCTCTTCTATAGCAAAAGAGACTCTGCAGATGTGATTAGATTGAAAGGATTTGGAGATGAGGAGATTATTCGGGAATATCAGGGTGGGCCCAATCTAATCACAGGAGTCCTTAAAATTGGAGAAACTTTCTTTCCAGGGCCTGGGCCTGGATTATCTTGGACTCGATGTAATCTCAAGAGTCCTTAGGAGGGAGGTAAGACCAGAGTCAGAGGAGGTGATACGGATGACAGTAACAGTTAGAGAAGGCAATGTGACCCTGGAAACAGAGGTGGGAGCAATTCATTTTGAATGTGGAGAAAGCCAAGGATGACGGGAAACCTAGATGCTGCAAAAGGCAAGGAAAGAGATGGCCCCCCCACACCCCCATCATGTTGTTTGAAGCCATTACGTTTGTGGGACTTTGTTACAGCAGTGATAAGAAAGCAACACAGTCCAGTTCATAAGGCAGATTGTCCTCACTACCGGAGTTTTCAAAGCTACTGTCTTCGGGCCTTATCTTCTTCTGTCCCTGAATGAGCATTCAGATCTGAAAGGAGCAATGTGAATACCCTAATCAAAATCTTGCCGCATTATTGTTTTCAAGAGCCAAAGAGAGTTCTTTCTTGGGTAATTGGGTGGTATCTCATGGGTGAAAAAAAAAGTCTGTCATTTCCACTCCCTGGCTAATAATATATTTCTTCTTGTCGTTGCCAGTTTTACTCAGGCTTCGTTTCTTATGTAAATGTGCTTTCGGTGACAAAAAACGTATCCGTGAGCTATACCACAAAATCATCTTTATCACTTCTGAGCTATTTTCTCCCTAATCCAGAAATAGCATTTGGGACGTATTTTCTCATTGCTTTTCCCACCACCCCTCTTTCAACATTTCTATCCACCGGGGAAGTCAGTCCAACAGTATATAACTACCCAGTTGTTACCATGAAACATGTGGGTTTTTTGTTTTTTGGGTTTTTTTTGTCTTTGATAGTATTTTCTAGCTTCTTTACAGTTGTCTGAAGCAGTGAGTATAAACTAAAACTCTATAAATCTAGGGTGATAGTAGACCACAGCAAAAATGGATCACCTTTCAGTTCAAACGATTAGCCCTTGAGTATAAAGAGCTCATAAATTTGGACATGTTTGTGCTTGTTAAGAGCTGGTGTCTGTGCAGCTGTCATTTTGATTTTAAGTCTGGGAAAATTGTGTGTCTGAATTGGACTTAATCTTGTAAGCCTGAAATCCGGTTTCCGTTCCATTGTGAAATAACCATAAATGCTTTTTTTTTTAATGATTTTATTTATTTATTTGACAGAGAGAGAGATCACAGGCAGGCAGAGAGGCCAGCAGAGAGAGAGGGGGAAGCAGGCTCCCTGCTGAGCAGAGAGCCCTATTTGGGGCTCAATCCCAGGACCCTGAGATCATGACCTGAGCCGAAGGCAGAGGCTTTAACCCACTGAGCCACCCAGGCGCCCCTCATAGATGCTTTTTACAGTGTTTTTTTCACTTCTGGTTTTAGTCTCCAGCTCTCAGAGAAATCTGTTTTTTACAGAACATTTCAGGGCTTCTTTAGAATGAAGACAAGTAGGAAACAAATGTCTGTATTTGACTCTAGTTATTATTTGTATATATTTTTAATATCTTATAAAATTTTAAATTTTCTATTTCTGTAGTGCACAGTCCATTAGAATAGATAGCAAGATTCAGAAACAAACAAAAACTTGCAGCCTTGATACAAGCCCATAATTAATTATGCTTTGTGTAACGTCTGGTCCGAGAAAACTTTATTTTCGGGGGGAAAAACCCCTCATGCCTTATTTCTACTTTGTAGTAGATTTTAAGACTGGCAGAGGTAAAATTTAATCTGGTACCAAGGAGTCACTCTCTGCTCTTATTTCATAGGAGATGTTTCAGAATTTTAGTCTGCTCTCTATTCATCATTATGTTCATTTTATTCATTATTATGATCTTAACGTGTGAGCATTTCTTCATTGGAAATTCAGATGAAAGCTTGCTTTTTCTTAGAACAAAGGGCATTTCTTTAAGGGAAGGAGCACAATGAAAGTGAAGTGCTGAGAGGGAACCACTTTCTGAGTTCTCTTTCTGCCTGCTCTCTCCTATTTAGAACTTACTGTTTTGTTTTTTTTTACACGACCTCTAGAACGTCATGTCTTGCCATGGCTAGCATCAGGAGCTGACATGTTATACAAGACATTTACTTGGTTACTCGGCAATTCTAACTCAAAGTGACCATCGGTACCAGGTAATCAAGTTGAGCCACACTCTCAAACAAGCCCGAAACTCTAGACATTTTATTTATTTTATTTATAGTTTGTAGATGCCGCAGCTCCTCATTAGTTTGAAATGGGAGATTTGTCTACCAAGACCCCTGGCAAAATTTTTATTCAAGCTTTACTCTTGGTAGGAGATGAGAAACTCTAACCTTTGTCAAAGCAAGGAGTTTAATTCTTTCTTTGTTTTAGTGTTCTCGAACATCTTTAATTCTAACTTTGAACTTGAATCTTTCTGATCAGTTTGATGAAACCATGTCTTCTAACACAAAGAAAAAATATTCTTGCATCTCTGTAAGATGCAATGTTTTAGGATTAAAAAGGGACATTTACTCTGGAGGACTGTTTAGGGACACGGCACCAAGTATCAGCTCTCTTGAAACAATGCCATGGTTGGCCTAGCAATTTGCTCTTCTTTTCTCGGGACAGGAGAATAGTCATTCTTAAGTGAGTAATACTTCGAGGTGGTCCCATCTGATAATTCCTGGGAAGAGCAGCAGTTCATTAAAGACGTTCCTTCCATCCACACCACGGCACTCAGGGACCCTGGCAGCTACCAAGGCTGCCAGTACGGGCTGTGGGGAACGTGTGCGTTGATTTAGAGATCTAGAGTCAAACTTCAGCCACATCTACCCAGTAGAAGAGAAGTAATCAATGCCAAGTTTCCCCATGAAATGCATCTCTTTATTCCCGTCCCTGCCCCCCATCTCAGCTCAGAGACTTAGAGAGCTCTCCATGGCCTGAACCAGGGTATCTCCATCTATCTTTATTTCCTTCTCTCCTCTGAGGCACATCATGGTATACCCACGAGTGAGACTATTCTTATTTATTTAAAAGGAAGGAAAGAAAGGAAAATTAAGCCGCAGATTCCAGTACTATACTTCAACTACTAGTCATAACCCATCCCTGACCATACACTTCACACAACCTTGAGGAGAAGATGCCAGAATTTAATCTGCTTTTCCAAACTGACTTTCTTGCGTGTCTCCCCACCCACTGAGAAAACATCGGGTCTGACGTGTGCCCCGCTTAGCTTATGCCTAGAGGCGCTGCTTTCTTCCCACCCCAAATTCCCATTTACGTCTCTCCATCCATCCAAAGCCTTAAAGGGTCTGCCTCAAAGCCCACCCTCCACAGAGCATTTTCTTCTCATCACAGCAATATCTCCTTCCTCAGAATTTTTATCAGACATTATTATCTATAACACACATTTTCCTGTCTTTTTTACGACATTGGCAGAAGCAGAATTTAGTCTTACGTAGGGATCACTTCATTATTATATTTTCATTCAAGGGCATACTAAATACACTGCAAATGATGATGATGTTCATTTAGATTGTGAATGGATGGATGGATGTCAGCGTTTTTTATCAGCAACTGGTAAAACAAAGGTAGTTAATGGGTATCTTGCCAATTTAAGTATTAGAGAGATGACATTGTTTATGGAGCTGTGTATGTGTGTGATCTTAACATTTTGAAAGTAGAAAGATCCTACTTGACCTTATAAAAAGAAAGCCAACAAGAAAATAGAATTCATCAAGATTTTTAAAAACGGGATAAGGGGTAAAAATGGTATGTTGCCATATATGGCAAGCAACTTTCTGTAATAGGTCTGTTTTAGGAGAAGTGTGCTCTCCTAGAAGGAGATACGCAGCCATGCCATTCAATCCATACTACTAAATACAAGTCTACTTTGATCGTGGCCTACTTCAACAATAGAAAAACTGAATTACAAAAAATGGTTTTCTCGCCTTTTTTCTTTTAAATGAATGAGGAGAACCTGTGATCTTTCAATTCACATCTGATAGGAAAGCAAAATAAGAAAGAGGTATTTGCAACTCAAAAAACTCAGAAACTATTTGGCTTCCTTGGGTCACACATAACTGGTTAGAATAACACCCTTTTCTTTAGTCACGGCTTTGTCTTGGGATTATGAAGTCACTATTCATTTGTATTTATTATGGATCTATTTCCACTATTATTCTCCAAATCATTTTGTCAGAATTTCTGGGCAGAGTTACTTTCTAATTATAAATTACTTGTGAATAACAACTTCTGGAAAATTCCCACTATTTGTAATGTAGAAAAATGTCTGTATGAAGTGGTGGGGGGAATTCTCAAGAATAAGACAGAATCCAGTCCCAAAGCAGAACTTCAGGATCTCTCTCAAGAAAACCTACCTTTATATTCTTACCAAATTATGACCACCATTGACAGTGGTCCACTGAATGTCTTGTTGGCAAAAAGCCAAGTGTTATTTCCTCCGTCTCTGGGTCTCTAATTTGTTTGTGGCCTTAACATTACTTTCAGAACCTTGAATTGTTTCCTCATTTGAATCAGGAGCTGAACTAAAGGAGAAGTCTTAAAAGAGATGTGGCCTCACCAAATAGTATTTTTTCTCAGTTTCAGACTCTTTGACTGGAAAATTTTCTCAACTAGAAAACAGTCTATGCTTGGTAGCTATCAGCCAAAGCAGGTGAGGTGTTCAGGTATCCTTTTCTTTTCTTCTTCAAAGTTTTGTTTGCATTTTTCACAATTCCTTGTACCTTGCACACGCATGGTAACCACAAAAACAAGGTAACTGAGGCACAAAGGAGTTCAGGCCACCTCTCCCAAAGTGTTCATTAGCAAATACCCTGTGTTGAAAGACTACCCACTTGAAAATTTCATCATTCTCAAATGAACTTGTTTGACTTTTTGGAAGAGCACAAGTCAGCCAACAGAGATCTTGAAGTGAGTGTTAAAGGGACTCAAGCTAGGTCCTGATTTCTGTGGAGGCTCAGTGGTTGGGGGGGAAAATTTGAATGTATCCACACTCTTTGATAAGTGTTATTGGATAGAACAACAGGTACAAATCATTAGCAGCTACTCTGGTGAGAATAGGAAAAATACCTCCGAGGAATGTTTTGGATGAAGGTAGCATGATAGAGAAATCCAGCTTTCTGAAGATAAATGATAAAGCCTATTATCTGTTTTTACTAGTTATGGGCTAATATCCATTCACATCGATGACAGAAATGGACGGTGGGAAAAGAGTGAATACCAGGGCGACAAGCTCAAAGCACATTAGTATTTCATTTGGGTGTTCTTTACTTAGTTGGTTACTTTGTAATTATAGCTACAGAAGCACTGTCCTGAAAGGTATTAGGCACCTATGGTGAAGGGTTGGGCTATATATGTTTAAGATTCTTTAATGGGAGGAGTCCCTACCCTCCGGAAATTGCTAATTATCCAGTAACAAAACAATGTAGTGTTACCATTATACCCAGCTATGGAGGCCTGCCAGAATATGAAGTATTATTAGATTACTATGGAAGCATAAGGGAATTCATCTATCCCCATTAAATAGAAAGTGGGCTAGCAGAAAGTCATCATTCATCTTGACAATGGTTGAACCTTTACCAAAGCGATGGCAGAACCGAAGGGCAGCTCGAATCCATTTAAATTGCCCAATTTGTTAAAGAAAACTTTACCTTATTGTAAGCTAAATGGAAAAAAATCATAATACATTCAACTATAAGTGATACATTTGGATTTCTTAGTTGGAAGAGGTAAGAGTTAATGCCTCCTTAGATGACTCCCTCTTACAGAAGAAACATAAGTTTAATTCTGAATTCCTAAAGCATTGCAGACTTGAATTTCACCACAGTAGATTTAGAAAGTATACAATAAGCAACTTATTTGTATTATAGCACGTGATTCAGATATAGCCTAGACAATTAATTTATGTTTCCTACCTGCTTGAGCAAAATTTTGGTAGTTTTGGTCGATACACAGTATGTAGCTATGTGACAATAAGAAATGAATGTCATCCAGCACCCCATTCTATCCCCCATTACCTCTTCTGTAGAGAAAACTGGGCTCCATCACTCTAAGGTCTCTTGCAATTCTCAGATTCTCTGTGTCTATAATGATCGACTTGGTTGCCCTAGCTATGGAACTGAAGGTTGGTAAAGATAATTTTTAGAAAACACATGGAAAAGAGAAGGGCCTGTGCCAGGAAGTTGGTAGTGCATTAGGACTAATTCTCATTCTTAGCTGAAGAAATGTAGAGGAAAATATCGTGAGGGAAGATTTTTGTATTTTTCTTTGTTCTTCGAGGCACATTATTTTTCCCCTAAGGGCTAGAATGATAGGATTGTATATAGATATCCATTTAATTTGGTTCGTAATCGCAAGTAATATAATTAATCTAACCATAACCAAAATCCGAATTAGATGGAATGAGCAAGAGGGAGAATGATAGGCAATTTAAGGAAAAGTTTTCGGGACGTGTATATAGTTCACTTGTATTCTCCAGGAGGTAAATAGGGTTTGGACCAAAGTGTTCCAAGCCCCCAAAATATGATAGTTGAAACATGAAGGCATGGAGTTTCCTCTTGGTCTATTCACAGTTCAACAATGTGCCACACAGTTACACAATGACCATACAATTCAGTAGGAGGGTTTGTGGAATTCTTCTATGCCTATAACACATCAGGTGCACCCTTTTTCCTGCTGAAAGTTTACCACAGGAGAACAGGGAGATCTGAGGCTTAACCTCTAAGCCTGTTTGCTTATCTGCAAAATGAGGATAATGCTCTACCTACATTAGGGGTGATTAGGAGGATCAAAGGAGAAAGCTGTTTAGCAGTGAGTGCCCACCCACAGAACTCCCTCCCTGAATCATACCATGAATGTTGTCACTCATCGTTACCTTTACAACTTAGAAAAGAATAATACAAATGTTTTAAAAAATTTAGAAAAGAATATAGATGATTTCATATTACTGTGGCTTACATTAACTTGATAGAATTTGGTTTTTCACAAGTCCTTGCTTAGATGGGTGTAAATGCAGACGGTGATTAGGACTCAATTTAGTGACACATATTTGCAAACCTTATACATAGCATACATATGAGTAAACTTACATACACTTATTCACATTTGTATTTGTATTTATTGGATATACATATTTACAGCCAAAAGTACTTTCTTCTTAAAATGTTTAAGATGGTTCCCATCTTAACTGGGATGTTAACTGTCTCATGTTTCCACGTCTCTTTGAAGTATAGAAATTGCCTGGTTTTTTATGGAGGAAGAAAATGGATCATGTTTTTTCTGAATATTTCATTCTTTAGTAATTCATATGTTACTGGGAAAGTACGACCATACATTCACTCAGTTAAGGTTTACTGAGCACCTACGGACATAGGTGCGTAATTATTTTTCCCTATCAGAAATTTGATATGCAGGACCATGATCATCCAACACATATTTATCAAGTAGTGACTATGTGCCCAGGTCCTGTGTTTCCAAGAGAATCTGCAAACCTCAGTTGGAAAGTGGTTCATTCCATCTTTATGGGTTGATTTCTGGAGTTACCGCTTTATTGGGTGGTGTTCACCAAGTAGGTCACATGCCTTCACTGAAGTAGGTATGTTGCTTGTGTAAATAATTAGATCCCTCCTTACTCAGCAATACATACCGGCGGGATCAGGGAGAAAAATAGGACGCATTTTGCAAAAAATGCTCTTTAGGTTAATTCATTTTGCTTTTTGTATTATGCTTGTAACTTACTTTTCAATGATTTCCCTTTGAATCTCATTAAGTGGGGAATATTCATCTTAAGAGAAATACTGCTTTTTAAGGAAGTTCATTCAGGTGTTTAAATTATTTACAAGGCCTCTGTTGCTTTCTATTGAATCATAGTTCTATAGAATCTTATTGGTTTTGTTTTTCTCCTTATTGGCATTACCAATACCACTGTTTACTTCTTGGTACAGTAGTAAACCAGCAGGACCTAGAGATTCTAATTAATATTGCTTGGACATTTCTGACTAAGAGTTCCACCTAAGTCTGACAAAAAGAGAATAATGAACCCCTGAATTCCTTCGTCCTTTTGTTAATCTAGTTTTATCTCTCTACCCTGAATATTGTTTTGGTTTTATTTGTTTCCTAGAATATCTTAAAACAAATCCAAGACATGTAATTTCACCCACAAATATTAACTAAGTACTTTTAAAATTATGACTAAAAACTTTCTCATTTTATTAAAAAATGTTTTTTTCCAATTGGTTTGCTCAAATATTGAGCCCCCAAAGTCTACCTGTTACCTTTGATTATAGTTTCTCAAGTCACTTCTTAATCTAGAAAAGTCCCGTATTTGCATTCCATACTGCTGACTTATTGAAGATGTAAGTTCAGTTGTCCTACGGAAGCTCCCACATTTTATATTTCCCAAGGATAGATAGTAAAATCCGATTTTGATTAGGTTCAAGTTCAAGCTCTAAGACAAGTATACTTTAGGTAGCTCTATGTTCTAACTATTGTATTATATGATGTCTACCTGTTATCCCTATTATTAATGATCATATCAAAACTTAATACCTACTCCTTTGGTGGAGACGATCTCAGGAATCTTTACTGGGGGTTTCCTAAGTCAAGTGCTCTAAGTAGCTTGATTTTAGTGTTTTAATTCCCTCAGTGGAAGTTTTTCTTTTTGTACTTTAATGCTATATTGTTGAAATTTTTAAAGTCATGGAGCCCAAAAAGAACACAGATCCATTCCGACATGTGTTGGTTAATCTAGAATGACCCAATTTGTCAAGGGAGGTTTCCATGGAATGCCATGTCGCCAAAAGAATGTTTAAACATTCTCTCTTCAGTGAAGGGACACATTCCCAAGAATATGCTCTCAGTGCTTACAAAGAGGGACTGGTATAAAAAATTACGAATAATTAGTAAATATAAATTTCTGATGAATAAAAATAAACTGCTTAGAGATTTTTATTTCCTAAGATACTGGCTTTTTGTCTGTTGCAGGAAGAAATCTTTCCTGTTTTCTGCTCTGTATGCTGCCTTTATCTTTGGTGGTCGGCACCTGATGAACAAACGGGCAAAATTTGAACTGAGGAAGCCATTAGTGCTCTGGTCTCTGACCCTCGCCGTCTTCAGGTAGGTTTTTCTTCATTCTCCCAATACAATCCATGCATTTCATCAGACTTGGCTGAAAGACTCAGCACTTGAGCATTTTATAACCCGTATTTTTGATTGTTGAATACATTGAGGAGAAAATAAAGCTATGTCCAGAGAGTAGGCCTTCATTGCATCCAACTGCCATATTGTATTCAGTCTCTTCTTTTCAGGCTCTCACCTTTCTTGTCCAGACTGCTCATGCAGTAACCCAGTTAATCTCATAGGCCTATAAGCGATGTGTCAATTCCATTATTGTCGTTGCCTAAATATAGCTGAAGGGCAAATTGCGCAGCCACACTGGTAAACTATGGTACAGTATTACCATATTACTGTGGTAATACATAAACTTTGTATTCTCTCTAACACAAAACTATGGTAAACTGTGCCAGTCACACTGGTAAACTATGGGTTTAAGCGCGCTGGGTATCTGTTACTAATATCTAATCAAAAAATGGCACTCAAACACATGACTGGATACTGGACACCTGTCTATGTCCAGGATTACTAGCCCAGAGAATGCTGTTAGCTCTGTGTCCCCAAAAGCACCATTCACCCCCATTGTCTGGAGCTGATTTGCTGGCTTATGTTTATGCAGCCAGTTCTTACTTTGTGCTGGCTAGCACGCATCGGAGAGGCTGTTAGGACCCAGCCCATCCTCCAGGGGCATCTGGCAGCCAACATTCAGACACATTCCTGGAAGCTTGAGGGAGCATTTCTGGTTTTGTAATATTTGGTGATCTAGGCCATCCCACGATTAATTAGCACACAGCTGGTATCCATGTAAGTGCCAGAAAATACCTGCAGCACTAACAAAGGCACCTGCTCTATTTGTGTTTTGCTTGTCAAAACCCACAAGTTTATAACTAGGCTTGGGGTAAGGGAGAGTGGAGGACGTAGATGTAGATATCCTACAAATAAATAACTATTTTGAATATTCATTCTTATTTTTTCATACTTCGTATTGACTATTCCACCACTAAGTAGAAATAGATGGTTTCATCAAAAGCCTCATTAGTCATTTGAGCCTTATTAAAAATGATCGGGCAGGGAGAGGATTTTCATAAACTCTGACAATCTACATTTCCATTAGGTCAGATCCCTGCATCCAGACCCTCATTTGCTTGCTACTTCTGGCTATCCTCTAATTCAGTGCATTTTGTAAGTTCTACATATAAAGTACTCATGGTTTGGATCTGTCACCAAAAAATACTTCCATTTTAATCTGAATCAGGACATGATTCTCTCTAATACAAAGTAGCATTTTCATTTTTGTAAACATCTAAGTTTCACAGAGCCTGCCTCTACTAAAGTGTTTTGCTATTTGAGGAAAAAGTCACCTTTTTTTTTAAGATTTTATTTATTTATTTTAGAGGAAGAGAGCATGAGCACGGGGCTGAGGGGAGAAGCAGAGGGAGAAGGACAAACAGACTCTCCCCTGAGTGCAAACCCTGACACAGGGCTCAGTCCCACAACCCTGAGATCATGACTTGAGCCAAAATCAAGAGTCGAGAGCTAACCAACTGAGCTACCCCGGTATCCCAAGGAAAAAGTTAATCTCTATCCTAATGATGCCTTTCAGCATTTTACAGAGTTTTCAACAAAGGCCTTTATCTTTGGTTTTTAAAAAGTTGAACACATATGAGCAGAAAAGGAGGCCCCCCCCACCATGCACCAGTTACCCTGCTTGAAGAATTATTACCAAATGTTAATCTTGGTAATTGGTTACCAATTGGTTAATTGGTTAATTAATTGGTTAATCTTCTTTCATCTACCAACTTTCCTCTTTCCCCCAAATTATTTGGAAATAATACAAACTAAACTATTTTCAAATGAAATGATACCACTTCCAAATGTTAAGTATGCATTTTTAAAATCCAACCAGAGTATTATGATCTCACTTAAATTAGTAATAATCCTTTATCCTTCAGTGTTTAGATTTTCCCAGTTGTCTCCTAAAAAATCCGGATCAAAATAAGATCCATCCCTTTCCATTGGTTGGTTTCCTTTAACTTATAGGTTTCTACTTTCCTCCCTCTTCAGCCCTCTCCCAACTCCCAACTCCCCAACCATGCTTTGCAGAAAGCCCACATTTGCCCCATGTGCTTCCCCAGACTTGCTGATCTTGCTGATTGCATTCTGCTGTCCCTTATTAATTGATAGTTAGATGGAGAAGTCTGAGTATATTTAGTTTTCACATTTGACGAGACTTTCTGTAAGAAATTTACCTTTATCAACTATTCAGTTATCCTAAAATAGATACAGTTATTACAGCAAAGGCAGGATAAGGGCTTGATTCTTTTGCCATATTTATCATTTTCAAAGTAGAAATTAATTTGATTACCTGGCATGTAAATTATATTTCTTTTTCTGGGGCACCTGGGTGGCTCAGTGGGTTAAAGCCTCTGCCTTCAGCTCAGATCATGATCTCAGGGTCCTGGGATTGAGCCCTGCCTGCATCAGGCTCTCTGCTCAGCAGGGAGCCTGCTTCCCTCTCTCCCTCTGCCTGTCTCTCTGCCTACTTGTGATCTCTCTCTGTCAAATAAACAAATCTTTAAAAATACATTTTTTTCCTTAAGTATCATTATGAACTCGTGGATTTATACCTTATTTGTCATTGATTTTTAGATGAATTTAATTTGGGTATATTTTCATTCATTGCTATTATTCTTTTTGATGCTAAATTATCCATCTTTGGCCAATGTGAGTCTCTTCAGGTTGGCCCCTGAATCCTTTCACATGCACTGACTAGTGCTCCTAGCTTGATTTTTTTTTTTTTTTTTCCTTGAGGGGGAGTAGGGATGACAAGATATTCCAGGCCGGGCATATAGCATATTCCTTACCCAAAACTGGAATGAGCCATTTCTCCAAGGACCCCTAGCTCTTCTGGGGGAGGGAAGGTAGTATTTACAAACCACTGAGTTCTGGGGGTGGTTGTTGGGGCTAAGGTAGTTCTTATTTCTAGGCCTTTCAGAGGCCAGAAATAGAATTTTTTTTTCCCCAGAGTTGTATCTTAAGTTCTTAAGTTCTTATATCTCCTCCCTCTCATGCCGAAACCCAAGTTCCCAAAAGAATATGTTTTTGAATGGCTTTTACCTTATCTAATTCACAAATTTCAAGTCCATCTGCCAATAGGGCCCAACAGAGAAGTTTGAAAATTCCTTGCTGGGGAGACGTTCTTGTGTTAGATGGCCTGCTTCTGTTCTCGTTCCCCTTTCTCCACCACTACAGGATAAGATAAGATTTACTTGGAAAAAGAAGGAAAAAGAAAGAGAACCAAAATTTTGAATTAGAGGAATTAAAAATGGGGGAAGAGAGGAAAAGCAAGATTTTTTAAATTTTTTTTTATTTTTTTGAAAATCATTGAAAATGTGATTGTGTGTGTGTGTGTGTGTGTGTGTGTGTGTGTGTGTGTGTGTGTGTTGCCGCTTAGGAATAACTTCTTTTTCCCAACTTCTCAAGCTTGCCCATTAGCTTTCTGAAGGCGCAAGAGACTCAACTCTGACTAATTTGCAGATGCCACACACTGTGTTTATTCATGAACTAAGACAACTGAGATGGAAATTAATTTGGATATGCCGAGTTCTTAAGCAAAAATAAAAACCCTGTCTTCATACCAGTCAACATCAGAAAGTGGTGTAGGGTTTTGTCTAGTTTGGCAAGAATTACCTCTAGATTCTTTTTCTTCTTTCTCTTTACTTTGGATATTGACTGAATATATGATAGTAGCCTTCATACAAGCCATATATCATTGAATTTATTGAAAGCTGTCATAAGTTTGGATGCAGTCAGTAGGATATGATCATGACTGAGTTTCCACCAGGCCTGCAATGTGTTCATTTTATTTATGAATGATTTCTCTAAGGTTTTCTTGGCAGTTTCTCCCCATCACCCGGCACCCGGCACCCTGCCCCACCCTTTCTAGATTCAAACCCCCAGCATCTGGGGTCAGGGAGTCCTTAGGAATATGACTGGGATGATGATGCAGAACCCTACCTACATCCCACCCAATCTAAGGACAAGCATTTCCTTATTTGATGAGCTCGTTTTGGCCCTAGATATTTGAACCTTTCCTTAGAAGCAATACTGAGAAAAATCCTGGTACTTGGAATTAGTAAATGCTTTAGATGAGATTGTTTCTCCCAGCAAAAATCATCAGACACTTTAAGGTGCCTCTGATCCATTCTTCTCCGACACTGCTGAGTCATTAAATGCTGTTGCTATGGTATCTTGGCTGGGTTACTGCAGTTGATTTGTAAAGCATTTTCTAGGCATTTATTTAATAACTCCAAATCCTCCTAGATGGGGTAGAGATGTGCGTACTTCTGACTCAAGCAGCCTTTATCTGGTATCTGTCTGGCAGCGTTTTCTTCCTACTGGTGGTGTCAGGACTTTGAAGGAGGCTTCCTGGTCTCCAACCCAGAACAGGTTAAAGCAGAGGGCCTCGATGGTGTACATCGGAGACAGATGTGTTGCATATTTTTAGATGCCAATGTCACACTTGCTCGAGATTTGCTTACTCATGTTTCTGGTGATTCACTCTGGCCTCAACTGTGTTCAGCTTTATTTGCACAAAGCCAAAGTTTCCATGCTTTGCAGTTTGACTTCTCACCTTATTAACTGGCCATTTTTCCTATTGAAATTCATTTTATTTCCTGGCCATATTTTTACTTTGCCACTAAATTTCAGCGTTGGCCTAAGTATAAAATATATTCAAGCTTAATTAAAAAAAACTGATTCTTTTTCTTTCTTTCATGAGATTTCCAAGAACAAAGTCCTTAAAAACAGCACCAGAAACGTTTAGAAAAGTACATTAAACAATGCAGAACAGCAGACGAATGGTATTTGATCAAATCTACCTGTGATTTTTTTTTTTACACACACATCAAAGTTTAATATCTGGAGAATTATTAGCAACCGTCTTATTGGTAAGGCAACAAATATACAATAAAACCAACTGAAACTATTCAGATGAGAAAATAGGACAGCTAAAAAACTTGTTCAAGGGGAAATACATCACTGACCTGTATAATGATGGGACATTTGAAATTGACACATTTCAGAATAACTTAATCAATTTATACTCAAGCATGCTGGTCTCACGTTTTGTTCTGTGGTGGCCAAAAGTGATCTCTCCTGATCGACAAAGAACAGCATTACAGAGAATGATTCCAGTGATAGTAATGATATAAAAGAAATGGGTCCATAAACTATAAATGTGACAGGAGAAAGGCTCCTGTTGTAATAATAACAGGTTAGAAATTTCACATTTTTAAAGGCAGCACCACAGGGGCCAAAAGTAACCAAGGAAAAAATACCTCTAGAAAGCACATGTTGAGGAGCAAAAAAAAACAATCTGCTGAATAATTATGGGAATGTGATGCCCTGTATGAAAAGTTTCGTGACCCATAAATTAGCACTACATTTTATTTATTAACACATATGCAGTAATAGCAAAAAAAATAGCATTTGAAAAGTTCAGGCTAATGATTATCTCTGTTTTTGGGGAAGCAGAGTGAATGATGGGATCAGAGACGGTCCAAAGGAGTCTTCAACTCTTTTTTGTAAGATTTTTATGTCATCATGAAAAAAATCAAACAAGAAAAAGATAATTGCGTTTGACACAAAGTATGGATGACAGGCTTTTTTGTTTTTTAAGTTGAAAGCAAATAATGAAAAAAATCCACTTTTCAAAAGAAAAGCTGACAGTTGTACTTAGTAAGACTCTGGTGAAATGCTGCGTACATTAAATAAAATAAGCTTCTATCCAAACACAAACTTTGCCCTGGCTGATTCTCACACTTGCCCTCCCTCCCTATTGGCAAGTTTATAGTTAGAATTAAGAATATTTTGTGTTTTCTCCTTTCTGATAACGATCCTGAGTTAAGAATGTATGTATGGCTGCAAGGATAATTTTAGGACCTTTCTTTTCTGTCCATTTGTTGTTTGACTCTTAAAGACTTTCTGGAGTTTCTATATTGTAGAAAGATACATGGTCTGATAAACAACTTACAGACAGATGGAAGTCAAATAGTGCTCATTTAAACATTTGTTCATCATCTCATTTTGTCAAAATGTTTTGTTTTTTACATATAGTCTATTTGAAAATGTAAAATGGGTATATATATATATATAATTTTAGATAGAATATATATATATATGTATGTATGTATTGTGCCTTTCTTCCTCTCTGGATTTTGTGCCATTTTATCAAAGAACCATAGAAATCTTTGCATGCTTTGCTTCTGATGCCGTATTTATAAATTATAGCTTCTGTTTCATTTTTAATACCATAACTAATAGATGTATAGAAACGATCTTCCTTCCTAAAGGCAGGGTATATAAAAGTTTTCTTTACAGAATCAAATAGATTTTTCTCAAAAATTAACTATTTATTAATAGTGACTTTATTAATGGGTGGGTGGCTCAGTAGGTTAAGCCTCTGCCTTCAGCTCAGGTCATGATCTCAGGGTCCTGGGATTGAGCCCCGCGTCAGGCAGCCTGCTACCCCCTCTCTCTCTGCCTGCCTTTCTGCCTACTTGTGATCTCTCTCTCTGTCAAATATATACATAAAATCTTAAAAAAAAATAATTAAAAATAAACTATTTATTGAGATATAAGACCACAGAGACTAGAAATAATACAGTAGCCAGATGACGTGGTTGTTTCAAAGGTTAGGTCAAAGAATACCAACAAAACATATTTTGTTTACCTTTGCATCAAGAAAAATGTGAAGCATCTACCCTGAATAAAAAAAATAATAAATTATTAAGACAGGAAGCCTAATAAACAGTAAAGGCAAAAAAGTTCACTGCCTTAGGAAAAATCATCCCTACGTTTCACATAGTACTTCCAGAGTTGATTTCCTTCCCTGAAGAAGGGCACCAGGTGAACATATTCATAAATTAAGGTGACAATGTCGAGTCTAAAAGATAATGGCTTTCTTTCTCATTTTGAGTTGGATTTAAGTCCCTTCCTACCTGAGAGCTTCCAGAATACTCTCCAGTCAGACTCAGTTGGAATATCAATTTTGCTCTTCTGTTAAAGTATTTTTGCAGCAAAGGAACTACCAAATAAATCACCTCTACAGGATAATGAGAACTCTTCCCTGACTGTCCCTCCCCAGCACCTGTGTGCAACGCCCCCACCCCCCCACACCCTTTAAGCACTCCCCCTCCACACTTCATTAGCTGTGCCAGGAGCATCAATAGAGAGGAGTTATAGGAAATAAGCTACTTCATTAGCATTGTGTTTGTTGTTTAGGTGTCTAAAACTGGGTCCTTTGCCAGAATAGACTATAACCTCAAATGACAGTGAAGCAACGCTAATTGAATCACTTGACTCCTATTGAGAAAACTAGAGCGATAATAAAGATAAGGAATGGGCAACTCCCCATCCTTGAAAAAGTAAGAGAGAGCTTATAAACTGGAATCTGTACATCCTCGACAGTGCTCGTTCTCTGCCCCTTGTCCCGCTGTAATTATTTGCAGCTCCCCTCTCGCTCTCACAATGTCCCAACTTGAATGGCTCTTCTATTTATACCCACTGAGAGACTGTGTTGGCTCAATGAAACAGGAAAAGGAAAAATACTAATAATTATTTGCCAACTTCGCCCTAACAAGTTTTTATTTTTAGCATTGTCTCTCACCTGAAACTTGCCCTCCTGTCTGTAACCCTTCCAAATGTCTGGCATATCATCACTCAAATTTAAAATCCTCAAGCCAGATCCCTTTTTTGTTGACCCCTAAAATATCTCAAAATTTGTCACCATTTTCTTAGTGAGCATCTCAAAGTCCTTCAAAATAAACAAATAACCCACTAGGTTGTATAATTCTCTTCAAATATCTGGTGTAGCTGCATACACCTCTCCATGGCCACACTGGCCCCTCCAGTCATGACTTTCACCACTTCCCTTCTTGAGTATTTGCTGCCAGTAATTGCTCTCTCCCAAATGTTTTCTCTGTCAAAGCGTCTCTACATACCATACCATTTTCCTGTTGAAAACTTCATTGAAACTCCTTTGCTTATTGGTTAAAACATCAATCTGTCCATAAAAATTACGATCTTAGGCTGACCCACCTGTCACCACTGCCCTGTACACATTTTCCACTCAAGCCAACATATGTTTCCATTCAAACCAAACACACTTTGCCCATCCTAATTTCATGTCTTTGGACACCCCACACTCCCTTCTCTTTCTCCATTCTTCTGCCATTTTTTTTCCCTTTAAATATTACCAATCGCTTGGTCTTCACTTAGGCCGCCAGCTCTATGACGTCTTAGCACGTATCACTTCCGGACGTATCTCAGCTTCCACCAAACTCTCTGCTATGCCTCATTTAACCAGACCATATGCTGCCTTCCCTGTGTACCTCCTGGGAGACCGTATGAGTTCCCTGAGGCCAAACTGTGTCTGGCTGTTCCTGGAACACGTCGGCATGCACAGAGTTTCTGAATTAACAGATTTTAAAAAAAAGTCTCACCTTTGGCCACTCCTCCAGTCACATGCACTCAGCATTTTCAGTCATTTCACTTGTTCATCCTTTGTATTTCTTGTGGTCAGCTGTGTCAGACATACCCAGTCCAGTCTGCACTTGGTATCAGGAGGCTTCATCAGTGAAACTACGGGCACACTGTAGGAGATCTGGAAAAGATGAGAAACACTAAGTGTCAGCAAGGATGCAAAAGAAGGGAAACCCTTGCGCCTGTTGGTGGGAATGTAAATTGGCACAGCAATTATGGAAAACAGATTGGAGGGTTCTTAAAAAATTCGCATTAGAGGGGTGCCTGGGTGGCTCAGTGGGTTAAAGCCTCTGCCTTCAGCTCGGGTCATGATCTCAGGGTCTTGGGATTGAGCCCCGCCTCGGGCTTTCTGCTCCCCCTCTCTCTCTGCCTGCCTCTCTGCCTACTTGTGATCTCTCTCTCTCTGTCAAATAAATGAATAAATCTTTTTAAAAAAATTCAAACTAGAACTACTGTATGGATCCAGGAACTCCATTTCTGGGGATTTATCTGGAGGAAACAAAAACATTAACTTAAAAAGATACATGCACCTCTATGCTCATTGCAGCAAGATGCAGAAGCAACTTAAGTGCCCATCAATGGATGAATGAGTAAAGAAGATGTCAGAAAGAGAAAGATACATAGTGGAATATTATTTGTCCATAAAAAGGAATAAAATTTTGCCATTTGTGACAACATGGGTGGACCCTGAAAGCATTATGCTAAGTGAAAATGAACTAAAGACGAAGATTACTGTATAATCTCACACATATGTGGAATCTTAAAAAAATTCAAACTCATAGAGAATAGACTGGTGGTTGCCAAAGGGAGGGGGTAGGAGGTAGGCAAGAGGGCAGAAAGGTACGAACTGCCAATTATGAAATACATACAACATGGGGATGTAAAGTACAGCGTGGTGACTATAGTAATAGTACCGTATTGCATATTTGACAGTTGCTAAGAGAAGAGATTTTTTTTAAAGATTTTATTTATTTAGTTGACAGAGAGAGAGATCCCAAGTAGGCAGAGAGAGAGAGAGGGGGAAGCAGGCTCCCTGCTGAGCAGAAAGCCCGATGCGGGACTCGATCCCAGGACCCTGAGATCATGACCTGAGCCGAAAACAGAGGCTTTAACCCACTGAGCCACCCTAGCGCCCCATCTAAGAGAATAGATCTTAGAAACTCTCAGCACAAGAACAAATATCGTCATTGTGTTGATGGATATTAACTAGACTTACTGTGGTGACCATTTTGCAATATGTATAAATATTGAATTATTCAGTTGGACACCTAAAATTAATATAATGAATGCTCTATGTCAACTATATCTCAATTAAAAAAAAAAGAAATCTGAGATGGATGTTATGTAATTGTAGGGGCCTTCCAAAGGCCTGCAAAGCCCTACACAATCTGGTCTTTGTTATTCTCTGACCTCCCTCCTTCCTCTCCTCTTCTCCCCCTCTCCCTCCCCCCATCCTTGCTGTTTCTTAAAACGTGCTAGTTAGGCTGCTCCTTCAGGGTCCTCACACTTTCCCTCCTCTGCCCAGAATGTTCCTTGTCCGGGTATGCCAATGGCTTCTCCCTCATCTCCTCTAAGTCTTGGCTCAAATTTTACCTTCTTGGTAAGACCTTCTTCAGCCTCTCTCTCCAAAATCACAGCAGTCCCCTCCACACACTCCTTACTGCCCTTGCCTGACTGATTTTTCTCCTTGGCACTTGCTACCTTCTAGCCCGCTCTATGTTTTACTAATCTTGTTCATTCTCTCCCTACTGAACTATGAATGCCACGAGGGCAGGAATTTTTGTCTGCTCTTATGTCGCATCTTTAGGGTCCAAATAGGTGCTTAATATTTATATATATAATATATATTACATACTTTTATCATATATATTATGTACATAAGTTATATAAAATATGTTTTTAATTAAAAAGTGAAATGAATAGAGAGTGGAGCCTTGTAGGCAGTTGTTAGTAACTCTCCTTTTTTGGAAAGTGTTTCTTTCCAAAGGGGGAAACAAGAAAAATTTTCTGCTTTTCCCTTGAATCCAGAAACTACCAATTTTTTTTATTTCCAAGAGAATAATAATTAAGTTAGTAAATGCAGGATATTTTGCTCACTTTTTTTTTAAATAAAAATGTGCATTGTGGGGCGCCTGGGTGGCTCAGTTGGTTGAGCAACTGCCTTTGGCTCAGGTCATGATCCCGGAGTCCCGGGATCAAGTCCCATATCGGACTCCTGGCTCTGCGGGAAGTCTGCTTCTCCCTCTGACCTTCTCCCCTCTCATTCTCAGTCTCTCTCTCTCTAATAAATTAAAAAAAAAAAAATCTTTAAAAAAAAAATGTGCATTGTGAGGGAGAATTCCAAGCTGCTGGGAAAAGGACTTATTGAAAAGAAGCCAGGGAGAGAAAGGTCATTCTGCTTTGCAGGTGGCCCTTCGGGCTCTGGCCAGTGGGCAAGCTGGTGCCTCCTTACTTCAGGATGGGCAGTGGCCTGCAAGTCATCTGCGGCTCCAGACTTGCCTGATTTATCTATTTCCTTCAAAATTAAGGGGAAAAAACATCCACTCATTACATAATGATTAAGTCCAGATAAGACATAAGCTTATGATTTATGGCAGTTAGTTTATAAATGTAGAAAGTTTAGGGGCGCCTGGGTGGCTCAATTGGTTAAACGTCCGACTCCTGGTTTTGGCTCAGATCAGGAACTCACAGTCGTGAGATCGAGCCCCCTATCCGGGTCCGAGCTCAGTCGGAGTCTGCTAAAGATTCTTTACCCAAATCTCTCTCTCCCCCTCCAGTGCTCCTGCTCTCTCTCTCTCTCAAATAGATAAATAAAATCTTTTTAAAAGAACTTCATAGAAAACTCAGGCCATCACCATTGTAATGCCGGGAAAGAGCTGAGGCTCATGTAGGCATAGGTAAAGACTGGCCTCTCCTTCTGCCAGACACTAGACAACATTTGCCTACTTATAATTGGAAACGCTATTCGGTAGTAGTATTTTAATTAAATAATTTCTTTTTCTAGTTATAAAAGTGAAAAGTCTCTATATAAGACTGAAACCACGGGCAGCACACAGGGAAAGCCTTTAATCTCACTACACACAGATATTTATTGTTAATATTTTGGCACATGCCTTTTCTATAATTTAACACTAAGCTTGAGATTCTTTCATCGTAATTTTAATTCTCTGTAATCCAGTTAATATATTTGAGTTTGGACAAAAATAAGACTTCAGTAATATGTTTGTATTACTGCTGCTATAACAACTTGAAACAGCTGACACGTAAGACATTTTAAATCATTTAGCCAAAATGATTTAGAATTTAAATAGCTGGAATATGATAGGTTTTCTGAAACTTGTGTGCGAAATAACATGAGCATTCTTGAAGAGATCGCACAGTAATTTAGGATATAAGTATAATAACCTCTGAAGCATTTGTTAAGGGTTATTTTGAGTTAGGACTGAGTTAAGGATTAATGTGTTTAATCTTCCTGTGTTACCTCACAAATTTTTAAGCAATCCTGTTTGTTAGCAGGGCAAAAAAAAAAAAAAAAAGCCAAACAAAAACTGTAAGATTTTGAATGAAGAATTGATTCTTTAAGAAAATGTTCAGACCTGGGCACCTGGGTGGCTCAGTGGGTTAAGCCTCTGCCTTCGGCTCAGGTCATGATCTCAGGGTCCTGGGATCGAGCCCCGCATCGGGCTCTCAGCTCTGTGGGGAGCCTGCTTCTCCCTCTCTCTCTGCCTGCCTCTCTGCCTATCTGTGATCTCTCTCTCTGTCAAATAAGTAAATAAAATCTTTAAAAAAAAGAAAGAAAGAAAGAAAATGTTCAGACCTAACTTTTTTTGAAGTTGCATAGTGGCAGGGGCACCTGGGTGGCTCAGTCATTAAGCGTCTGCCTTCAGCTCAGGTCAGGATCCCAGGTTCCTGGGATTGAGCTCCATGTGGGGCTCCCTGTTCATCGGGAAGCCTGCTTCTCCCTCTCCCTCTCCTCCTGCTTGTGTTCCCTCTCTCTCTGTGTCTCTGTCAAATAAATAAATAAAATCTTAAAAAAAAAAAAAAGAAATTGCCTAATTTCATGATCTGGAATGCATCAGATGATGCTGACATTGATAATCAAAAAAAAATTTTAAATATTGAAAGAGTTGACACATAATGTTATATTCGTTTCAGGTGTACATCTTGGTGGTTCAACAATTCCATATATCATGCATTTGCTCACTGTGATAAGTCTAATTACCATCTGTCACCATATAAAGTTAGTATAATACAGTTGACTATACTCTCTATGCTGTACTTTTCATCCCCATGACTTACTTATTTTATAACTGGAAGTTTGTGCCTCTTAATCCCTTTCACTTAGTTTGCCCATTTCCTCACCCTCATTATTAAGTTGACATAACCACAGTGGTAGACTGGCTGAAGGAATCCAAAAAAGGAATGACCTGCAAAAGTACTAGAGGTTTATTCTGGAGAGGGCCATTTAGTGAGCAGAGAATTAACTGAAAATACTGAGAGCTGAATCTTCCTTTCCTTCTAGGCCCACATGTCCTCAAGGACAGTGGAGAATCTCAGAAAAGACATGAGATCAGGGTTCAATAAAGAAACATGGGGGGGGGGGTGCACCTGGGTGGCTCAGTCATTAAGTGTCTGCCCCCAGTTCAGGTCATGATCCTGGGGTCCTGGGATCGAACCCAGCATCGAGCTCCCTGCTCAGCAGGAAGCCTGCTTCTCCCTCTCGCCCTCCCTCTGCTTGTGTTCCCTCTCTCGCCGCCTCTCTCGCTGTCAAATAAATGAATAAATTCTTTAAAAAAAGAAAAAGAAAGAAACATTGGTCACTTACACTAGGATTACCCCCTGCGATTAGGTAACTGAAAGTCATCATCCTAAATATAATGCCTTTCCCATAGGAAAGCGCTATTGCAAGAGTCTTCTGACCTCAATGTTAAAGGTATTGGCAGTTCTTTCTTGAAAGCTATCAACTTTTCTCCTCTGGATTTCAACCCAGAACTCCAGATAGTACCCGCTCGTCTGTTTCTGATGATCTGACAGGTGGCCCAGCTGTCATCTGATTTTGCCCGTGAAATAGACTGCCTGGGTTCCTTCCTTAAAAACAACAATTCCGTTAGCCAGGGCTCCCAGCGGTTTAACTGATAGCGAGGTGTGCTTGCCACTTTTCCTTACTGTTTGTTTCAAAGCATTTGCGGGTGAAAATTAGTGGGGATTGTTTGATCCCTTCTTATCATCACCTATACTAAATTGTCATGCTAGCAGGAGTCCGAGGAACCCAAGCCTCACTATTCTCACCCATGATAGTTCTTACAGTTTGCAGAGCCCTAAGATTTGGAATCCAATCTATACAGTTAAAATACTTCCATCATTCACACATGGCATTTCCCTAACAGCATAATAAAGCAGTGGGTTACTTTTCCTCCTTTCATTTCATTACTACTGGCATAAGAGAGGTGGCCTTTTTAAATGTTTTCATTCCGGGAAGTGGATAAGCATCACAGACTTCGAAGGGATGTGCAGGGTAATTGAAGTGACCAAGAGAGATTGCTCACTGTTTCTAGGTATTTGTTTTAACCCAGAGCTGGGGCAGAGATCTTTGATACAGCTTTCCATGATTGTCTAGAATTTGAAATTATGAATCATCAGCTACTTAGAGTTGTCTTATGTGGGAGGTAGTGATTTGGGTTCTATAGGGTATCTTTAAACTGGAGTTACACTAGGTTGGTATTGGAAGAAAAAACAAAAATCAAAAGGGTCCAAGGCAAGACTGCAGAACTTAGGAGAGAAGAGCTGAGAAGAAAACCTAATTCTTGCCTTTACAAAGAACATATTTCAAACTCTAGAACTTTTACAATCGTGGACAGACACCCTGGCTCAGGAGACTTTTATCTTAACATCTTGTAATGTGT
Source organism: Nasua narica (assembly GCA_028533885.1). Lineage (NCBI taxonomy): Eukaryota > Metazoa > Chordata > Mammalia > Carnivora > Procyonidae > Nasua > Nasua narica. The sequence continues at coordinate 81,661,517 of CM052800.1, read as the reverse complement.
CTTGCCACCTCCTGTGTTTTGGCTGAGACCGGACCCATTTTTAATCACACGTAGGAGTGAAGGAAATGTACTTGAGAGTTCTCTAATCTGCTGATCAACATCTCTGGGATGTGAATGTAATTTTCTGGGCTCCTAAGGACTTTGATCCTTAAGTTCACAGAGCAGAACTAGGGTAAAGTTTGAAGTCATTAAAACAAAAGGCAGATTCCAGATCAAGATGGCAACAGAGGAAGATCCTGAACTCATCTCCTCTCATGGATACACTAAATCTAATGCTATGGATTTAGATTGGAACAAAGGAAACAGTTCCCTTCAAAAAAAATTCTAAAAACCAACTGAGAGGTTCCCACACATCAGGCAAATGGGAAAAAAAAACCCACATTGACGTTGGTAGGAGTGACTTGAGACACAGTCTCACCATAAACCCTGCCCTAGGCACCATGACCCATAATCAGGAGGTCAACTGAAATCCTGGAGCTTTTCCCTGAGGAGTGATGGGTCTGAACCCCACATCAGACATCCCAACTTTAAAGACGTGCACCTGGGAGATGAGGCCCCAAAACATCGAGCTTTGAAAATCAATGAGGTTTGAGCACACAAGACCTGCAGGGCTCAATCAACCTGAGAAGTGGCTCTTAAAGGGCTTGGATGCTTGGACTCCCCCTTCCCGGGGCCCAGGGAAGAAACAGCTGATTGAGAGGCTCAGATGCTTATTGTAAAGCATCAGACTAAGAGACAAGCATCTAATTTAACACACAGGTAGGGGCCTGTTGGAGTCCTCTCCAGGGACAGAGGCTGGTGGGTGCCATTTTTGTGCTCTCCCCTGCCTTGCTCCACCCCGCAGGTGTTTCCCAGAAATGAGCGTATGGTCTTGTCTGCTGCCCTGATTTCTATGTCTGCTGCCAGGGGACAGCTCTAGATCACCTTGCTGTGGTGACCAGCAGGCTTATGTTTCAGGTCTCACAGGACCGTATATTTGCTGCCTGAGGGTCTGTCACCCCATCAACCTGAATCTGAGTGCTGAGAGAGGTCCTCCCATTTGGAACATTGGTAGATCTTGGCATGGCCTCAACTACAGGGAGACATTAAAAATAAAATAGACCACTCGGATATCACAGAGGTTTGTTAGACCAGATGGACTTAATCAGATCTACACAGAACATTCTACCTAAAAGCAATGGAATACACATTCTTCTCAAGCATCTAGGGAACACTATCAAGGAGAGATAATATATGAGGCCATAACACGAGTCTTAATAAACTTAAGAGGGTTGAAGTTGTTATACCAAGCATCTTTTTCAAACACGAGACTGTGACTAGAAATCAATTGCAAGAATAAAACTGGGGAATTTGCAAATACTTGGAGATTAAACCACATGGTACGAACAACCAGTGAGTCAAAGAAGAAATCAAAAGAAAAATTTTAAAATGCTTGAAACAAATGAAAATGGAAATACAACATAGCAAAACATACAGGATGCAGCAAAGGCAATAATAATAGGGAAGTTTATACCGATAAATGCTTACCTCAAGAAAAAGAAAAACAAAGACCAACGTTAGTAGAGGAAAGGACATCACAAAGATCAGGACAGAAATAAATGAAATAGAGACTAAAGAAAAATAAAGATCAATGAAACTAAGAGCTGGTTCTTGAAAAGACAAACAATTGACAAATTTTTATCTTGGCTAACCTAGTAAAAAAGAAAAAGGATTCAAATAAATTCAGAAATGGAAGAGAAGTTCTTAAAACTGATACCACAGAAACACAAAGCAGCATAAGAGATTACTATGAGCAATTATATGCTCACATCACAAATTGAACATCCCAGAAGAAATGGGTAAATTCCTAAATACCTAAATATTCCTAAATACCCTACCAAGTCATGTCATGGAGAAATAGAAAATCAAAACAGACCAATTACGAGTAAGGAGATTAAGTCAGTTTAGAAATAAATAAGTACGTAAATAAATAAATAACCAACCAACCAACCACAAAAGCCTAGGAGCAGGTAGCTTCACTGGTGAGTTCTACCACACCTTCAAAAGAATTAATACCAATCCCTCTCAAACTCATACAAAATATAGAAGAGGAAGGATTACTTCCACATTCATTTTACAAAGTCAGCGCTACCCTGATACCAAAATCAAACAAGAATGCTACAATTAAAGAATATTACAGGCCAATATTCCTGATGAATATAGATGCAAAAATTCTCTGCAAACTGTTAGCAAACTGAATCACACAATACATTAAAAAATCATAAAACATGATTAAGAGGGATTTATTTGAGGGATGCAAGGATGTTTCCACATCCTCAAGTGAATATGATACATAACATCAACCAAATGAAAGATAAAAATCATTTGATCATTTTAAGCTGTAGCAAAAAGTATTTGACAAAATTCAACATCCACTTATGATTAAAAACTCTTAACAAAGTGGGCATACAGGGAACATACCTCAACATAATATTAAAACCATATATGGCAAACCCATAGCTAACATTATACTCAGTGATGAAAAGCTGAAAGCTTTTCCTCTAAGATCAGGAACAAGACAAGAATGCCCACTCTTGGCACTTTTATTCACTATCGTACTAGAAGTCCTAGACAGAGCAATTAGGCAAGAAAAAGAAAAAGACATCCAGATCAGAGAGGAAGAAGTAAAACTGTCATGCTTTGCAGATGACATGATATTGCATACAGAAGACCCTAAAGTGTCAACCAAATACCTGTTAGAAAGAATAAATGAATACAGTAAATTTGTAAGATACAAAATTGATATACAAAAATTTATTATGTTTTTACACACTCATAATGAACTAGCACACAGAGAAGATAAGGAAAAAAATCCCATTTAAAATTGCATCAAAATAAATAAACTGTTCAAGACTCAATTTAACCAAAGAGGATAAAGACCTACACAATGAAAACTAGAGACATTGATAAATATAAAAAAGTTGAAGATGCAGACGAATGGGAAGATACCCTGTGCTCATGGGCTGAAAGAGTTAATATTGTTGAAGGGTCCGTAATACCCAAAGCAGCCTATAGATTCAACGCAATCCCTATCAAACTTTTAATAGCATTTTCGCAGAGCTAGAACAAACAATTCTGTAATTTGTAGGGAACCGCGCAGGTGTTCAAATAACTAAAGGAATCTTGAGAAGGGAGTGAAGCTGGAACCATCACTATAGCTTTATTACAAAGCTATAGTAACCAAAACAATATGATATTGGCATAAAAAGAGACATATAGGTCAATACACAGACAAGAGAGCCCAGAAAAAAACCCACACACATATGGCTAGTTAATTTATGACAGAGGAACTGAGACTATATAATGGGGAAAGGACAGTCTCTTCAATAAATGGCCCTGGGAAAACTAGATAGCCAAATACAAAAGAATGAAGCTGGACAGCTATCTTACACTCTACACAAAAATTAACTCAGAATGGATTAAATACTTAAATGTAAGATCTGAAATCATAAAATTCATGGAAGAAAACATAGGCAGTAAGCTCTTTGACATTGGTCTTGGCAATGATTTTTTTGGATCTAAAACCAAAAGCAAAGACAACAAAAACAAAAAATAAGCAAATGGACTACATCAAACTAAAAACTTTTGCACAACAAATGGACCATAGACAAAATTTAAAAAAAAAACCTATAGAACGGAAGAAAATATTTTCAAATCATGCATCTGGTAAGGAGTTAATATGCAAAATATATGAAGCTCATAAAACTCAATAGCAAAAAAAAAGGCAATCCAATTAAAAAATGAGCAGAAGATCTGAATGGACATTTTTTCAAAAAAGACATACAGATGACCAACAGTTACGTGAAAAGGGACTCAATATCACTGATCATCAGGGAAATGCAAAATCAAAACCACAATGAAACAGCAACTCACACTTGTCAAAATGGCTATTAACAAAAGACGAGAGATAACAAGTGTTTGAGCATGTGGAGCAAAGGAAACATAATATACGTTCTCATTTTGAGTCCTATCAAATATTCAAGCCATAACAGCATGATGCCAGTTTTGGCACAAAACTATGTGCCAAATTTCAGTTCCCTGAAACCTTTGAACAGGAGTGACTGAAGGGACTAGAAGCCTCTGAACCTAGGGTCAGGGGCATCTCGGCCTGGCAATCCATTATTTCTTGTTGCCTTAAATGCTTCTAGGCAAAGGCTGTGAGATGTTTTACAAATCCTAAATAGATCTATAATTCCAAATCCTCCAAAAAATTAATTAAGCCATGTATCTGGAATCTTTATTCAAAGAGGCAGAAAAAAAAGCAATTCCTCCTTCACCCCACTATAGATGTTAAATGATTATTTCTTAATGCAACTTATTAAGTTGCAACTCTACGAACAAGGGAAAGGGTGAGTTTTTCTGATGTGACAGTAACAGCAGGTGCACACTAAGAGACTCATTCAGGAATTTTTATAGAATGAAGAAGAGTGTCAGAGACAGCTGGGTTTGCAAACCACCGGAAGTCTTTTATTGTTTCCTGAGTTGGAGCAAGTCCAAAAGGGAGAATAATTACTCGTTCTAACTGCCAAGTTTTCAGGCTGTTCAGATAACCCTGGTCTTGTAGTAGGAAAGAAATGTGAGCCAAAGTACAAGAATAGCAACTGAATTTTATAAAAAAATATTTCTAAGGGAGCAGTTTTCTCAGAGTGGTCTGCTTGCTTTAACTAATAGAATACAAAATAAAGGACAATCTTATCAAAACCACAAAAAATAAAGGAGAGAAAAGAATCAGACTTATTATCCACTCTTAGGCTTTGTAGTAATATAAGAGCTAAGGATTCCAACCGGACTTCTTTGGGACTTTGAGTTATTGATGAAAAGCTTGGTGGAAGGAGAGGGACAGGAAGTAGTTCTCAACATTCAATGGAAAATTTTTATCCCGAAAACTCTTCATTTTCCAAACAAATCTTGGATTACTCTGATTTAAAGTGAACATGTCCCCTCTCTTGACAATAGAGAAGAAATCCTAGGTTTTGTTCTAAATTTCCAACCCTAATAACCAATTGAGATGATAGTTGCTAGGTGCTTTATGCTATCTTAATCATCCTCACAACAGACCTACGAAGGAAATTCTATTATAAGGGTGTCACATTTTTTTTTAAAGATTTTATTTATTTATTGGAGAGAGAGAGAGAGCGAGTGAGAGAAAGCATGAGAGGGGAGAAGGTCAGAGGGAGAAGCAGACTCCCCGTGGAGCTGGGAGCCCGATGTGGGATTCGATCCCGGGACTCCGGGATCATGACCTGAGCCAAAGGCAGTCGCTTAACCAACTGAGAAGGGTGTCCTATTTTTGGAGAGATAAGAGTTCCTTGAAAATTTCAGAATATTCAAGTGTTTCAGAACTTTCATAATTCAATCTAGATGTTTTCCCATAGGAATAATTTTATTTTTTTTTTCAATCTTTTTAACTGAGTGTTATACGCAAACAATGAATATCAGGGGACACTGCATCAAAAACTAATGGTATACTGTGTGGTGACTAACAGAACATAATAAAATAAAATAAAATATAAAATCTTTTTTAAGAAAAATAGGTAATACCTGTATTTATTTGTTTTAAAGATTTTATTCATTTATTTGATAGAGAGAGAGATCACAAGTAGGCAGAGAGGCAGACAGAGACGGGGGTGGGGGTGGGGTGAGAAGCAGGCCCCCTGCTGAGCAGAGAGCCCGATGTGGGGCTCGATTCCAGGACTCTGAGATCATGACCTGAGCCGAAGGCAGAGGCTTTAACCCACTGAGCCACCCAGGCACCCTTATTTATTTATTTTTAATTAAGCTCTATGCCCAAAGTAGGGCTTGAACTCAAAACCAAAACCCCAACATGAATAGTTGCGTGTTCTACCTACTGAACCAGCCAGGGGCCTTCCCCATAGGAATGATTTTAAACACAACAATAAATACATGCCTAATAGTAACTTTTCATTGTGTTTAAGTTGTGTTTCTTCATTCCAAAGTTCGTGGTTGCTGACACGTTTCTCCGTTCTACCCCCCACCCCCTTAATGATTACTTGGACAGCATTGTGATAATTCACCAGCAGTGATGGTTAAAGTTACAGCTCAGAAGTCCCCAGAAATCACACCCAGGACTTCTGGGGCACCTGAAGAACAGCATAGTTCAGAAGATGCTGACCAGCGATGGTATTTCTGTTTCCCACTAATGTGCTACTCTCATGTCACAATATTATGGTTTATATCCGTTTAGCCATCAGCTTTGAAATCATGTCGTTCTTGAGTATATTTTAGATGTAGGGCATTCAAATTCCTTCAGACTTTACATGTCACAGGTGTCCTTATTAATATTGTATGTACCAATATTTCAAAATGTCATGATCCACCTCTATGTAAAATGTACCTATGTCCCTATTGGCAGATGAAGGAACCAATGCTTAGTGATTAAGAAATTTACCCACAGACATATAGTTTATAGTTAATAGGATCAAAATTAGTTGGTCTGACCCATAACCCATGTTCTTTGCTCAATGCATGCTGTGTACTTAACTCGCAAGGTCAAAATTAGAGGTGCCAACTCCAGACAGTCTTTGTGACCTCCATAAAAGGGGGACACGAGAAAAAAGGGGGGGTGGAATATGATTTTATAAGCCAGGGAAGGAGGAGAAACTTTGCTGAGTTTCTCAGACTGGAACCTGTGGGCCATTTGCATCAAAACACTTGGAATGTCTATTAAAAATTTCCATTTCTGGGTCTTCCACCAAAGCTATTAAATTGGAGCCTGGAAATCTTCATTTTTATGAACCTCCGTGGTTTACCGTAATTAAAATTTTCATATAATTTCAGGCATCTTATGTGCTCCTTGAACACTACACTCTCCCCCATCCCCAAATTCAGGGACCCACTACACGGATAATCCCTGTTAAATAATTAGAGATTCTGGGGAGATGTTCCATAGCTAAGAAGTCCAGGGCGTGAGAAACTCCGGAGAAGCATCAGACTGTGACTCTGGCCAATGATGGCATACTTGATCCTTACTCATGCATTTGTTATTTTGTCTCTGACCTCTTTATAGCCAATTTATCCAGCTCCATGGACTATTAACTGGGTTCCTGCACCTGAAATAACATCAGTGTTCTGGTAACCTTTCGTGAAGGCATCATTTCTCAATCACCTTCCTGATTTGCCTAATGCCATCTCCACAGAGCTGTGGATGCCCCAGACAGCGTCTCATGGTTCTACTAGGACTTCCTGTCAGCAAAATGTCTCCATGACTCTAGCTTCTCCCAGCCCACATCCCTCCTCTCACACGCATATATGGTCGGACACATATATGTGTCCCTGTTACATATCAATCTGCAGTTTCTTCTTTGGATATCCCATCATGCCTCAAATTCAACGTGATCTGACATAGAATCTGACGGAAAAAGTTCTTAGCCAGCCCTTTAACTCAGTAATTCCACTGCTGAGAATCTATCCCAAGGAAATAATTGAAAAACAATGATTTTTTTTTTAACAAAGTTAACTCACTTGTATAGGCCCCACCCGGATTAAAATCATTATCAGCACCCTACAAGCTTCTCTCTGTGCCCCTTCCCAATTACTATTTCCTCAAAAGTAACTGCTAGTCTGACTTCTATCAGATCAATTTTACCTATATTTGAACCTCATATGAACAGTGTACGATTTATACTCTGTGTGCCTGGATTCGTTAATTCACTATATTTGTGAGAATTATCTATGTTTTTACATGTAGCCATAGTTCCTTTGTTCTCCACAGAAAAATTTGGATTAATAGGAAAAATGGAAGTGGGAAGCAAGCCAAGATCTGTGGAAGAATTAAGGAACAAAGTGAATTTTTCTTCTCTTATTAGACCTGGTATACACAAATGTATAAAAATGTACTTATCTGTGCTATGAGTTTTGTTTCTAAATTATTTTGTGATTAAATTGAAGCCATGAGTTCCTATTACCTTGTTGTGCCAGACTGTGGAGACTTTGGTTTGGCTGTTGAGGTGTAGGACAGGGGAAATTCTCAGATTCTCAGGCTTTTTTTTTTTTTTTAAGATTTTATTTATTTATTTGAGGGAGAGAAAGCATGAGTGTGGGGAGGGGCAGAGAGAGAGGGAGAAGCAGACTCCCTGCTGAGCAGGGCGCCGGATATGGGACTTGATCCCAGGACCCTGAGATCATGACCTGAGCTGAAGGCAGATACTTAACCCACTGAACAATCCAGGCGCCTCAATTCTAAGGGTTCTTTGAGTAAAAAGAAATTCATTAAGTAGAGATGAGAAGCTCTCGGAACAGACCATTTGGATGTTCATGAATGTCAGGGAAGCCATGCCAGCATCTTGGCGATTCTGGGCTGGGAGATTCTGAATTGGCCACAAGTTCAGGGATTAAGTGCTGCTGATGGTTTCTTCTGGGGGAGAAGATGAACTCTGCAATGTTGACGCTGCCAGCACGACAGAGCTCAAGGGTGACCCATCTGGGCACCAACTTTTCAGCTGAAGAATTTAATATTGAGTTTCACCTGCAACACCAGTTCCTAACAATTTCCAGGAACAACAGTACAAAGGATTTTTACAGCTGCCGCTTTTGCACGGCGGAGTTAATGTTCTGAGCTCACTGGCCAGCTGCTGAGAACTAGGTGTTCTAGCAAGTCAGTAGCTATCTTTGAAGGTCTTCAGTCTGTATCTGTCTGTCTGTCCAATCCCTCTAACTTCATAATGCTGGTGGTGAATCGATCTCATTGGAGAACTTCCATATTTCTGATGCAAAGGATTCAGGTGGTGGGGAGGCTGACTCTCAGAGCCCTTATCCCATGAAGTTGACCCGACAAAGAGCTCGCGAGCTGTTTCAGGCCCCTATAATTCTCTGGGAAATTCCCCAGAAATCTCCCTGGAGGTCTGTACAACCCTATCTTTTAAAAAAATTATTAACAAAAGATGATTTAGAAAGGAGTATCTTTTCTTTTCCTATGATCTCTTTTCAGTGGCGGCATCTGAGTGATCTCTTTATCTTTTTTAAAAAAAGATTTTATTTATTTGAGAGCAGGAGAGGGAGAGAGAGCGCATGCGAGCATGAGCGGGGGAGAGGCAGAGGGAGAAGCAGACTCCCCACTCAGCAGGGAACCCAAACAGGGCTCTATCCCAAGACTCAGAGATCATGACCTGAGCTGAAGTCTGACTGAACCATCCAGACACCCCTGGAATGATTCTTTTTAAAAACGAAACTCTTTCTGGTAGGAGTGAGATTTGGCTCAGGGCCTTTCACCTTGCAGGCATTCATACTTAATAAGTATTTGTAAACTGAATACTGTTTAAATTTACTTTCTTCGGTATGTCTTGTGATTACAGTAATTCAATTACTGTGAACAACTATGAAAATTAACAGTCAATATGCTGCTTAGAAAGGTAAAAATTTATCTAATGAATTTTTAGATCAATAAGCCCAAAGGAATGAACTGGGCATATACAGAACAGCAACTTTTATGACTTATATTTCCTCCCTTTCTTAGAGTTACTCCACGAGCTCACAGAATTTTAGGGCTGAAATCCTAAAGGACATTTCCAGTCCCTAAATTTAAGGATGTGGAAAACTGAGAGTTGTGACAACATTTTTCTTTTCTTCCCCCTCACCCTTTTCTTTCTTCCCTCCCTCCCAGACTCCCTTTTTATTTTATTTGTTTTGGGGTTGGGTTGTTTTTACAGTTTTTGCAGTTTTGACCTTAGAAAGATAAAAGAGCTAGTTATTTTACCAGCAAAAATTTGGGTTTATTCATAATAATTTAAATTTATTATGAAATTAAATAATAAAAATTTAAAATAAAAATTTAATAAAATGGGTTTATTCAGGAATAGCAGATAATTGCAGTTCAGGACACACAAACCATAGGCAAATCCAGAGTGGAGAGGGGCTTACTTTTACATGGGAAAGGAGGAAGCTGGGAGGGGCTGTTATGGCGACTCATTGAGTGTGGCGGTTTCCCATTGGTTGGGCTGTTGTAAAGACGTTTCCTTTATTTTTTCTACACATAATGTTATATTTTGATTCAAGTGCTCTCCCAGTGAAATTTTCATTTATCGTCCCTCAAGAAAAAAGAAGTTTAGTTTCCTCATGTGCTTGTGAAACCTAGTTAAGACTGCAATGGAGTTAGTGGGACAACGCTATTAATCTTAGCACTGGAATTATCACTGCCCTAATAAGTTTGTAATATTGCAAAAGGGATTAAGAGTCTTTTCAAAGAAAGTTTTTTGTAGAAGCAAGATGACTAACCCACTTCTGTAATCTTGGTGAGATTTTGGGTTCCGTATTAATCTTTGCTACTGCCCACATTTATTTTTAGGTTCCTTTTAGTTCATACAACTCACCTATTTTAATTTTCTGTGGTACTTAATTGGGTTCGCTACTGGTAGCACTTTATCTCTTCGTTCCCGCTGTAAAAGTCCATAAACCAGCACGTTTTTCTTTCTAAATGTAGTTGAAAGTTGTGGGCCGGTCTCCACTTGCCCTGGAATGCATTAGACGACACCCCCAACAGTGGTTGAATAAAGAAGATAAGGCAAAGGCAGAAAACATATTCATCAAAAGACATTAATTTTATGGAATTTAGCAGACTCCAAGTCTTAAAATTCAGGGACAAGGGTTCTCATCCAGCACAGCATCGATGCATAGATAAGTAACTTTCTTCATCTGCTACCTCAACAGCTTCATCCAAAGGTTCATGAAGTAGGAATGATGGGTGAGGGAGGGGAACAGGCAGGAAGGCGTCTTGGAGGGTGAAGTCCCCAGAATGTCCCTGACGCAGACCCGTTCATGCCTCCTTATCCAAGCTTCTGAGTCAGTTCGTTGGAGATGGGTCCTAGACATTAAAATTGTTTTAGCCCTTTTTGGTGATTGTAATATCCAGTCAGGATGAGAACCATTATGCTAAATGAAAGCCTGGTAGGGAGTCTGGTATCAGCAGTGGGGCTGTAGTCAGAAGATTCCAGTACTTAGTACCTGGGTGACCTTGGGCCAGTCCCTTGCCCTTCCCGTGCCTATGTCTTCGTCTCTATAAGCAGGATAGGAGGGCTTCATGAAGTTGTAAAAATCAAATTTCATGATGGAGGAGCTCAATAAAGTTCTTCAAATGTGCAATACTATGCTAGCCTCTAGGACAATGCTTGCAACCGGGTAAAGTACTCGTCAGCAAGAATTGAAGCTGGCATTGTGTGACCACCTTCCACTCTGGCCTTGATGGGGCTAAGGTTTCTAGTTGTTCCAAGGAGATGAAATTCCTCTATCTCAGATCAAAACATAATAATAGTAGCTCAAATAATAGTGAAAGAAAATCCTGTCTGTTTTATGAGACACAGTGCAACCTTAAAATTTCAAATTAAAATGTTATGAGTCCTATAGCCAGGTATTACGTTTCTCTGGGGAAATTCTAATTGAGATCTATTATGGTGCCAGTTGTCCTTGCCATTATTATTTTTTAATCTCCCCACCCCTCTTGCCTCCCCACTCTGCCAGGCTGGTTTTTATCAGGTTATTTCTTTTTAAACGTGAGCCAGCATTTCTTTGCCTTGTCAGATGTCTGGACTGCAAACTCCAGATTGCAAGTACTGTACCCCACAGTATTATCTAAGCAGTATTCAGACCCATAGGGCTTTTCCTTTTTTTTTTTTTTTAATGCTTAGATTCACAAGTTAAGAGAATAAACTGATACAACAGAAAGTGAATTTTTAAGTCAACCCATCCCATCAAATGTTGAATAAGGACATCTGTTTGAGACTGATGCTTTCTGCCTGGGTGAGGGGATTTGTGGCGAGTGGAGGGCGCACCCGCCTTCTGTTGTTCAGGGAACCATGTTACCCGCTAAGATACCTTCTCTTTAGTCTCTGCAAGACTTTCCTCACCTACACCTGCTTCCATAAGGCCTTCAGCTCTGATGGATTACACACTGCCACATGTAGCATTTTAATTAGGAGTTCATGAATATCATGTGTGATACTATTTAACAATTAGGTACCATCACCGGAAATGCGCGGAAGCTACTCCATACTTCAAACTTAATAGTTCTCCACAGAGACCACATGTATACTCCCCCTCCTGTTCTAAACTAGGCTCAGCTTTTCTACTCAGTACTTCTATTCAGTTTTAAATGATTTGTTGCTGATTTTCTTCGTGATTGTTATTGGCTGAGTGATTCCCCCCTAGACTAAAAACTCCATCTAATATGTCTGGCCTCTCAGAAGCAAAGCAGTCATTATCTAAGCAACATTTAGACTTCTAACATATCCTTTTTTATTCAGAAAAAAAAATCCCAAGGTTTATTTAGCATTCAGATTATAAATATTAGAAATGGGCAGCAAGGATTAGGTTTCTAATAGCTTCTGAAAAAGAGCAAGACATAACTCTTGTAAAACAAATTTCGAGGAGGAATCATTGTTAACAGTTGGAAGGATTTTTCCCCTAAGTATTTTTATAGCCATCATATATATTACGAAGCCATACAACCTTTTTAAAATGTACACCGGTTGGATCATACCATACAGAATGTTTTGCTCCTTATATTTCTTACTTAACCATCTTGTACCTTGGAGCTTTTCCATGTCAGTATCTCAGGCAGATGTACCTGGCACACTTTATAGTTGTATTGTGTTTGTTGTCATTTATTTAACCCTTCCCATATCAGTGGGCTTTTAGATTTCGTTCTAGCTGTCTTATCTGTATTACAAAACACAGTATGGTATAGTTTTGCAAGTATGCCTAAAAGGGTACGAGGTGTTTCCAACAATGGAAGTACTATGTCACGAGATATGTATATTTTCAATTTTGATTATAAAATATGCAATTTTAGCCTCACGTGTCTCAGTTCACAAGTTGTTCAAGAGACTCTCTAATGGAGATGTCTGATTAAATATTCCAATCAAGACGAAGGAGTCAAACCTAGAAATGATCACTCACTGAGAGATGAAATTGTACACTGTACTTGTTAGTGAAAGTAGGGGAAGTAAATTATTAAAAACTACAATACCTATTCCCATGTAACTCCTGATTTATTGGGCAAAAAATGCACACCTTGATGGTTTGTTATTATTATTATTGAAAAATGTATTTTTAACACAGGCTAAATGCTACACCCGACTTAAGTAGACACCCTCTATTAAGGATGCCTGTCATCAGGTGTGGAAAGGTTTTAGAAGCAGGATTGCTCTTTGTCAAAGAAAAATGGCATGACATGGGGACGTACTCCATATCACAAACACTGCATTCCTGTATCATCTCTGGAATCTAAGGACATTAGAGTGGATTTGGGGGTTGTTGTTAATTTGCTTGAACCTCTTCAGGGATCGTTGCATATTCTTCCTTCTCTGAAAACAGTCAGAGTCTATGACAAATAGTAATGCAACTTTTGTTATCAGGAAAATCAGTGACCTCTCCTATGTTTGTAGTGTTGCTACTGTTGGATCAGCTGTTGCCATGTTTTGAAACTGACAAAATCTCACCCTCTTTTTTTTTTCTTTTTCTGATTATAGGATACAAATATAATAAACATCTTCATTACCCAATCCTAAAAGTAATTGCACCTTTGGTTATTGAGTTAGCAGGCTGAGGGGTTCTGGTGGTTGACGCTTTAGAATAAAAGCCTTTCAGAAGCCCTTGTTTTAATTCCAGAACACCTTGCATTTAAGTTGAAGGCCCATAAGGGAACAATGGAAAACTGAGTTTATCTACCATTGATGTTCAAGTTGAAACAATTGAAAGATTTGTTGATGATCTACACCTAAGAGTCTTTCTACCCAGAGCAGAATTTTGGAATTCTGTAGCTATTATTGAGATTATTCCCCTTTGACTTCCAGATGGGAGTAAAACTGGAAGGCTGGAATACAGAGTTATTCAAACTTTTCTCAAGTTGATAAATGATTAGGCCTCATCATCAGAGCCTGGGTTTGAAAGAAGATTCACCATGTCTCTCACACTTGTTTAAGAAGGACTCCAATACTTGTGAAAGGAAAACACTAATACAACCTGAAAAGGAGAAACTTTTTTTCCTTATTTTTGTTTTCCAAACTTTTACTCTAAATGTTTCAACATCTGTGTAATGGAGTACATTATATATCCAAAGAAGAATCCCAACCTGATATACATGCATTGTCTCCTGGTCTTTTCTACTAGTCTCCGTGTCTAGGTGTCCTCATGGGCTGGCTGATCAGGGATTCATGTTATATCTCAATGTCACACTAAAAATTTTATGTAAATCCTTGTAAGCTATGTAAGGATTTATGTAAATCCTTGCCATTGTGATTGATTAGTCATTATATTAATTGTAGCTAAGCACCCATTTTAAAAAAGTTTTAATTGCCAATCTGATATATGCTTGCTTTAAAATAAGCAATGCAGATTTGTGTCTATAGTACAAAAGAGAAGGTTCTTTCGCCCACCCCCAGAAGAACACAATTAACAGTAGGCATTCTTGGTACCTCCTTGAGTCCATGCGATGGTAAATGACTAAAGATGAAGAAACAGATCTCTTCTGGACTAGGACTCCAGAACATTTGTTTGTGGAGAAACACCTTAGCTAATCAGATCTCCTTGCTGCATTGGGCCCAATGTAGCTGAAAGAGACCAGAAACATCCACTTCTCCCTTCACTGAGCTCTCTCCTGTTCCATTAACTGTTATAATCAAAACTAGACTTTGACAAGAAAAATTGTGTATTTCTTTAAAAAGATGCCAGTATGATCTTACAACAGGGAAAAGACCTGTGATATAGCACTAATCTGCCCTCACTAAACACAATGGCCCAGACTCTCAGCTTCTTTGAAACTATAGGTTTAGGATAATCTTTATCTTCTGATTGAAAGATAAATTTTACATGAACCAGAAGCTGTTTTATACCAGTCTCCTTCATGATGTTCTATGGAAAATACATATTTCACATCCTCTTGTGAACTTGCTGGCTGTCACTTGTTTTGTGAAAAGTTGGCTCATGAAAAGAAGAGTGGTTGAGAGTGTTAAGGCCATGTCCAGACATGGCCAGGAAGAGTGTCAAGATGGATTATAAATGTCCACCATGAGTATAAGCAAGGACTGGGGGGAGCAGAACATAAGCTGCATATCTGTCTTGTACATCACGGTGTCTCTCAAGATGATATAACTTAAGATGCCTGGTTCAGTCCGTAGAGCACGCGACTCAGTCTCAGGGTCATGAGTTCGAACCCCATGTTGGGTGTAGAGCTTGCTTAAATAAATGAATTTTTTTTTTAAGAGAGAAATGATGTAACTTAAGAAGGAAAAATGTCTCCTGACCTAAAGTGTTTTTTAGTCAAGTAGCCTAAAGGCCTGAGCCTAGTTATAAGAAAAAGCCACATAGTTCCAAAGTGTACCATGGCGGAGATATACCAGGGGCAGGGCTCCTGGCTTCTCACACATAACAATCATCCCATTGGCTAAGCAGCTCCCGCACTCCCCCTCCAGCAGGAGCATTGTCACTTCACAACAAAGCGCCTTTGCCCACAGACACGTAGACCCGATGGCTGGCACTGACGGTTTCCCTGAAAAATGCACTGGCCTTTGTTCTGAGTCAGCCTTATTGTTGAAGAGCTTAGCGAGTGAGGCTGAGGTCCAGATATGGGACAATCATATGTGCTCTACACTGGTTCCCAGCGATACTATGGCCACATCATCTCTACTCTTCTCATGCTGCAGTGCTCTGAAATGACCTCCTCGGACCCTGACCCTCAAACTCGGAATCCCTATTTATACCGATGTCAAATCCTGCTTCCTCTGAAGTCTTCCAGTCCCACCCCCTCCCATAGCCAGAGTTAGCTTATTGCTTCTTGTCAGCTCCGCTTCTGAGACATTGCCAGTCCATATTTAGCAACTGAAAGAATGAATTAAAGCATGCCAGTGCTTAAGCAATGGGCTGTAAACTACAATGGTTTTTGAGGCTCCAGAAAAGGAAAGACGGTGATCATTCCAGAGGTGCTTTCCTTGTCTCTGCTCTGATCATGTATGAAGCACAGAGTCTGGCAGCAGAACAGGAGAGGAGGGGCTCTGCTGGCTGTCACTGGGCTGGCGTTTAGCTCTGGACAATATGCTGATGGTTCAGAAATATCCTAGACCAGGGGCTGATGAGCAGAGACGGATACATAGTGAAAGCGTGTCACTTGTCTGTTTCTCTGCTTTGGGCTTTGGTACCAAAGTCATTGACCTCTCTTCCACCGCTTTATGGAAAACCAATAACTGATGTAGTCAGTAGCTGACCAGCAGTAACTTCTTGACTTAGACATACCGTGCAGCTGCAAAATGTTAACTAGTGTTCCAAGGTCTACCGAAAATCCGATCTTGTGTGTCGTGTCTGCTGAAACACAAGTAATAGAAAGCAGAACTCCAAAAGGCTTAGACAATAAGAAAACTTCATCAAAAACAAGAAGACTTGAAAGAGGGTCACTGAAAGATTGCTTGAGTCCCTAGCTTGGTCACATTTTGCAGGCATAACTTCTGTCCTCACAGGAGCTCCCTGCCGCTGGGAAGATGGCTGCCGCACTTCCAGGCATTGCATAGTAAAAAGCAAGGAAGCCTTTCCCACATGCCACACAGCCCCTAGCAGCCCTGTCCTCACATCACATTGGCTAGAAGTGGGTCAATGCCCACCCCTAACCGATCACCACTAAGGGCAATGGGATTACTAAAACTTTCTGAAGTAATCAGTATGTACTCCTAAATCGAAAATAGTGTCACCTTCCATGGATGAATCATGAGTTGAGAGAAACTGGACAAAATCAAGATTCTTTTCAAATGGAGCAAGAAGAAGGACTTAGCTCTTGAATATGCAACCAACAGCGTCTGCTGCATATGCTCAGTGGAGATGGCACATCCAAACTTCCATAGTACTTGCATAGCAGCAAAGTTCAAGGGCCCAATGTGCAAATTACCTTAACTTGGCGATGGTGGCCACTTTTGATATTACTATTTTGCTGTCATCCGGTGAGATAAAGACAACACAAAAAATCAATTCAGATAAGACAGAAAAATCACCATTACCTGACTTTACCAATGAATTCCAATTCTCCACTCTCAAATTAGGTCAGTTTATTGACTGTAAAGGCACAGTTCGTTCCGCTGGGAAGGGACATTTCTTTGAGATAAGAAACTGAAAAAGGGCAGCCTTGGAGTGAATGGGAAGAAAAGCTCCCTGAGGAGGACATATATGCAAAGTTCCTAAGGCAGGAAAAGGATAAGAAAGTGGTGGAATGATTGGCTCAAAGTGAGCAGGAAGAGAATGGCCGGTCAGAAGGGTGGAGGAGGGGACAAAGGGGCCGTTCAGAGCCTTGGAGGTCCTATTTAGGAGCTGGGGGTTTTATTCTGTATGCAGTGGGAAGCCACTAAAGGATTAAATAGGATCTCCAACTGTAAAGTGATACCAAAAATCTTATTCAGGATCATTTTATGTATTGGAAAGAGTAATTCCATTTCATGCAGGCTGTATATCATTAGAGAAGCTACTTACGAAGTCCCAACTTAATAAATTAACAGTTGCCGGGAATTGAACTTTATTACCTTGGTTTTAGGCAAAGTTGCCCTTTGGTTCTAGTTGGCGGACACTTGTTGATGGCCTAGTGGAATGGCTTATTTTGAAGCAACTCTTAAGATCTCTTAAAGAAATACTAATGCCTCTGAGGGGAAATGAAAGCTCCTATTCCCAGTTTGGTGAGGCTGCTACTCGTCTCAGCAGCTGTTCATTGGCTAATGTCCTAACCGACTTAGCCCCTGGAAGGGGATGCTGCCAGAAGAAGGATGGCCGAGTACGGCTCCCCAAACTTTGGTCAGCCGGCTTTGCTTCCAGTCATGCGTGTGGTCCGCGTGCTCTGGTTCATATGCCTGGGGGATCCCTCCGTAACGGAGACTGCCTGTCCCAGCTGCAGCTCTTTCATACTTCAGGTTGCATTACTGAGCTCAACACATGCCAGAGCTCTCCTGTTTTCCTTGGCCCTTGATAAAAGTACTGGAAGCCAGTTTATTTGTCAACAATCTTTGAGTACCTGCATCTGTGTGGAAGCAAACACGTGACAGGGCTTTGAAGAACAGAGTTCCAACAGGGTTAGCCTGTGGTTATGGGGAGCTCAGGGGAAGACGGATTAGAGAGCACAAGAGGGCTAAGTGATGACAGTGGTGGTTTCAAGACCGCCGCAGGGGTCCGAAAAGATGCCAAGGAGGTCTACATTGATAAGGCCAGTCCAAAGATAAAGGAAGAATTGGTTGAGAGAAACAAATAGATATTCAGGCAATGGAGCCGGGTGGGGCGGGGATGGGGGTCTTCAAAAATGATTGGACATAGGACAGACTTGAGATCATTCCAAGAGTTTTCAGCCAACCCCATCTCAGTCTCAAGGGAGAGTTCTCAAGCTGAAACATAACGGTCACCAGCTTCTTCATGAGATCCTACTCTGGCTCCATTCCACTGGGCTGTGACCTCTTCTTGGTACAGTGATGACAAGTATGTGGCGTCGTGTATGATCTTCGGAATGAAGCACTAAGACGTTGTGTTGCTTTTGTTCACAAAACAGTTTAAGATGCTTCTGGGTCAATGCAAATGATTATGAGTCATCAATACCTCTTTCCCCTCGTGGCAGGCAGTCTTCTAAGTATGGGTAATGTCAGAAATGAAATGATTTGCCTGAATGTTGTTTCTTTTCTCTTTTCGTTATAAAGTATATTCGGTGCTCTTCGAACTGGTGCTTATATGGTGTACATTTTGATGACCAAAGGCCTGAAGCAGTCAGTTTGTGACCAGGGTTTTTACAATGGACCTGTCAGCAAATTCTGGGCTTATGCATTTGTGCTAAGCAAAGCACCCGAACTAGGTGAGTGTCTTCTCTCCTTCCGTTTCCACCCCATCCTCTGGGTAGCTACACTCCCACAGATATATTTATTTGAAAATGGACAAAGAAACCATTCGAAGGTCCTGTTTTATTGGTTGCAGGAAAGTTATACTCCATGAATTTGAGTTCTTGACTAACTTTTCCCCTATCTCTTCCTCTCCCCTCCTTCCCTCCGGTTCAACAATTATACATTGTGTATGTGAAGAGCAAAAGAGTTTACGGGAACATGCCGACTTCCAGACACTACTGGAAATACACTCCCAGGGGCATATAAAATCTACACACAATCCCTTCCATCTGGCGCATTAACGGCTGTGCTAAGCTGAGAATATGGGGGAAAATTGGCAGTGCAGCTCTCTCCCGGTCCCACATGGAAACAGACTTTCATCCTGGAGTTAGGATTCCAACCAGGAGACTAGGCTTCCCATTTGGGTGTCCTCATGTTCTAATTAGCAAAGGCTAAGGGTTGGTTTCGGTGTTGTTTGATTTGAATCATCTAAGAGATAGGCCTTGGAGAAGAGGAATGTGGCTTCCCTTCTAGAACTGAATCCAAAATACTGACTATGTACATAGATCCCTAAGGGTTTTCCTTCAACTCTTTCATGGTCTCGAATGTAAGTGTGGTGCAGATTCACAGAAACAGTGGGAAATTTGCAGCAAGGATATGACATAGATGTAGTTCACCAGGAAAATAGCTTTACTGCTGGAGAAAGGGATCTGCTGGTGATCATAAACTCTGGGCTCATCCGTGAGCAGTGCTGGTCATCATCTCACAGTCTCATATATATCCTGAGGGAACAACTATTCATTCTCTAGGTTTTTTAATTTTTTATCGGAAATTAAGAATTCTATTATTTAGTTCAAAATATTTATTTACAGATTGGGTTCCTTCTCCCGGTTCTCCTAAAAAGGGAATTAGAGGTACTTTCCTTATATAATCAAGCTATCCACAGTCTTTCTTTAAGGTGTCTTTAGTTCATATCCTGTGTCTGTTCACAAAGGATATGAGGTCTTTCGGATGTGTATGTCAGCAGCCTATCTATCCACTTTTCTTTCTTTCTTTCTTTCTTTTTTGAAGATTTTACTTATTTATTTGAGAGAGAGAGTATGAGAGGGGAGAAGGTCAGAGGGAGAAGCAGACTCCCCACGGAGCTGGGAGCCCTATGAGGGACTCAAACCCAGGACTCCGGGATCATGACCTGAGCCGAAGGCAGTTGCTTAATCAACTGAGCCACCCAGGAGCCCTCTATTCTCTTTCTACCAACAGCTATACCCCTGCTGCCTACAGAGAGTGGGCAATTGATTTGAACCGTCAGTCTGATCATTGTTTTCCCAAGTCAAAGACAAGGGAAGAGCAGCAGAGGAAAACTTCTGAAAATCTTTGCTAAGAGGAGCGGGGGTATGGAGATGAGTGCTCTACAGTCCAAAATAACTAGACCACTGTTGTGTGTGCACGCACACACACCAGAGCCCATGAAGGCAGACTTAGGTTGAAATGCATTGGTACAGATGTATTTGTTCATTCACTTAACATATTTATATTAAGCACCAACAATGGGCATTTAATAGGGGCTAGAATGGAATGTCTAACTCCTCTAAAAAGAAATTTAGAATATGAATTTTACTCACCAGGTCCCAGGAGGCGATTTTTCATGTTTGAATAGAGACCACAAGCTGCCAGATCTTAGGCTAGAAAAATGTTTTCCAGCTTGGAGCTACACACAGTGCCTAAGACAGATGTGTTTTGAGGAATTGCAAAATTCTATGGGAACATTTTAATTTTGTGTTTTCATTTAGAGATAAAATAAAAGACTGTCTTGCCAGATATATTTCTTTCATAGTGATTCTTTAGATTCATAGAGCTTTTGAGCCAGATTACTTTTTCTCAAACTAGTGTTGGTCTGAGAATGTGAGCCTGTATCCTCATGGATTCTCTTGGGGTTGGGTGACATTTTCTATAAAATTCATCCACTATTAATGTTTGAGAAATTGTTCACTTTGAGAACTATCAGATTTCTCTGACTTCTAATTTATGCTGTATAAAAAGTATCCTTATGAATCCCCCCATCTTTTTTGAAACAGAGCTGACTACAGATGTATGGAAACACTAAATGCATGAACCCCGTGTCTCTCCTCTACATGTCACCACAAAACTCTTCACACAATTTTGCTACCCTCAACATTACATGGTGCCTTACAGGTTTTCAAAAAACATCAGCAATAGTGCCTCTATGCTTCTGGCCCTTAAGCCTTAAATTGCAAAGTAGCAACCGCAGTCTTTGCTTCTAGAAACCCTTTTCCTCGTAAGGGCTGCTTGTCTGCACTTTGAGTTTTAGCCAGGTGTATCTGAGGGACCTGAAACTAAAAATACTTCTTTCCACCTTTAGAATAATTTCTTGAAGAGCCACCTCAACCTATTCATTGTGGTCATTTTTCTTCAGAGACATGAGTAGACCTATACTGTCTTATCCTCCCGTCTTCTGTTCCAGACTGACATCAAAGTTTTAGGAGGGCAGACAGAGTTAGAATTGCCACACAAGAGCCAATAGGGAAGCACTTAGAGGTATTTGTGCTGTTGTCTTCTGTCTTGTTTGAGTGTTAATCTGGATGATGCTAATAATCATCTGTCTTCATTTAATGTGGACCCAGCCATATCACTCCCTACTGCCCCAGTGTTGGCTTAAAATTGAACACAATTATATTCCCTCTTGATCCCAGAAGGGACTGTACCGTAGTCCCTTATGCTGTTGTTTTGATAATATCTTTCCCTAAGAAGCCTCTTTCACCATAGTGGTTTGTAGGTTGGATATCAAACAATCCATTTCTTCTTTTTTTTAATTAATATGTAAAGTATTATTACTTTCAGGGATACAGGTCTGTGGTTCATCAGTCTTACACAATTCATGGCACTTACCATATCACATACCCTCCCCAATGCCCATCACCCAGCCACCCCATCCCTCTCACCCCTCTCCCCTCCACCAACCCTCAGTTTGTTTCCTGAGATTAAGAGTCTCTTATGGTTTGTCTCCCTCTCTGGTTTCATCTTGTTTCATTTTTCCCTCCCTTCCCCTATGATCCTCCGTCTTGTTCCTCATATCAGTGAGATCATATGATATTTGTCTTTCTCTGATTGACTAATTTTGCTCAGCATAATACCCTCTAGTTTCATCCACATCACTGCAAATGGCAAGATTTCAGGTTTTTTTGATGGCTGCATAATATTCATATATATATATATATATACATATATATGAATCTTCTTTACCCATTCATCTGTTAAACAATCCATTTCTTTACCATTAAAATGTAAGTTTGAAGTACAGACAATGGGCTAAAGAGTTGGAAAAAAAATAAAATCCTAAACTTGATCTGGTTCTTTAATAAGGCAGTGATATTCTTCATGTAGTTTCAGGTTCATTACACAGGTATTTTCATGGTCAGAGTACCCTTTTTTCAATTTTAAGATATGCTTTATTTTCCCTCAAATGTTCTGGAGTTCATTGACAAATGGCCTTCCCCAACTAAACTGCTGAATCCAAAGAGATCCAAAAACCAGATAGCCAGTCACTAGCCCTAATTTAGTGAACATGTTTTCTTGGATGCCTTTTTGTTCATTTTGGAAGTTAAAAATCCCTTTCCAGTTTTTTCGCTCTTAGAAGACATTGCTGCTACTGTTTAATTAAGAGAGATCTATCCGGTCGGATTATTGAGAACTTTTCTTATATTTAGGTCCTAAGCTCTGCTTTTCAGTACTGTAAGGTCCTGGACTCCCTTATGTGCAGCAGAGAGAGAAGGTTCCTGCGAGAAGGAATAGTTCTGTGTTCAATACTGAAACTCCATTTTCCCACCAAAACCTGCATGCCTGCAGTTTTTACTATACTTTGGGGGGGGGGGGGCAGGAAAAATACACATGACATCAGATTTACCATTTCTAAGTGTACAGAGCTCTGGCGTTAAGAACACTTGCATCATTGCATGATCCTCACCACGATGCTTCTCTAGCACTGTTTCATCTTCCCCAACTGACACCACCCATTAACCACTATCCTTCGCTGAACTCTTAATAGCAAGAAGGGCTTTCTGTTTCTGCAGAAAACAATGAGCTCATTTCAGTGAATTATAGAGTTATGACCCATTAGAACAAACGAGGAGAGGAGAACCACCAACCCGCTCTGCGTGCCAAAATCTTGCGCGCCTACTGTTTGAGTTATATTAAAACCTGCTGAGATTCGCTTTTGTTAAAACTTGGAAACGTCTGCTCCGAGTCTCGGTCCTTGCTCAGTTGAGCTTGTCATTGTTTCTGAAACTCTGACTCAGCAGAGCTCCGGCTAACTCGGTGGAGAGGGACACGGCCATCTGGGACAAACCACACAGAGTGGCCTCTTGGTGACTGCGAACACCCTAGGGATTTCCAACTGCCAACTGACTGCTCCCCAGTGGCCAGACATCTGTACTTAACAGACACACGGGCTGGAGGCAGATGGTTCAGGGAGGGACACTTGGGAATGAGGATACCATGCCCTGTCTGCGGACTGGCTCTTGGCTGAAAATAGCTGGATCGAAAGTTAGAGAGACCGTGGTGGAGAAAACATGAGCCAGCGATCACTTGAATGGGTGATGTGGCTGAATCGTTCAAGAGTCAAAAGTCCCACTGCTTATTGTTGGTCAACATTCTTTCCACAATGCCAACCAGACCTTTGACCAAGAAAGAGGGGTTGGCCAACGTCAAATACACAGTCCTTATCTTTGGTTTGCATTTCTGGGTCACTCGGTAGCTCTTGGCAGGGCTGTAAATACCCTATCTTGGTACGACTGACTCATGGCAAATCAAGTGCAATATTATGCAGTGTCCATGGAAGAAAAAGTATTTATAACTGCCAGGGTGTTGTGACTGATGCATCTTAGCCGCAGTCTCAAAAAAACCCAAACAAACAAAAGAAAAAAAAAAAACATAAGAGGTCGCAGGAAGCCCTTCTGGAACCCCACCAGTTTCCCCTTCTCCTTACCCAGGGGAACTACCATTCCCTAGGTCAACAGCCTACTTAGGATAGTAACCTTGACATAACCTTGGAGTTGTGGTCCTAAGAGGCTCCAGGGCTAGTATTGGAAAATACTCATCTTCATTACTCTACCTGCCATCCTGTATGTCTGTTCCAGAAAAAAATTCTTAAAGGAATTCAAGTTAATTTTGTTTTAAAGATCTCATGACATCAGCACGCCTGGGTGGCTCGGTGGGTTAAGCATCCGACTCATGGTTTCAGCTGAGGTCATGATCGCGGGATCGAGATTGAGCCCCATGCGGGGATCCATCCTCAGCACGAGTCTGCTTGGGTTTCTATCTCCTCTCCTTCTGCACCTCCTCCCTGCACTCTCGCTCTCTCTCTTTAAAAATAATAAATCTTTTTTTAAAAAATAAAGATCTCATAACATGTGCTTCACCTACAGCTCCCCCCTATTAAATGGAAACACATAAAGTGTCTTAATCATGCCTCTTACTCATGAGATCTGCGACCCCTACTCAGACAGGAAAAACACAAAGCAACTTTCAGTACCAGAACCGTAGGTTCCACTTTTCATTCCACGTTAGCCCATTCTAATTTGATCTGTCTTTTGTCCCCTATTACTCTCCTCACACTAAAATGGTTCTTCAAACAATAAAGTTTTAATATAAAAGTGACGATAGAGTTAAAATTAAATCTAAAGAATTAAAAAGGATGAGCTACGTATTACTGTACAGCAAATAACCTAATACAGTGTTTGGATATTGGGTGGCTTGTACATTTCAGTCATGCTTAGAGGCTCATAAAAAAACATCTTTTCAATTATGAATGAATTTGTTTTTACCATGCAATTCCTTGGACTTCTACCTTCTTTCTACCGCAAACAAAAGTAGGCTGGGGCACCTGGGTGGCTCAGTTGGTTAAGCAACTGCCTTCGGCTCAGGTCATGATCCCAGAGTCCTGGGATCGAGTCCCACGTCAGGCTCCCAGCTCCATGGGGAGTCTGCTTTCCCCTCTGAACTCCCCTCTCGTGCTCTCTCTCACTATCTCTATCTCAAATAAATAAATAAAATCTTTAAAAAAAAAAGTAGGCTGGAATTATTGCATCCACATTATAGTTTACTGAGTGAAGGGAGGCACAGGGTAGTAATTATACAGAAATAGTGGATCTTTGACAGAAAATAGCACAGTTTAACGCTAAGAAGTAGACCCCAGGTCTCCTGGTACCAGTTTTGTCTCTGAAGTACACAAGTCAGAATTACTGTCACCGTCAATCATTATCAGCATGACATTTATAAGCATGATATATGCCAGGCATCTCACAAGAGAGAAAAGGACTTCAAAGAAAATTTTACAATAGGTCTGGAAATACAGCTCTCCTTTTCTGTCCTAAACAAATATGAAGTACTAATGTTTAATACTTTAGTAGTGAAACAAATGAATAGCTCCTGCTCAATGGAATGGGGTACCGCCTGGTTTATTCCAACCATGGCCATCAGAACCTTAAAAATCTTCCCAAGGCCTCCCATTCCTTGACATTTCCTAGTATCAAATGGTTTAGGACATCGGTGAAGCCTGAGGGGTAAGACAAGGATAAGTACTAATTCCCTTTGTGCTTAATTAGATTTCAAAACAAGAAAAGGGACCTTCTAATTCTCCTTGTTGTACAGAAACGAGTGGGTTTGAGATCACCAAAGGTCATTAAGGAGGTTGGGTTTTCCCTTGAGAAGAACGCAGAGATAGGAAAGAGAATGGAGCATGAGTCTTGTTTTCGTCCCACATCCCCATATTCCTTCCCCTTTTTTCATACTTGTTAATGAAATTGTGTGCATTTGTTACTATCCTTTCTCTTCATCCATTTTAAGTGTCCTATGGTATATTTTTTGGAATTCCTAAGGCCTTTCAGAGAATCATTATATATAAATAACATCTATCTACCTGAGTATAATTCTAGCTTCCATAACATAAATTTTCCTATCTTAGGGACAGTGGTCTTTTTCTTCGAAAGGATATTGTTGATAATAGATTCTGGAAAGCTTTCTCAAAATTAACTCCGTAAAAACGTGTGTCATTCAGGTTATCATGTTCAGCAAATATGGTAGAGGGTGACTTTTCCTCTCTTTTTCTGTTTTTGCCTTTTGTTTCGATTTTACTCCTCTGACTGCCAAATGTCTTTTGAGGCTTCACCTTTTACAGGGAACTCACAAAGATGGGTTGTTTAGTAGTTTTCGCCATATACCAAAGACAAATGGTCTTCCTGCTCTTGTGAGGCCCAAGAATGTTTTGCTGGGCCCTTGAATTCTAATCTCTCTATTGACAAATGATCTGAGAGAAGTCACTTGACTCTTCCAGATGATATTTCCTAAAATGTATGGTCGAGTTAGAAATTGGGTAACATGATTGCTCATGTCCCTTCTAGATCGGAAATTAATAAGATTTTGTGTAAAACATCCTTCTAAAAGTAACATTTATTGTGTGTTCTCCATGTGCCGGGAGGGCACACTGATTATATTACTTAGCCTTCAGACAATCCCAAGCTACTACTGTTATCCCCGTTACTATCCCCATTTTACATAAACTGGAAAATAGTGAGGTTAAGTAGCTTACCCAAGCTCATGGAGCTAGTAAATATCCATCCAGGATTCTCACCCAGTCCACCTCACTCTCAAGTACAAGTTCAAGCTATGTCTGTTCTTGGGAAAAATATGAATTATCGATACATCACGGTCGAGAGTCTCACATAGATTTTTTTTTTTTTTTTGTCCTTCTCTGTCTTTCAGGAGATACAATATTCATTATTCTGAGGAAGCAAAAGCTGATCTTCCTGCACTGGTACCACCACATCACTGTGCTGCTGTACTCGTGGTACTCCTACAAGGACATGGTAGCCGGGGGCGGTTGGTTCATGACCATGAACTATAGCGTGCACGCCGTGATGTACTCTTACTATGCCTTGCGAGCGGCGGGTTTCCGAGTCTCCCGGAAGTTTGCCATGTTCATCACCTTGTCCCAGATCACTCAGATGCTGATGGGCTGTGTCATTAACTACCTGGTCTTCTACTGGATGCAGAAGGACCAGTGTTACTCTCACTTTCAGAACATCTTCTGGTCCTCACTCATGTACCTCAGCTACCTTGTGCTCTTCTGCCACTTCTTCTTTGAGGCCTACATCGGCAAGATGAGGAAAACAACGAAGACTGAATAGTGTCGGAACTGAGGAGGAAACCATAGCTCAGGGTCATCAAGAAAAACAATAGACAAAAGAAAAATGGCACAAGGAATCACATATGGTGCAGCTAAAACAAAACAAAACACATGAGCAAACACAAAACCCAAGGCAGCTTAGGGATAATAAGGTTGACTCAACCCAGTAAGTTTATGATCCTTTTTGGGTGAGGACTCACTGAGTGAACCTCCATCTCAAAGGACTGCTGCTGGAAAACCCCATTCCCTCCTTAACTGTCAGATCTAGGACAAATGAGAACAAAAGTGAGCCAGAGGCACAGAGAGAGAGAGAGAGAAATAGAAGGTCAAGAAAGGCTATTAACACTATATGAAAAAAAAAA
>CM052800.1:81554715-81633983 GCA_028533885.1 Nasua narica | reverse complement strand
CAGTTGCTAAAGGGGCAGCTCCACCTCTGAGTGTTTCTGATGGTTTCACTGAAATTTCCACTCTGAAATGAACTCTAAAGGATTATCCTTGGTTCAGCGGCCCCAGGCTTTTGAACAGAAGAGTAAATACCGAATAGCAAAGTTAAAACTCAACCAAATGATTTGAAAATGGATTCTGGACCACCTCTAAAAAAGGTCAGCCCCATACCATTCTTGAGCTGGGAAAACGACAGTTGGGGAAAAGATGGGAGCCGAGGATCAATCCAACAGACACAGTCTGTATACCCCCGCTCTATTTGACTTCACACACACACTCATGGCTTTCCAAATGAAACCCTGCTGTACAGTCCAAATTTTCTATATTTTTGTGACTTTCAAAAAGAAATCTGCAGGGCTCTTCCTGATA
Source organism: Nasua narica (assembly GCA_028533885.1). Taxonomy (NCBI): domain Eukaryota; kingdom Metazoa; phylum Chordata; class Mammalia; order Carnivora; family Procyonidae; genus Nasua; species Nasua narica. The sequence continues at coordinate 81,633,577 of CM052800.1, read as the reverse complement.
TTGGGTGAACACTGTGTTTCTGCATCATCTGCGTCAGCTCCCTAAGCGACACAGAGGTGTGTAAAGTGCCCTCTGTTGGTCAAGTGAAGATACTTCAACAAACCCTTATGGCAAGTTTGGCTGAACAGCTGACAACAAAGGGTCCCCGGATAGACTTAACCCTTCAAATTTTCAATGATATAAAATACTCGTCATATTTTTGGCCAAATCAGAAGACCTTCTTCCTGCTTCAAGTCAGCTTCAGAAATTTTTTTAAAAGGGACTTCTGCTCCAGAACTCAGAAAACCAGTTTATTAAGAGCCATATTCTTTAAAAAAAAAGAGAGAGAGAAAGAAATGAAAGCTAGATAATATAATATTATCTGTCATATTTCAGTCCTTTACAAGCCAAATAAATGTGTAAACATTCCTAGTATTTCAAAGAAGCAATTATGTAAAATTGTTCAATGTGATACGCTAGTATTCTAATTGGTTAAGTAGCTTCATGACTAGACAAACTAGAAGACACGATTAGCAGCTACACTGCATAGATGATACACACATCACCACACATACGTGCACACACATGTGGGGTACACTCAACTTCAAAGCCCAAACGAACAGGAACACATTTTCTGGCTAGCAGAAAAGAAAACCGTTGTTTATCTTTCTTGCTTCATTTGAGAGTGTACAGTAAAAGGGATTTTTTTCAGATTATTTTTATATTATTTGAGCTTTAACCGTGCTGTCATTCATGAAACAGAGCTGCTCTGCTTCTCTGTCAGAGATGACACGGTCTTTCTCAGCATCTTGTTCATGTGTGGAATTTGAAAGAATAAAGTTTTATCCCATTCTGTGTGAATGGTTTGAACAATGAACAAAGAATCCATGCAAACCAAGTCATGACCGCTAGACCCCGGGGGTGGGGGCGAGGCCGTGCAGGGGAGGGAAGCTGTGACAGCTGTGTGAAATTATCGTGGACACTCGGATGTCTTGACATTGGTTCATAGATGAGAAGCAACTGATGGATGGGTTGGGATTCCTAGGGTGAAAACTGACGCAAGCTAAAAGGAGAGTTCCTGCTATCACACCTATGAGGTTCTTAGGCTGCAAATAATGTTCTTTTGAACTCTGAAAAGACATGATACTGTGCAATAAGCTTTTTTTCTTATGAAAGAAAATGAGCAGAATAATTCATATGAGGAAAAGGCCAAATAACGGTTGACTTGAGTTTAATCGAAGGACCAGTTTGAACTTATCTGGCTGATTTAATTTAATGACTGAATCCATTGATTAATCATTGATCCTTTAATGCAGGTTAGAATAAGGAAATGAGCATAGACCTTAAATAGACTCTAAGTGATGCTTCCAAAGCACTTTGATCTTGGTTCAAGTTCATACTTGTGCTCATTTGCAAGATAACTTAGAATTTTTGTCTCCAGGTTGAATGTCTAATAAGTAGTTTGTAAATTGGCTAAATAAATCAAAAGGCTTTTCCAACATTTCTCATAAGAAGAAAGAAAAACACCTAAAAAAAAATTCTGGTATTACAGGTTCAGTACAGTGTTTTTAACATCTCAGCTTAACTGCTTAATTATATCAAGATAAGAGGCTGGACCACTAGCCCATGGCAAATCTGAATCCTACCAGAGAATTGATTGCCACAGAGATAATCCTACTGTCAGTTAACATTCCAGAAAAACTTGGGCAGGCAAGTTTTTAGAACTGCCCCACTATGCTGCAATAGATTATCTTTCTATTGGAGATTTTCTACTGCATTCCAGTCCCATTATGGTGAAAACATTTCTGGATTGAAAAAACAGACATCCTTCGTTTCATATCTAAGTGCATGCAATTTGATGCCCTCAGTGTATCAACCCAAGTCTATGAGTTTGCAATGAAAAACATTCTAGTGAAAAATGCTCTATTCATAGAACAGGAGGTTTTATCCGGGTCTTCTAGTTTTGCTAATGAGAAAAGAGTAAGAACTATGTTATTTAAATCCATGCCAGGCCAAAATACCTAATTAAAGTCATGTATTGAGGTTATTATTCCAGAGAATTTACTCTCACCCTTCTACTCACACTCTACTATAAAAATTGGGGGAAGGATAGGGATAATACATACATATATGTTGCTTAAGGGGAAAGAAAGGATTGATTAGATCCCTCTCACTTCCCCACCTCTCTACTAATCTAGCTCAGGCCTAAGTCGGAAACCTCCTGTGAGGAGAGGTTTTGCAGAACTGAATGGAAAAACACCTCTCGGAAAGAGAGCTACAGAAATTTTTTTTTTTAAATCCAATGTTGTGTCTTTATGGCAAAACCTGTCACATCAAAGAAACAATGCACCTGGAGTCAACTACACTGAATAGAACTCTCCAGAAGTCTGGCCTCATTCCCAGACTGCTAAATTACCTGGGAGAGACAGCATGCTCAGGTTACTATCTTTTCTTTATCCTGATAAAACAGCCTCCCCTCAGAGACTACGTGTCGTTCAACTGTCAGCTCCAGCACATTCCGAGGCCTTTTTTTTCCCCTCAGGGTTGTTGGATCAGCCATGTGCTGATTCAAGAGAGTTGTTAATAGAGTGGAGAAGATCCAGTCAATTTTCGCCTCCCAGAGCTCAGCGCTCTGAGTTGTATGTGGATGGCCCATGCCTGGCTCTCCTAGACACTTATTTCCTGAAGTTTCCGTCCCCAAGAGTGTAACTGTGTGAAAATGTCATGAGATCCCAGTTTTCCAATGAACCAGCAGCCTCTGTTGGCTGGTACCCAATACTTAAGTAAAACAAGTGTCAGTCAGTTAGAGCTTTTTTTTGAATGCCAGTTGTGACAGACTATAAACCTCTTCCAGCCATGTGGCGGAACCCATATAGCTAAAGAAACCGGTTAGGGACACGTGCGCAGAGTATCAAAGAACCTTCGCTAGCCTGTTGAATCGTCCCATTACTTTCCTCATCCTCAGATACTTTGAAAATTCAGGGCTCACAGAAGGAGGAAAGATAATCCCCAGGCTTCCCTTCCTCCTGAGTTACACTTAGAAAAAAGTGGAACAGAAGTTGTTCTGACACTGAAAGAGAGATAATGAGAGCACTCCTCCCCACCCCCCACCCCCCCGCCCCTGCCCATGTGTGGGTTTGGGAAGGTCTTAAAGACATTTTGATTTTACGTCGGGCAGGCAAAAGTCTTGCAGTGAAATACACTTCAGTGGAAATCCAAACCCAAAATGACGTTGTAGTAAACTTTTCCTGAAGCAACTGATTAAACTGAAGAAACTGGTCCCATAGGTCAGGGTCAAGCCATAACTGCAACCCACTGAGGCCAGCATTGCGGGGTCCTGACTGCTGTTGGTATTTTCACACTGTTCCTTTCCCAGCGCTTGGCAGCACTTGAAACTTCTCTCAGTGGGCAGAATTCAAGGACTCTCCAGAACTCTCCAGAAGTAGCCTAGAAGTGCCCCCCAGGCATGTCGTTTTCAGATAGGTCTGACTGACTGGGTGTGTTCAGGTAGGAGGTTGCTTGCTGCTAACTTGAAAACCACTGGGAGCTTCAGCGTCTTTGGGGCCCCAGAGCCCATTTGCAGATAGACGTTCACCCATGTAAGCCTCACAGAGCAAATCACAGCAATGTTGGAATTATTTTCAAGTGCTTATTTCACGACATTCAAAGAAATATTTTTTCTTGGTATATTAAAATTAAAAATAAAAGCATAACTTTTGATTTAAAACCAAACAGTGTGTGCAGTTTCTTTGATCTCTTCTGGGCAGTTCAAAAGGGGGCATCCTGGACACTCGAAAGTCTCAGAAAAGTCATTCCGCATTTAACACCAATGTGCTCAGGGAAACATAGCGAGTCACTCCAGTTCTCGAGTAGAGCTCAACAGTGATGTAGTCCCCAAATACCACGGGTCTAAATCCCACAAGGTGCCTAGTCCTTCAGTGGTGTTTCGTGGATATAACACTTAACAACTTATGCGCTTTCCAGACCTATCAGCTCACCACAGCCGGCCTCACAGGGCAGACCATCCAACTTGGATCCCCATTTTACCGATGAGGAAAATTTTCCTGTTAGATCAAATGTCACAGAAGTAGAAGGAATGAAAATTTCACATAATCTTAACATCAATTTCATTGTTGCCATTCAAATGTTTTGAAAGAAGTAGAGCATGAATGAATTAAATTCCAATACTCAGCCCTGAACTAGGAAGCAATTTGCCATGTCATTGGACAAAGGGTTACAGGGCAGAACGTATGTTGGGGAAAATATTTTGAAAGCACAGCACCTCCTTCCTAGGAAGGCACATTACCTGCACACCTGTGGGCTATTAGCAAGCGAAGTCCCCTCCATTCAACTCCTGGATCCTAAAATTTGACCTTCAACTCCTGGCGTTCTTGTATGTTCTAGCAGGTACTCTTTAGGTTAAATGTCTTACGACATTCTTTTTGGTTTGGGGGGCATCTAAACAATGTACAACAGAAATGCCCCTGCAGGATCTATATTCAAAACCAAGAACCTGTCACTTGGGGATGTTTTCCATAGCCAAATTACTATGAACATGCCTCTTTTCACATCATCTCAGAATAAATAAAGATGGAAATTTCTATTTCTTTCACAACCTATTTAAGGTATGTTCTTAACTCAGGACAAGATGGGAGGGACCCTATGCTACACACAGAGTACTTTCATTAACTTCACTAAAAAGACAGAAAGAGGAAGGAAGGAAAGAAGGGAGAAAGGAAGGGAGAGAAGGGAGGGAGGAAGGGAGAAGGAAGGGAGGGAGAGAGAGAGAGAGAAGGGAGGAAGGGAGGAAGAGGCAAACCTAGGGGGTATTTCTGGTTTTGCTAGCACTCTTAGAAACCCACTACAAATGACTGCACCATCATGTAACTTCTGGTAAAAACACAGTCTGATACAATGCAAGCCCCAGAAATAATAAAGCAAGCATTAAAACATACAAACATTTTATATCACTGTCTAACTAACAAAAAAGCTGCACTTAATTTCAAAACCAAGAAATTTACTACAGCAGGCTTCCTAGAAATGAAAACCTAATGGGATCAGAATACCATTTCAACGAGACATGAGCACTTTTGGCTATCCTTGGCTTTTTCAAAATGAATGAAATTAATTGAAGCCCATGAATGCCCTCAATCAATGGTCAGGACAGTTAAAATAACCAGGAGAGCTCTTTACTGTTCTGTCCATAGCTGATTAATCGCCAGTCCTGGTAGATGTGGAGCAGGATCTCAATTCCTGTGAACACTTCTCCTGGGGCTACAGAGAGGCCTGCAGAGAAGCAGTGGGGATGGCCTGGCCGTGGTGGGGGATGGGATGCATCACATGACCGCGCCCCCCCCACACACAGAGCTGGATACTCACACACACAGACAGAATTGCTTGTCCTCTCTGTCTCTGTCCTCCCTGTCTTGAAACATCATGTCACTCACTAATAAAGGACTCCCGGCAAGATGAGAAGCTCTGGGTCAGGGAAAGATCAGATCCTACTGATGTGAAGAGACTGTTACCTAATTTGGTGTCTCATTTTATGTGGTAATCTCTTACATTTCCTTCTGCATTTCGTCGTTCACGTCTATGTAATGACTGAAGGAGGTAACCTTTGGTATTTCACCTTATTTATATATGCGTGATAGGATATGTAGTTGTATAGAAAAGATCACACAACTACACAACGGAAACTAATATTGCAGCCTAAGGGTTAAACACATGTGACAGCTCCTTTGGTGGACACTGCCGTTCCCCCCTCCCCCACCACCAACACAACGATCTCACCACTGGATTCTGCGATCTCGGGTATTTTCAGGTCCCCAGGCTGAAAACTCTATGCTACTCTCTGGGCTTTCATACACAGCCCCATTTTCTATCGACTACACTAATTCCTTTCATACTAGAGGGAAAAAGTGCCCCCATGGGTGTTGGACTGCTATGTTTTATTTATAAAAACTCTGAGGGGTGTTTCTTAAGGCAGCCAATATCTCTCTACAAAGAGAAGGCAAACAGTGTTCACTCTTCCTGCATCGGAAGAGTGGTTATATGGGATTTACCGTAAAATTCCAGAGCATTTTTGCAAAACGAGCACTTTGTCTCCACATGAGAAGCCTTTCTAATTTCAGCTTAGTCTTAGACGACTCAAATCAATACAACATAAATGAAGGTACTGAGTTTCCAAACGGACTTAGGCAGCCACGCCAACGCATTTGTTCATTTACATGTAACTTGAATTTCCCTCGGACCCACCGGCCAAGTAGAGACAAACTGGTTACTGGTCTATAGCTCCCAAGGATGCAGGACCTCCGACTTCTTGCCAAGTCCCTGGCATCTGGCTCTGGAATTCGCCGAGAGGAGTCTTACAGCCTCTGTTAGGCCATTCGGTTATGCCATCACCCCCACCTCCCCACCTCCCCGCCTCCCCTCCCTCGCAGCTGCGTCTCCCCACCAGGCCCGAAAATCTTGCTTTCTGCACACCCAGGCTCCAGTTCTCAGCAGGCCACCACCACCCATCAGGAGGGCAGAGCGCCCTCTGCTCCCCTGTGGGGCAAGACGCCTTTTTTTCCTTGGTCGTATGTTCTGTGTAAGAAAGTTGGCCTCCTTCTCTACTCAGGAGCCAGACATGCCTCCAGGTGACAAACCTGGGGAACAGGCATCAAAATGTCTCTTTCCTCCTCCGCATAGGAAAGGCTTTCCCTGGCTTGAGCTCAATGAACCTAGTTCCTTTCTCCACTTGGATAAGTACCATCCTTGGAAAATTCGTAGCGCCATTGTAAATGGGCCCTGGGATCACCCCATCTGCTCCCAGACTTGCCCAGGCATATCCAAGCTTAGTAGAGGACACAGAGTTCCCTTTCCAGAAGCCTCTTCCCAGCTCTCCTGAAGATTCCCTATTACCTGCCCCCACCATAGGTAAAGACATCTCTGTGACTCATTGAAATTCAACCCAGGCACCTTTGCCATCCACACAAATAAGTAATGAAATGCAAACATATTTAAAACAAGTCTTCTTCTTTCCAGTAAAAGTTGGCTTTTGAATGAAACGGGCCAACTGCAGAAAGTCATGATAATTTCTTAGAATTGCTGTGTTTAGTGCGTATGCGTGTAAATATGTGTGTTTGCATCTATTGGGAAAGTCTTTGTACTTCATCGTTGTAAACTTACGAATAGGGCAAACTATATTTTCAGCTCTTGGATTATTTGCTTATTTACTTCCTATTTGCTCGTTCTACTGGAAATTTTAAAGTTTCGCGTTTGTGATTCGCAAAAATTCTTGTCTAGCACTTCAGAACACAGGCTCTGGAATCCAACTGCCTCCCTCTGCCATCTGCCTGGGAGTAGTTACTTGGCAATTCCAGTACCTCATTTCCTCATCTGCGCAAAGGGTATAAAATGACACCGACCACACAGAGTTATCAAGAGTAAATGAGTTAATCCTTGTAAAGTGCAAGCATAGTCCTTGGTACAAAGTAATTGCTCAGTAAATGTTAGCTAATATTCCCACTCTTGCTAATGTTATTTTTACTTTCTCTTCTCTGGATGATCCATACATGAGCCTCTCTTTATTCTTCACCATGAGCCTTGAGACATTCGCCTATAGAACTTCATTGCCTTATCATTTTTAAAAAAAAATCGCTTATTTATTTATTTTAAGTAGTCTCTCCACCCAACGTGGGGCTCGAACTCACAACACCGAGATCAAGAGTCGCATGTTCCTCTGACTGAGCCAACCAGGCGCTCTGTTCATTGTCTTATTATCAGAAAACATTCTATAAACAGAAAGTCTTTTTCAGGCTAATAGAGAATGGGATGCGAGGCAAACAATTTATTTCCATTATGTCAAATGTAAAGTTCTTCCTAAAATTTTTGTTTGTCTCTTTTGGTATTTATTCATGGTTAGCAAAAAACCTTGAGAGGAAAATATCTTTCACCTAAGCATCCACTGTTTGGGTCCAAATATTATTGTAACCTGTTCTAAGAGATCATTTTTCACCAAAGGCTTACTTCTTGCATGAATATTGCAATCAAAAAGAAATTCTTATGGAGATAGAGGTGAGAGTTCCTGCACTTCATAGCTTAAATACCGTTTTTTGGCATAATACATTTTGAAATTGTCAGGACTATTAATACAACACAAACACCTAAATTTAAATATCTGAATTAAAATAGAATGGCCTGGGTGCCTGGGTGGCTCAGTCAGTTAAGCATCTGCCTTCTGCTCAGGTCATGATCCCAGGATCCTGGGATAGAGTCCCACATCAGTCTTCGTGTTCAGCAGGGAGTCTGCTTCTCCCTCTGACCCTCCCCCCCTACCTCATGCTCTCTCTCTCTCTCTCTCTCACTCTCTCTGAAATTAATTAATTAATTAATAAAATAACTAAAACAGAATGTCCTTTTTATTTTTTGGTTCTGATGGGCAAGTTTGTCAAGAACATGTGTCTTGTTAGGAGGTGTTCTAGTAAAAGAAACTTGACTCCAGGAACCTAGGCAACTCCCAAATGACTACTGTATTCAAAATACCCCAAAACAGGAGCGCCTGGGGTGGCTCGGTTGGTTAAGCCTCTGCCTTCGGCTCAGGTCACGAACTCAGGGTCCTGGGATGGAGCCCTGCATCGGGCTCTCTGCTCAGCCCTACATTGGGCCTCTCTGCATCGGGCTCTCTGCCTCCCTCTCTGCCTACTTGTGATCTCTTTCTCTCTGTCAAATAAATAAAATCCTAAAAAAAAAAATACCCGAAAACATATAAAATGCTAAGTTGATTAAATATGTACTTGTCACTCAAAAGTAGTAAATGAAATATTAATCACTAAGCATCACTCAGTGTAGACCTATTCGCTTACCTTCAAGCTCACAAATAAACCTTTTTATTTGGAAAGGTCTTCAGTGAGATGCGAGGAAAACTGTATGAATCGTCACAAGCTGCTCTTCTGCTGAGGAAGGAAATCCATTTGCTTGTCTGTCCATTCCAACTAGATTAACAGCACTTTGAAGTTTAGTTACAGATTTTGCTTTAGCTATGGGAATTCTATAAACCTCATTTAACTGAGATATAATGCCACTAAAAAGGGTTCTCCTCATCTAGAATTTTGGCATACTTTCTGTATGGCATTGCAATTATGTTACAGTGATTGCATTTTCATCAAAGCAGCATGTTTCTTTCAAAATTGCCATTCTCCTCCGTGGATTTATCAAGTATCCAGCTCTGAAACTAGAATAAAGCCAGTATCCTCAACAAATAGAGTCTTAGAGACTGTTCCTCTGTCTTTTTTTTTCTTTTATTACGGATAGGTTTTTGATTCAACAAAAATCCTTATTATATCCGAAAACCTATTTTAGTTCTTCTTAAAATGTCCCACATTTACATATATATGTACATTTAAAAAAACAATTTAAAGTTTTTTTATATTTTGAACTGCTCCTCAGAGCTTAATTCGTAGGTAACTTATTGCATCTAACCACCAATTAAATCTTTTATCATGACAACTTTTAAACATACATCAAAGTAAAGAGAATAGTATAACGAACCCTATATTCCGACTATCTAGATTTAACATTTACTAACATTTTGCTATATTTACCATATTTGTTTTATTTTTTTTAAAGATTTTATTTATTTGACAGAGAGAGAGCACAAGCAGGGGGAGCAGCAGGCAGAGGGGAAGCAGGCTCCCCACTGAGCAAGGAGCACCATGGAGGACTTGATCCCAAGAACCCGGGATCATGACCTGAGCTGAGGGTAGCTGCTCAACCGACTAAGCCACCCAAGCACTCTGCCATATTTGTTTTAAAGCAAATCCCAGGCATGATGATATTTTATTCTTACATACTTCAAGAAGCATTGCTTTAAAAAAAAAAAGGAGACATTTTTCGTACATAACCCCAGTATCGATATTATGAAACTCAACAAAATTAATCATATCTTATTAACATCTAATGGCCATTTTTCAAATTTCCCTGGTTATCCCCAAAATGTCTTTTTACAGAGATCTCTTCCCACCTTTTTTTTTTTCATGCCAAGTGTTTTCTTAGAGAAATAGTGCCAATAGTTCCTATGAAATGTCCCGTGTTCTGGATTCTCTGATTGTTAGCTTGTGGTACCATTTAATTTGTTTCTCCGTCTTTTGTATTGCGATAAATGAGAACTCAGATCTTTGACTTTCATTATATTCGAGCCTAAGATTTTTAGCAATAACATCTTAGGAGGTACTGAGTATTTCTAAAGGAGGCACACAATGCCTGGAAGCTCTACTTCTAGAGAGTCTCAGATTGCTCAAGTGGCTCAAATGGCATTCTGCCCCCACTCCACCTGCACCCCTGTGGGCTGACTTTGACATCTTCCAAATGTCCAGTTCCCTATATACCTTTCATCTAATCCTTTTGCCAGCCATTCTGGTAATAGTTGCCTGAATTCTTTATTTTATTGCAGGAAGAAAAATTGAGATTTTATCATTTTATTTTTGGTCCACCTTCACTAAAATATTTTTGCCTAATTAGAAAGCATTCTTCATCAACTCAGGCCATTTGGATATCCTAAAATAAAGTTTATGTAGGGAACTATATAGGCAGGCAGGATAAGTCCTTTCTTTTTTAAATTCTTTCCTTAAATGGCAATTTTCAGAGTACCGATTTGTACACCAGGCACCTCCAACAGTGCCAAATGAGTTTTAAGATTTTTTTTTCTTTCCTTTCACTCCCTTCTTTTTCTCATTATCTTTATGAATCACAGATTTTTTTATATATTCAATATGTTTCAACCAACTGTAGTCATTATTCTCTTTTGGCTGCTCAAGTTATCCCATTTTGGGTCAGTGGGATCCCTTTCGAATGGTTGCTCCATCTTTTTGTCATGACCTCAGGAGTCCGATTGCTTTCTTTCCTTTTGGCAAAACAGGATGTTTCTTTTAGCAGGAAAAATTACTCATTTTTTCTCCTCTCAAGTATTTATATTTCATAATGAATCTGAATTTAACTACATCGTCAGGTTGAAAATCAACTTATTTCAAAGACTAAAAACCCGTTCATGTTCTGCTCACAAAAGACATTTTAATTAATATAATCACCAGGCACACACAAGTAAGATTATCAAAGCACTTTGGGCATTTCCTCACTGGTTCTGCAATATTCCTATTAAGTTGGAACAAGACAATTTTATCCCCATCTAACAAGGTGAGCTGAATAGGAAAAGAGAAATTTAATTGTACAGAATATGAGATGCATGTAAACTAAGGCATCATCATGTTCTCTCACTATTAACAGAAAGCTAGGCAAGGCTTTAAAGAAATTGTACAAAGCAGTCCAAAAAGTATTATGCAGATGAGACTAACTGGCAGTTATTTAATTAAATCCTAGTGAAGTAGGTTAAAAGAAGTGCTTTGACCGTAATTCTAAATATGTATTCCACAGGAACATAGGTAAAGATTGACCAGGGATGTAATGTCCTGACTAGAACATTTGTTTATTTATGTAGTCAGTAAATATTTTTATGCCTAGAAATATGAGACATTAACATTTAGTCCACAGAACTGTGATGTTTTAAATTAATTTCTAGAGACAGGAAGCTTTTTCTCCGAATTTAAACCAATCACAATCAAACTATTCCACAACTGCCAAAAGTAGGATTAGAGTATCGTGATATATCTTAAAGACAGACATATGAAGAAGAAATTGGCCTAATTTCCCAAGATACCAAATCCTCTGAGGTCCTCAGCACTTGGCAGTTGATAGGCATTTGTTTTCCACTGTGGTTCAGTTAGGGTTTCAAGCCATAAATCTGCTTTCTTCTCATTTTGGTTGCCAACTTGTCATTATCACCACCCCCAACCAGCACCAGCCACCTCATTGTCAGGCGTCCTCTGCATCAAAGAGCAAGCTTGAGCCAAATGGATTCTTCCTCAGAGGACTCTCCGTGGCAGAAAGGCCCAGGTGACTTCCAATAGGGGGATTTTCCATTCGATTTTACGTCTTTGTCAGCAAACGCCTTGTCACCAGGACTATTACTTTTCAGTATGATTTTTCGAGTGTTGCCTGACGGCTCGCTTCAGTTCACAGGGCGCCACTGTGGGAAGAGCTCCGTTTGAGGAAGTGAACATTCTAGGCCGCCTGTAAGCCGTTCTCTGAACTGTTGCGCCTGGTCTTGCGCAAGTCACCGACCTTTGGTGACAGTCAGTTTCCTCAACTCCAGATCATCTGTGACTGTTGTAATGACCCCAACATTTTTCCCCAATTAAAATTAGATATTCCTCTCCACAGTCCTCCTAGAAATCCACATCCGCAAGGGAGACATGCTCGAGGTCTACTTTCTTCATCTGCATCACTGAGCTTTGGTTTTTTCAGCTGGTACAAACTCAGTCAATAAAACAAAGTCAAGAATTTAGGAGAATTGATGAAATGACAGTAATCGGGGACTTAGAAACATCATCAGCAACTTGAGTTTTTTAAAAAATGGGCTCCCAAATAGAATCGACTAAATTCATCACAAAATAACCCAATTCCTCACAACTTTTTTGCAGGGATGCGGCCTTGTTTCAAAGTCACTTGAATGTTGTAAGCCTACAGGTACCTTCTTTTAGTTGTGGTTATACCTCTGGAGGCTGTGTAGCAAAATAATGAAGAACATGTGCTCTAGAGTCAAACTACCTAGGTTTAAATTTTACTCTATCACTAACTAGCTGTGTAACTACGGGCAAGTTACTTAACCCCTGTTCACCTCAATTTCCTTATCTATGAAATGGGGATAGGAATAGTATCTCCCTCATAAATAAATACATTAAAGTTCTTAGATGGTGCCTGATCCATCCTCAGTCATCCATAAATGTTAGGTAGCTTGCAGCAAGCCAAGCCTCCAGTTCTGACAGAAAAGAGAATTTTTATTTCTTTCAACATAGCACCGTCGTCCTTCATCACCTACCTCCAAAAGCTCACGAGTCACTGCATTGTTTTACAGATCACACAACACCTGCAGGGACAGTTAAATTTTCAAGGCAATTCAATAGAGAAACCATAACTTCCAAATATTTCTAGAACACTTTCTTCAAGTTAGTACCTATCCAGTTGCAAATCAATCAAACCCATGTTGAGCCATTATTGCTCTCCTGAGAGCTACTCAAAAACTCTGTCTCCTGGCAAGGGAAGCAGTCCACCTCTTTGGCGTTTTTTTTCCTGAAAGGTCATATCTACTTGTCTTAGAAATGTCTGCAAATACTGAAATGTGTAAGTTTTTCCCTTTTAACGGATACTTCAGGCCACTACTCCCATACCACAGACCTCAGCAGCTTTCACTTCCAATATTCAGAGCCAATGATCTGCCGAAGATCAATCGAGCACTTCCTCCCCCTATGATTGCTCCAGTGGTGATAATATTTTCACAAGAAAAATTTATAAATAGGTTTCACAAAGTGTAAAATTTCCCCCAAATTCCTTCACGTATGCTGGATGTGGGAAGAAAATTAGAGTCACTTTCAGAAAAGTACTTTTTTTTCTTTTCTGCTCTGAAGACCGGTCAGAGTAGCATGAAACTCTAAGAACATGACTGAGGATTATTTGCTTGTAAATTAAAAATAGCTTCATGTTAAAAGTTCAATAGATGACTCTAGAAGTTTCCCAGCAACTTTCAGAAAAACAATTTCTCAGGTGCTTACATGAAATAATTGAGCCAAAATAGATTTTTTACACAAATGGTTAATTAATTCTTAGTCACATAGTAAACCATGTATTTTTGTGAATAAATAATATGATACTGTATTCTTTTTAGCCAGTCATAAGCAAGAGACAGTGGATTAATTCACCAACTTGGAAATCTTTGCTTGGCTTACAGCTGACCAAAACGGGGGGGGGGAAAAAGGACAAGGGTGCTTTTACCTCAGAAACCAAAAATCAGATATTCTCAGGAAAATAGCGTATGGGGGATGTGTAAGGAGGCCTTGTGGGAAATTACTCCAATGTTCCTTCTTTTATTCAAGATTTTATTTATTTATTTATTTACTTATTTACTTATTTAAGAGTGAGCACAAGCAGGGGAGAAACAGAGGGAGAGGGACAAGCAGAGTCTGCGCTGAGCCCTACGCGGAGCTTGATTCCATAACCCTGAGATCATGACCTGAGTCAAAGTCAAGAGCTGGACGCTTACTTGACTGCGCCACCCAGGTGCCCCTGGCAGTTTTATTTTTAAGGTTACCTTAATCGGTGACCTGTACAGGGCTCTATGAGAAGACCCCTAAATGAGTCTCCTGCTGGTGAGCAAGCACAGGTGCCAGTGCCCACAGAGCTGACTGGCTGACTGCTTTCTCACCAACCCTGGGGTTTGAGGATAAGTCTTCTCCTGGATTTCAACCTTCACACTTTGTGTCTGAGCACTCCCAGCTTTATTCAGGATCTGTTTTAAGGCCTGGGTTTTTGTTTTTATCTCTGAGAGTGCCCATTTGGTCTTTGGTTTGAGTCCTGTTTGGAACTGGGCTCTTCCTACTGAAACTGTGCTAGCCTTCAGTCTGACTCCTTTTTGGACCCAGACTGTTTCTGTTTGAAGTGTGCCGGTTTCAACTGCGTTAGCCTTCAATCTGATTCTTTTTGGGGATCAGACTGTTCTAGTAAGAACTGTGCCTGTTGGAACCGCATCAGCCTTTGGTCCGAGTCCAGCTAGGATCGGAGTGTTCTACTGGAACTGTGCTAGCCTTCATCCTGATTTCTTCTAGAGTCACGCTGATCCTGAAAAACCTCTAAGAAATGGGATCCCTGTCATTATAAAGCTTTGAGGGTGCCCCCCTACTGGGACTCTGGCCAGTTTTATGTTTAAAAACTATGGCCCCTCCGCAGGCCCATTTATAACTAAGTGGAGTGATTTAACAAAGAGTAATAGAGTTTCAATGGCCATTATGGAGAACTTTTGATCTCCCCCAAACTTGTTTTACTCAAAATTAAATTAGAAAGCCATGGTTCCTTAAAAGAAAAAGAAAGGGGGGGAAAAACCAAAATGAAATGGGATGCTTATTTTAAGTAGTACCCTGAGGCTCCTGGATGTTTTTAGGATTCTAGGTTTGCCTCTTACTATTTCTAAATTAACTAAGGCAAACACTTGAAAGAAGTCAAAATGGCTTGGGAGGGGTGGGGGGGGGTATTGTTTCCCTCCTTCCTCTGCAGGTGGCTGCCTGGAGCTCAGGCCCCACCTCACCACCAGTTTCCTCTATTCTCTGTGCTGAACTTACCTTTACCCTGAATCTTTCCCCACTCCCTCCTCTCTTGAACCTATTAAAATCTATCTCTTTAAAGTTAAGTCTTCTGAGGATCTAAATAAACCTCAAGTTTCTTATGTTCCCTGGACTCAGGCTGAATGGAGAGCCATAGCTAAAGAGTTTCTTCAAGTGCCTGAGGCCCCACAGGTTTGCTGAAGAACCCAAATTTTTCAAACTTACCAACTTGGCATCTCAGATTTATTATATCAATTAATCCATTCACATGCTGGTTGGTGAGAGCCAGGCCAAACATTGGATGAAACAAGCCCAGTGGAAGCATCCTGAAGGAAGCTTTGAAGAAACAAACCCCTAACTATTAACTAACTTTATATTCTTTTCCAAATTTACGGTTTCTGAATTTGCAACCTTATGGTCTATATTATCAATAAGAAATTGGGTTCCAAACAGTTCTTTTGTGGTAACACTACTGTTTTAAAATCTCTTTGAAGTTTTGTTATTTTGCAAACAGTTCATTAGCTATTGCTTCCTGTTTACACCTGCACTGTATCTTTCCAGATACACTTGGTTAATTCTTTTAGCGTGTTCTTGCAGTATTCATAATTCTGCTTTCCTGGTTGCTTTAAGCGGAGACTTCCAAGAGGCATATACGATTCTGATTTGCCTTCATAGACAGAACCTTTCTCCCCTAAGTTGGAATGAGTGCCAATAAATATTTAAGTTGGCTACTTTCAGACCTTGAGTCCTGGTTTAGAACCATCATACAATGTGGAATTGTTATGTTTCTTCTGTTTTGTATAATTACATTAAGTTTTGTATTTTGCTGGCTGTTGAATGTTGTGCCCAATGAGGTGATGGTGGCTCAATGTTGAGAAGATGCAGACTTTAGATGGGAAGTACCTGAGAATTTCTCCCTCATAACCTTTCTTGTTACACGAATGTGGCCTTTGGTCGTTTCCAACTGTTATGCACTTTCCCTCCTACACAGGACTAGATAACCAGAAAAGGTCCTTCCTGGCACTGAGACACAGAACGACTAAATATAAAGAACCTGACTATGGATCAGCAATGCTTTCAAAGAAAGATCTGGATCAAAGGGGGAAATCTGAAAATTCATATAGGCAAATCTCACTACAAGGGAGTCAGTCAGGAAGTTTGGCATGGGGAACTCTCCTGCCCTACTACTTCGTCATCAATCTGCAGAGTCAATAGGAAGAGAAGAGATCTTGCGTGTGAATACTGCTCTACTATCCCAGCAGGCGGAAGGAAGGCTTCCTCCACCCTGGCAACAGCCCAGCCAATGACAGTCATTGAGACCGTTAACTCAGCCAATGATAAGCCGCTAGACTTCCAGCTCCCGGCTTTTTTTTTTTTTTAAGATTGTATTTATTTATTTGAGAGAGAGAGAGACAGCATGAGAGGGGAGAAGGTCAGAGGGAGAAGCGGACTCCCCGTGGAGCTGGGAGCCCGATGTGGGACTCGATTCAGGGATCGGGGATCATGACCTGAGCCGAAGGCAGTCGCTCAACCAACTGAGCCACCCAGGCGCCCCCCGGCTTATTTTTAAAGTGAACATTCATAGCATAAAGAATAAGGGACAGGAAGAGAAAAATAGGGGCGCCTGGGTGGCTCAGTGGGTTAAAGCCTCTGCCTTCGGCTCAGGTCATGATCTCGGGGTCCTGGGATCGAGCCCCGCATTGGGCTGTCAGCGGGGAGCCTGCTTCCCCCTTTCTCTCTGCCTGCCTCTCTGCCTACTTGTGATCTCTCTCTGTCAAATAAATAAATAAATTCTTTAAAAAAAGAGAGAGAGAAATAGAAAATATCTGATTGGCTGGGGCTACGCAGTCAATGTTTTTTGGATCAGAAGGAATAGCATGAACCAAGTGTAGAGCCCAGAACTGGCCTGGCATTCGGGGATTGGCTGACTAGGTAGGTACCCTGTGTTTCTGGCCAAGCGGAGCATTCGAGGCCAAGTTTGGGTTTCCTGAGGAGGTACGTGGGCGGGAGCAGCTTGATCTTGGGCCTAGAAATGTGTTTCAACAGCTGACAACAACTCAATGGAGAATGCCACTCTTTCTGTACATGTCTTGGGGTTGGGAGGTGCAGATAATACAGACTGTGATCTGGGGCAGGAACTGCACCGCGGAGTTGGCCCCACTAAGGGTAAGGAGCCGGTCTTTTGTATCCACAGATGAGGCCAATTCTGCAGTGCAGTTCCTGCCCCAGATCTTTCACGGGGTAAATCTAGTTTCTGGCTTCCATCACACACTTATTTAGTTTTTCCTTCTTGCCCTGCTTCTATCACTGCTTCTCCCACTCCTCCAGAGAGTGCTTTCCCAACAAATAACCTGAATGAGAAAGCCCACATGATAAGAGAGCTGGTATTGGTGCTCCATATGGTCCTAGGAAGCAACACTGAGGCTGGGGCTCTGCATCACTAACCTACTAGTTGGAAAGAAGACCACATCACTGGTGGGAGGGGGTGTGCTACTAATTCGTGGCGTGGTGATGGCGAAGACCTTTAGTGGGAGAACGGAGATAGAATTGCACCTTAGCTGGTGCAAGAGATAGGCATTTAGAAGGTGTGTGGGAAATAGTAACAGTAGAGGCTAGGAGGGTTAATAAAGAGAGAAAATGACTGGCAGACCTGTTAATCAACAAGTTAAAGCAAAGTGTGTGAATAAAAAAAGAAAACTCCTTGGCAGCGTTTTAAAGTAACTCTGAGCTCCTACAGCTGGAAGACTTGATTGTTAAGAACGGCAGAAGGTGAGAGAGACTGGATTCCCAACACAAGCCAAGGTCAGGGCCTTGATGGGAAAGAAGCGGGACCCTGCGAATGGAGATGGGGATATGTGAGTTGGTGCTCCTGAGAACCTTGGCACTCCTACCCCACTTGAACCCATTGATTCCTTAGCACCGCTTCTCGTCACTTTCCTGAGTGGTTCGGGATCCACAGTCGAAGCCCATGTGGAATTGGGAACGGTTGCTCACCAGAGAAGGGCCCCTGCTGCTTTGCCTTCAGCTGTGTGCGAGCAGACGGTCTGGGCCCCGGAGAGTCACCCCTGGGACATCAGTCAAGCACCCTCCATTCACCACTTAATCATACACACGGTCCTTGGACTTCAACTTCCTCGCTATCGGCAATCGCTCTTTGAGGCACGTGAGATAGGACCAACAGAAGTGCAATCACCCAGCCTTGCAACAGGAAGCCGCATTAATGGTTACCCTGATTAGGATGCCACTGAGTGTAAACGTAATGTCAAGCTTCCTTCCAGTGCCACCAAATGACTGAATGTCACCCTTTCCAGAAGGCTGGGCCAATTGAAATCGCATGATTACATCATGTTACAGGAGTCTCCGTCCGCAGACAGAGGTAGGATTACTATCAGAGTTGTTATCAGATAGCATTGAGATCCGGGCGCAGAGATTCTGGTGGTTTCAGCAGCAACACTCAGAAGAGGCAGACAGAGGAAAGAGAAGGGAAGTCGACCAGGAGATCACTTGTCTCACGTGCAGCACCAGGGAAACACCTACCGGGCTGGGATTTGCCAAGAATCTTAGCCTCCCACGGGCCCCTTCCATGTTCCCCCACTCCACCTCACATAGACTGTGGAACCCCGATGGCCAGGGTGACAAACCAGTTCTTCCTGCTTCCCATGGTGGCTTCCAGTAAACTGATCGGCATCACTTCTCTTCCAACTTGCTTCCTGACTGTTGAGGAGTTTCATAAACCCGGCTCTGCCAGAATCTGCACCTAATCTCTACAAACCGCCCGCAGAAGTTTCTGGAGAGACAGATGTTTACATAAACAAGCAAAGCCCCCCTAATCCAGGAAAATGATCTTGCAAAGATGTGCCCTTGATAATAAAAGAGGCACTCATCAGGATTCTCACTTACAAATAACAGAAACCGAAGCCAGACTGGCTGAGGCAAAAAAAAAAGTCCTATATTTGTCCCCAACTCCTTGGGTCCAATCCATACAGCTGGAGCCAATTGTTTAAATGATGTCAGTGATTCTTAGTCTCTGTCTCCTCTCTTTCACTCTGTCTCTCCCTTTGTGTCTTTTGGTGTCTCTGTCCCTCTGCCAGTCTCTTTCTCTTTGTCTCTCTGTCTCTCTCGGTCTCTGTCTCTCTCTGTCTCTGTCTGTATCTCTGTCTCCCCCTCACTCTGTCTTTTAGTCTCTCTATCTCTGTCTCTGTCTCTCTATCGCTCTCTCTCTGTCTCTGGCTCTCTATCTCTGTTTCTCTCTCAGTCTCTCTCTGTCTCTCTCTCCAGCTCAGCATGGAACTCAGTCTCTGGAAGGTTCCCCTCGGAGGGTGGCACAATGACTCCCAGCGGTACCATCGTTATGTCTTATTGGCTTAGCAATTCAGGCAGAAAGAAAGGGAGGTAATCTCTCTCAGTAGCACCAGTGAAAATTGCACAATCAAGTGGTATGCTTTGACTGAGATCAAGTGTCCATCTCTTGACCAATCAGTGTAAACCGAGGGTTGGGAATGCCGGGAAGTAAGGTTAACCTCAGCTACCCTGAGAGTGGGGGAAGGCTGTGGCCCAAAGGAAAAGCAAGTGGCTACACCAGAGGAAAGGGAAGCAAACACCAGGCTGGCAAGATGTGGGTCTTTCTGCTTTCTAAGGTATTTACTCTTCTGCCTTATTCCTCAGTTAGAGATGTTGGCCAGCAGAGCCTTTCCCCTCACTGGGCTATACGACTGTCCTTCAACTGTTGTAATAATAGGTAGCCTATTCCGTATGTGGTACTTACTATGTGCTACTTACATGTCTTTACTCATATATTCCTCATAACTCCACGTGAATTTGTTTCTGTTATTCCCCACATTTATAGATGAAGAACCCGAAGCATAAAGAAGTAGGGTAAGTTGCCTAGATCTCACAGCAAGGAAGTAGTGGAACCGGGAAAAAACCCAGCTGGCTGGCTCCAATGGCTAAGAATAGCCATCTTGCTGTTTTGCCTTTGGAATACAGGTTTCCTTTGTTAAAAGCATGGCTTCGGAAGCAGGGATGGCACCTGAAATCTTTCTTACCCTAGGCTTACATAGAGTTCTAATCTCAGAGCTCAATAGTTCTGTAGTGGACAACGGTAACTGAAATGTACTTTTTTTTTTTTTTTTTTTTTTTACCGTTGAGGTATAATTGACATATAACATTAGTTTCAGGTGCACAGCATAATGATGCAGTATTTGTTTTTATTGTGAAATCATCACCATGACAAGTCTACTTAAGGTCTGTCACCATATAGTTACCAATTTTGTGCGTCCTGAGAACTTTTAAGATTTACTGTCGTAGCAACTTTCAAATAGGTACTACAGTGTTATTAACCATGTTATATGTGTGCTGTCTCTATGCTGCACATTGTAATCCCATAAATTATTTATTTTATAATGGGAAGTTGGTACTTTTTGAAACCCTTTGTGCATTTTGCCCATCCCCCAACTCCCACCTCTGGCAACCATCAACCTGCTCTCTGTATCTATGTGAGGTTTTTTTGTTTGTTTAAATATCACATATATGTGAGATTATACAGTATTTTTCTTTCTCTGACTTATTTTGCTTAGGATAATGCCCTCGTGTTTCTTCCATGTTATCACACATGGCAAGAGTTCCTTCTTTTTTATGGCTGAATAATTGTGTATATACCACATCCTCTTATTGTGTTCATCCATTGATGGACATTTAGGTTGATTCCATGTCTTGGCTATTGTAAATACTCCTGCAGTGTTCATGGGGGTGCATAGATCTTTCCAGTTAGTGTTATCATTTTCTTTGGATAGATACCCAAGAAATGAAATTGCTGAATCATAAGGTAGTTCTATTTTTAAATTTTTTTTGAGGAGCCTCCATACTGTTTTCCATAGTGGCTACTCCAGTTTACATTATCACCAATGGTGCCTGAAAATTCTTTTTCCAACATCTTCACCAACACTTGTTATTTCCTATATTTTTTATTCAGGTATGATTACCATAGCGTTATATTAATTTTGGGTGTACATATGTATAATGATTCGACAATTGTAGACATTACTAAGTGTACTTTTTATTTCCTTTATCTATTTTCCCCATCCTTCCCTCTGGCAAACACCAGTTGGCACCTCCTCTGTATTTAAGAGTCTGTTTTTTGGTTTCTCTTCGCACCCCCATCTTTTTGGTAATAACCATGCTAGCAGGTGTGAGGTGCTTATCTCGTGGCATTGATATTCACTTCCCTGATTATTTGTGATGCCAAGCAACTTTTTGTGTACCTGTTGGCCATCTGTACAACTTCTTTGAAAAAAAGTCTGAATTTCTTAAAGATTTTTACATGTTAATATTTTGATTCAATCCAAAAAAGCCATGGAAATAGAGGAAGTCTGAAAAATAATCCCCTCTGTAATGGCATTTCCCAAACTTCATTTATTCACAAACCACTTCACAAATTTTGCTATATCCATAGACCACCTCAACTCTTATTTATCTGGAATTTTAATTTAACTTTATCTTAAATCGACACATTTTTTGGGGGGTCCCTGGCTCCAAGGTTGATATACTTGAAATCAGAGACTTGATGTTCTAATTGTCTTTTTCCTAAAACAGATTAAATATAAACACTTAGGAAATCAAATTACAATTACAATGAGTACCACTCATATTGAAAGAAAGAGTAAAAATAAAAAGACTGACGATAGCACAAGCAACCCATTCATTGGTGGTGATGTACCACCGTTTTGGAAAACAATTCCCTACATTTCCTATAAAAGTAAAAAAATATATCTGTCCTATAACTTGACAACTGCAGTTCCACCCAAGGAAAGTGACAATCTCTTTACACAAAAAGAACAGAATATTATTCAGCAATACAAAGGAATGAACTACTGATATGCAGAACAAAAGGGATGAAGAAAAAAATTAGGTTCGGTGAAAGAAGCCTTATGCAAAATTTCCGTTTATTTGTGGTTTCCAAAATAGCTACACTTATCCATGGTTAAAAAAATACGTATCTCGGAATAATAGTTGCCTGAAGATAAGAGATAAGGATGGGGACTAAGGAAGAACAGGCCTCAGGGAGCTTTCTGAGGTGATGGCAATATTGCATATTTTCATAGGAGTTTGGGTTACGCAGGTATTTGTATGTATTTTGTCAGTAAATTTTACTCCCACAAAAAAAAAAAACTATAAACAAATATTGAACTCTCAATGATCTACCTGGATGCTAAATGGTTTTAGGAGAAACGTACAGGTGTCTGAAATGCATTAAAAACAAGATGCATAAAATGCATTTAAAAAAGAGGAACTGATGGCTAGATCAGGGGATGGAGAGAGGGTTATGCATGTGATAAAGCAAGGAGAGTACAATGTTAATTGTAGAATCTCAGCAGCAGGTTTATGGGTGTTCATTGTAAAATTCTTTCCACTTGGCTGTATTTTGAAATTTTCCATCATAAAATATTGTATGGAAAGTAAACACCTGACCATTATAATAAACTGTTCACATAGGTACCACTTGAAAGCACATCACCTCCCGCCGACAGTATCTGTTCGTAGTCCGCAAACACTGCCATAGCAGGAACTCGCTTTTTGTGATGCCTGGAGCGGCAAAAGAAGATTATTCCAGCTCTGTTTAAGTCTACACAGCTGAGTGAAAAATGTATGGTTTAGATTCATATCCATCTCACTGCCTTTCATGTCAAAAATTACACATTTCCCCCAATTTGTCTCAATTGCAAGCTTTTCTGAAACAAAGGAACAACTGACTAAAATTGGTAAATGAGCTCTCTTCTCCTTTAGGAAAAAGTCATTTTTCAGGAAAAATGAGAAATTTGACTTCTGGAAGTCTTGGTGACTGCACAAATATGTCTCTAATTTAAGGTATGATTGGAAAAAAAATCAAAGGTGACAATTACAGAACTTAAGTTTCGCCAAGTGTCGCCACGTAAGCCATTGTCTGAGACACTGTCGATAGCAGGAAAGGCTCAGTTGTGGTATGCCATTATCAAGTATATAAATTTAATGACAACTCGCATCAATAGTGGTTTGGGTTAATTTATTTTTTCTGACAAATTAATGACAATCATTCACAAGATTTAAATAATAGTCCCCAATCAGAAGAAAATGAGAAAGCTAGAACCGGAGAGCGAGCGATATAAAACAAATTGGAATAGAGCATTGGCAGAATGAACAAAATGATTTTTCTTTTTTAGCAAAGGCAATTACTATCTTGGTCAAGGGAGAAAAAGCACTAAAGACAAATATTCAGCAGTCTGAATAGAGTTTGAGATAGAAAGAGTTTAAATAACTACTCGCATAGATTATATCTATGAAAGAAAAAGATGGCACATGGCCTTTCTACTTGCTATTGGTTATCCAAAAATTCAATGCTTATAAAACATAAGAGTCATCCCAATAGGCAATTATAGTGATTCTGTTTATCGAATCTGTAATTCAAATGCCAACTTCCATTTTACATACTCTCTCATTAAAATAAATAAATTACAAAAAAAAGAATAAATTACTTGCTATTAGTGAAAAAATAATCCCACAATGCTGTTTGCTTTGTATCTATGAATATGTGTGTCAGCTAACAGAGGGGAGGAATCAGACCTATTTTTCTCTTCTTATAGCATTCACATAAAAGTCATACTTATTAACTACCTAGATGAGATCTACTTTAGACAGAGTAACATAATGAGTTTCATATTCATATGAAGATTAGGGAAATGTCTCTAAGTCTTCAAAACTGCCCCCAAGGGAAGAAGCCAAGCTTCTGTGGTTATACCAAAGAAGGCTACACACAGCTTAAAAGGACAAAAGAGACTCCAGCCGAGAAACCAGAGTGAGGCAAGTATGGATTTGGTCTTGATGTCTACCATTTGGCAAAAAAAAAGGAAGACTTGCGTTGAATCAGTGTGATGAATAGATACACCGTGAACACGGCCAGGATCATGCATTCTGCAGTGATAACAGACTCACAAAGGACTCACAAAGGATACTTCCATTTATTTTTTATAGGCTTTGAAAATTGATCTCTGAAGTGGTCCCAGGTGAATGTCTCCTTGGCCCAACAAATCTCTGAGAGTACTTTGATTTTCTTTGCATCCCAAATAAATGTATCCATTGTGGCTATACCTCTTAATTGACCAAATGAAAAGATGGAAAAGAAGCCAAGTTTCTGATTAAACTAATGTGCCAGGCCTCTGAATTATGGAAGACCTCTTGCAAACCCCAAATGGATCATATGGTTTTTCTAGGACTAGTTTTTAAAAAGTGAATAAACAGCAAGACCAACCCTGACAATCCAGGGCTGAAATGAATTGCTACAGGATTTCTTTCTAAGTTCCCCAAGCTGGAATAATTTCTCTGCCCTCCCCGGTCTCGTGACAGAGAACTTTCTCATTATCCTGTCTCATCCATCCCCATCATCCCCTCTCCATTGCATGCTCCTTCAAGTACTTCAATTGCTATAAACTACCTAGGTGCTTGCAGCTCAGAAAAAAAAAATTGGAGCCCACTGGAAGGGGAAAGCACCAAAGTATCTCTACCAAGGAGTAAGCATGTAGATTAGGGAGTAAAAGTAAAATGCTGCCATCATTTCCAGTGTTCTCGATGTAATGGAAGAGTGAGCATTCTGCACAGTATGTAGATGGGGGGTGTAGGGTGTAGGTTTCAGTTCCAAAGTATAATGTTTCCCTTTAGACATCATTTGTAGTTTGGAAATCACATTCCGAGATCCCTGAAAGGCCACACAGGCCTACTTGTATAAGCTATTAAAAAGGGACATTTGACCATTATAACTGCAAATTTGCACTGAGTTCAGAGATGGCACAAAGATAAATAAGACAATATAAAAGGCCTCCTTCTTTAGGATGGCTGGCTGAAAGCAAGTCTTTCATATCTTCCAAAATCTCACTGAAATGACAGAAGAATAAAATCTAAACTACAAAAACTAGTTTAAGAGGACAATTCATGATTTTTTTCTTTGCTAGACTATTTTAATTTGACAGGTATAATCCTTATGCAAACATCAGAAACAAGTTTAACTTAACTGTATGAACAGGGTTTAAAGGAAATCAGAACCATACCAATTATGTTGGAAAATGGCAGTCTCTCCCATTATAAAAAAAAAACAAAAGGGCACAATGCAAGATATGCAAAATTTGGTTTCGTGATGGGGTGCCTGCATGGCTCAGGAGGTTAAGCACCCAACTCTGGGTTTCAGCTCAGGTCGTGATCTCAGGATCGTGGGATCAAGCCCCACATTGCATAGGGAGTTGGCTTGGGATCCTCTCTCTCTGCTCTTCCCCCCTCAAATAAATAAGTAAAGCCTTTAAAAAAATTTGGTTTGGTGAGCCATTTATACAAACATGATCTTGGCGTGTTAGTTGACTCCCGCTGCAGATGTATTTTCACATTCTGAAGCACCCAGTCTACCATCATCTCCTGCTGTAGAGGCTGACCCAAGTGCGCGTTTCTTCTGTCCATCCGTTCTCCCATCAATAGCTAATGAGAACAGTGTAATCCAGGGTGAGCAAACCCCAAAATTGGGCCAGGATAATCAGATTCCCTCTTCCACGAATTTGGAATTGGGAAACTGGATCGGCTGTCTCTTGATTCACTTGCTCCTCAAAGCAGGATCTGTGGGCCAACAGCATCCATGTCAGCTGGGAACTTGTTAAAAATGTCCACTCCTTGCCTGAGACTTAGGGAGCCATTCTTTGCATTTTTGATAAGATTCTTGCATGATTTAGCAGACATTCAAGTTTGAAAGACACTGAGCTGGACGCCGGGGAGGGGACACTTGGAATGAAAGGTGGTATAGAATCTGGAATATGCATATGGCATATACATCTGGAGTATGGTGCTCAGTTTGGGCATCTTGCTTCTAAAAGGACACTGACCTTCTGGAGCCTCGCCTCCAAGGAGAGGCACCAGCTATTGCAAAAGGTCTAAAAATATAATCGATAGATGTCGATATATCTATCGATCCCTACACAAAAAAGGCAGGGAGATTTGGCCTCTGGGGAAGAAAAAAAAGATTTTCGGGAGACATGTCTTGAAAAAGGAGATATTATTTTTGAATATTTTAAGGATTAAATGAAGAATTGGTCATCTCGCCATCAGAGCTGGTCCAGGGGATGGCTGTTACAGGTAGAATGTTCTTGAAACTCCAGTGACATAACGCCTGTCCTCTGCAGTACCAAGCTGCCTGTGACTATAGGCGGTAAGTTGAAAGTGAAGTGAAAGGACCCTCTTCACAGATTTGGGAAAGGAAATAATACTTTGAGCATGGAGCTAAACCTTTAGGATACGTCGTATAGCTAAGATTGTCCAGATGCAACGCTAAGATTACAAAGGCTCTTTTCTCTCTTCCCATCATGAAGAGGTACTGTGACTCCTTTAGGATACTGAGTGATCACTGAAATCCAGATTTTTCTTTACTTTTCTTTTAAGATTTATTTATTTTAGAGAGCGAGCATGAGTAGGGGGAGGGGCAGAGGGAGAGAATCGCAAGCAGACTCCCCGCCATCCCACCACACATGTGATCTTGACCTGAGCTGAATTCAAAAGTCCCATGCTCAACCAACTGAGCCACCCAGGCGCCCCTGGATTTTTCTATTTGCCTTGTTTTCTGAGAACTTTGCTGAGTTTCACGGCAAGTTTTGAATAAGAAGATGGTAACAACTGTGGGAGAATACAAAGTCGTTTGAAGTCCAAGAGACAAACAGAAAGCTGTGAGTCTGGAATGAGAAAAGAACAAACCTGGTCCCAAGAGGTGGAATGTGGTGGAGGGCTAAAAATGCTGATGGAGTCAGAAGACTTTAGCTTCTACTTTCTTCCATGTTGTGATCTTGACTGCCTTTCTGCTTTAATTACTTAAAAAATTGGGTGCCTGGGTGGCTCAGTGGGTTAAAGCCTCTGCCTTCAGCTCAGGTCTTGATCCCAGCGTCCTGGGATCGATCCCCGCATCGGGCTCTCTGCTCCATGGGGAGCCTGCTTCCCCCTCTCTCTCTGCCTGCCTCTCTGCCTACTTGTGATCTCTCTCTCTCTCTCTGTCAAAAAAAAAAAAAAAAAAATTATCCCCACCTATTATCTCATGAATGGGAGAAGGACTGTCAGTTTCATCATAATTTCCAGCTTGGGTCAAACATATACATTGCTATATAAATCTGTTGAATAATTTAGCAAACACAGAAGGCTACACAAGGATTTGAAAAGCAGAGTTTAAAAATGAAAGTTAAGGAGAAAAACTGAACAACGGATTACTAAAGGTCAGATTTGGTACTAGAAGATCAAAGCAAATCAGATCACCAACATTTGAAAGCCCCTTTACCTCATAATTACTAACATCATTTTTTTTTTTTACCATACCCAACCAGGTAATTCCAAATGCCAATTTTTATTTTTTCTATGTATTTCCTCCTTTGTTATACACAGCCTTTCTTTCCCCATAACCTCCGTGATCTCATTCCTCGTTTTGATCCCTCTATTGCCAAATGTGTTCAAAATGTGTGGTGAATAGCATTTCTGCCCTTCTTCAGGCTCTTGCAACTGTGGAGGAAAATTCCCAGCTCAGAACATGTTAATCCAGCCTGCACGCTCCATGGCTTTAGAGAGCCAGACTTCAGAAAGCCCAGCTCACATAAACGCAAGGAATGTGAATAATTCTGCTTTGGAATCCATGAAGTGCTTAGTAGAATTTAGGGACAATTTCTATTGTGCTCTTTTCACCATTTTGGAACTGTGAAATATACATTTTCCCCCACTTTTGTATTACACGTGGACAGTTTACAGAGAAATAGTTAATAATAATAATAATAATACCTATGTAGCCACCACTGAGACTTAGAAATAGAACATTATCAAGATCTCTGAAGTCCTCTACACCTGGATACCCATCACTGAAAGCATCCTCTCCTGCCTTCAAAGACAACTACCCTTCAGAATTTGTCGGCAGTTTCTTTATAATTGTACCACTTAAGCCTGAATCCACAAACAGCATATTGTTAGTTTTACGTGCTTATAAAGTTTATATAATGGAATTATTTAGTACCTGTTTTTCAGATTAACCTATTTTCATGTATGTAGCTACAAATCACTTATTTTTAGCTACTATACAGTATTCCATAATGAGACTCTACAACAATTTCTTTTTAAGACTTTATTTATTTGAAAGAGAGAGAGCACGAGCACAGCAGAGAGGCAGAGGGAGAGAGAGAAGCAGACGCCTCACTGAGCATAACCTGATCATGACCTAAGCCGAAGTCGGGTACTTAACTGACTGAGCCACCTGGGCGCCCCAAGACCATACAATAATATCTTTCTCATATTACTGTTGATGGTTATTTTAGATAAAAGATGAACTGTTTTTTATGTGCCTTGAGAGATACAAGTATAAGGGTTTCCCTAGGATATATGCCTCAAATTAAACTTGATAAAGTGTGGAATATGAACACGTCCAACTTCACTTGGTAGTGCCAACATGATTATGCCAATCAGCAGCCCTACCAGCTGTGTGAGAGGACTGTTTATTCCACACTCCTGCTAAAACTTGGACTTGTCTGAGTGAAATGTCTGCCAGAGGCTCGGTGTGAAATGGCATCCCATTGTGCTTTGTTCCCTGAATACTAATGTAATGGTACTTTGTGTGGTTTTTAGGTCACATTTGTGTTTTTTCTTCTGCCTAATCTTCTAGTGCATTGTTTTCTCTTCCTTATTGCCTTTAGGAAATATTTATATATTCTAGATTTATATCAACCTTTGTCAGTTATATCTGTTGCAAACTTCGTAAGGGTACATCTTATACTATGGTAAGTGCTGTGAAATGTGTAAGCCTGATGATTCACAGACATGTACCCCCTGGGGCAAATAATACATTATATGTTAATTTAAAAAATAAACTATTTAAAAAAGGCACATCTTGCATTTTGACCCTCCTTATGGTGTATTTCAAGAAAGAGAAGTTCTTGATTTTCACAATTAATTTACTGATATTTTCGTTTTGGGGGTCTTGATTGAGAAATTCTTCTTCTTTAACCCAAGGCTATTAAATATGTGGTCCTATAAATGTTTCTAAAAGAATTATAGTTTTGCCTTCTACAGTAAAATTTATATTCTACCTTGGGCTGATTTTTATGTAAATGTGTAAGATACGGATCTGTTTCTTTGTATTCTATATGGATAACCAATTTTCTCGGCTGTCCTCGCTGATAGTCCATTCTTAGCCCACCAATGTGCACCGCCCACGCTATCATCTTCCAAGTTACTATATGTGGGTTATTTACTTTCCATGTGTCTTTATTTTCTTGCAACAAAACTACACTTCTTAGTTGCTATTGCTTTATAATAATTTCAGCTATCTGATAGATCAAGTCCTCCTATTTAATTCTTCTTCATGGATAACTTTTGATTTTTCATACACAATCTTTATTCATTTAAATCTACCCACAAATTTGCTCTTTCAATTATTCGTCATTTCTTGTATTTTCATGATTTGATCTGAGGTCATTTTACTTCTGTCTGAAAATCTCCTTTAGTATTTCTATTAGTGCACATCTCCTGGTATCCAATTTTTTAGATTTGTGTTATCTAAAGTTCTTATTTTGCCTTCATTTTTGTAAATGATATTTTTGCTAGATATTGAAATCTAGTTATTTTCTTTCAACACTTTAAATATATTATTCTGTTTTCTTCTGGTTTTCATCATTTCTGTCATCTGTCTTATTTTTGCTCATTTGAAAGTATGCTTATTTCTGAATGCTTTTTAAATTTTCTCATTTTCTTTGTATTAAAAGTTTTACTTGTATTTCTCTTATTTGGTTTTGTGGCATTTCTTTAATTTGATTTATTATTTTTCATCTATTTTAAAATATTCTCAGACATTATTTCTTCAAATACTGCTTTTACCATTCTCTCTCTTCTAGCCTTCTAAAATTAAATATATATTTTCTGTTGACCTATTTTCTAGCTTACTAATTGTTCAGCTGTGTCTAATCTTTAAACCCATTTACTGAGTTCTTTATTTTAGTTATTGTCATTTTCGATTAATTTTTTAATAGATTCAAACTCTTGCTAAAATTCTTTTTCTCAGGATATATTCCTCAATATAAAAACCTAAGTTATTTTTTTAATTTTTTTTAAGATTTCATTTATTTATTTGACAGAGAGAGAGAGAGAGAGATCACAAGTAGGTAGAGGGGCAGGTAGAGAGAGGGGAAGCAGGCCCCCCACTGAGCAGAGAGCCCAATGCAGGGCTCGATCCCAGGACCCTGAGATCATGACCTGAGCTGAAGGCAGAGGCTTTAACCCACTGAGCCATCCAGGCGCCCCAAACCTAAGTTATTTTAAAATCCATGTCTGATAACTTCAATAATTGAATCTCCTGTAGGTCTATTTATTTTGCCTGCTTTTTTTTTTCTTTTCTTTTCTTTTGGTTTTCAGTCACTTGTCTTATCTCCTGGTTAGAATTACCTATTAATTTTTTGTTGAATACCAGACATCACATGTAAAAAAAACTTGGAGAAATAATCAGAAGTTTTGAATGATGTTCTATTCCTCTAGAGGGGATTCACTTTTGTTTGTAGAAAAATTAAAAATGAAATCAGGTCACCTTAATCCTACTTGGGAATAGACAAATTTGAATCTGTGTGTCTTTTTGAGACTGTGCTTTTTAGGTCACATTTGTATTTCTAGTTAGTTCTTTTGTGTAGGCTGTAGCCATTCAACGATCCTGTATGAAAGTTTGGATTGGTTCTCAGGGTCACTCCTCTCTCTAGGCCCTAACCTCTGATTTTTATCTCTTAGCTCCTTGAAACTGTCTGCTCACCTCCTCTTCATTTTATTCTTGTTCTCCTTATACTTTCAGTCTGCTGTTTACATACTGGTAAATGCCCAAGAAGACAAATGACACTAAATATCAGGTTTATCTCTTTGCATTTCTTATTCTTTCTATCCAAGATTTTAATCCTTCAAATTCTCACTGCTTTAGTAGATCTCTGATGCCCTCAAATAGGCTGTTTTTTGTATTTTATACAGTTTTATAATTGTTCACAGCAAAGTTCTGATACACTACATTCTCATAGCCAGAACTTTCTGTTTGACTATTAGAATAAGCTTGTCGAATTTCATTTTTAAAACATGAGATTTTTTTTTTAAGATTTTATTTATTTGACAGAGAGAGAGAAATCACAAGCAGGCAGAGAGGCAGGCGGAGAAAGAGGAGGAAGCAGGCCCCCCACCCAGCAGAGAGCCCGATGTGGGGCTCGATCCCAAGACCCCGAGACCATGACCTGTGCCGAAGACAGAGGCCTCAACCCACCGAGCCACCCAGGCGCCCCATAAAACATGAGATTTTTATTAAAATTTTATTGAGTTGACATATTTGATGAGAAATGACAACTTTATTATATTAAGACTTCCTATCCATGAACATGATATATCTTCTTTAAGACCATCTTTCATGTCTTTTAATTAAGTTTTTTATTTTCTCCATAATGGACCTGGTTCTACTTAGATTTATTCATGGTTACTTCATATTTATATTACTATTGTAATTGATATATATTTGTCTACTGCATTTTCTAGTTAGTGTTACAAAGATAAAACAATTTTTGTGTTGATGGGGTGCCTGGATGGCTTAGTGGGTTAAAGCCTCTCTGCCTTCCGCTCAGGTCATGATCTCGGGGTCCTGGGATTGAGCCCCACATTGGGCTCTCTTCTCAGCGGGGAGCCTGCTTCCCATTCTCTCTCTGCCTGCTTGTGATCTCTCTCTCTGTCAAATAAATAAATAAAATCTTTAAAAATCAAAAACAAAAACAATTTTGTGTTACTTCTTGTAATTTAACTGTAGATTCTTTTTGTTTTTTATAAACAGCTATATCATCTAAAAATAGCGAGAATTTAATTTCCTTGTTTTCAAAACTTAGTTTTCAAAATTTAATCTTATTCTTTTGAGAATTTTACTCTGCTGTCTACAACATCGAACACAATGTTGAATGAAAGTGGTGATACTAGGGTATCTTTATCTTAATCCTGATCTCCAATATTTCACCATTAAATATAATGTTTGCTGTAGGATTCTAGTAGATTTTCCTTCATCAAGTTAAAGAATTTCTCTTTTCTTATTTTGCTAAGATTTTTGTTATGAATGGATCTTGAATTATATTAAAAACTTTTTCTGCATCTAGTAAGTTTTTTCTGTTTTGTTACTTTTATACTCTTGGCTTTAAATATTTAGTCAATTTTTCACTTATTATAGAATTGCCGCTTGGTCATGATATGTTTTCTTTTTAATATATTGCTAAATCCATTTGTTAAAATTTTGTTCAGACTTTTGCATCTATATTCATAATTGAGTTTGGCCTGCAATCTTTCTTTCTTGTTCTGTATTTGTCTACTTTAGAAATAAGGGCTGGGCGCCTGCATGGCTCAGCTTGTTGGGCATCCAACTTTTGATTTCAGCTTAAATCAAGATCGGAGGGTGGTGAGAGATCAAGCCCTGTATCAGGCTCCACACTCAGCAGGGAATCTGCTTGAGATTCTTTCCCTCTTCGTCTCCCTCTCCCTCTGCCCATCCCCTCACTTGCTCTCTCTCTCTCGCTCTCTCTTTCTCTCTCAAATAAACCTTTAAAAAAAGAAATAAGGGCTATATAAATCCCATAACATTTTTAAAATTTAAAAAGTAAAAAAAATTTAAGACCTTTTTTAGAGCAGGGGTGCCTGGGTGGCTCAGTGGGTTAAAGCCTCTGCCTTTGGCTCAGGTCATGATCTCAGGGTCCTGGGATTGAGCCAGACATTGGGCTCTCTCCTCAGCAGGGAGCCTGCTTCCCCCTCTCTCTCTACCTGCCTCTCTGCCTACTTGTGATCTCTCTCTCTGTCAAATAGATAGATAGATAGATAGATAGATAGATAGATAGATAGATAATGTTTTTTTAAAAAAAGACTTTTTAGAGCAGTTTTAGGTTCATAACAAAATTGAGAGGAAGTTACAGAGATTTCCCATAAACCTCTTGCCCCCACACCTGCCTCCCCTATTATTGACATCCCCCACCAGAATGGTATATTTGTTACAAATGATGAACCTGCAATGACACATCACAATCCCTCCAAATCCACAGTTCACCTTAGAGTTCACTCTTGGTGGTGTACATTCTATGGGTTTGGACAAAGTTATGACACATATCATCTGCATTATCATACAGAGTATTTTCACTGCCCTAAAAATCTGTGCTCCACCCACTAACCCCCTCCCTTAACTCTTGACAGCCACTGATCTTTTTATTGTCTCTATAATTTTGCCTTTTCCAGAATGTCATATAGTTGGAATCAGACAGTACGTAGCCTTTTCAGGTTGGCTTCTTTCATTTAGGAAAACATACTTAAGGTTCCTACATGTCTTTTCTTGGCTTGACAGCTCATTTCTTTTTAGTGCTAAATAATATCCCATTGTCTGGATACACCACAGTTTATTTATCCATTCACTGACTGCAGGACCTCTTATTGCTTCTAAGTTTTGAAAATTATGAATAAAGCTGCTACAGACATCTATTTACAGGTTTTTGTGTGGACATATTCAAATCCTTTGGGTAAATACCAAGAAGTTGATTGATGGATCATATGGTCATAGTACATTAATTTTGTTTGTTTTTTTTAAGATTTTTAAAATTTATTTATTTTTGAGAGAGAGAGAAAGAGCATAAGCAGGGGGAGTGGCAGAGGGAGAAGCAGACTCCCCACTCAGCGGGGAGCCCGATAGGTGACTTAATCCCAGGACTCTGGGATCATGACCTAAGCCAAAGGCAGACACTTAACCAGTTGAGCCACCCAGGTGCTCCAGAGTATGTTTAGTTCTATGAGAAATGCCAAACTATCTTACAAAGTGGATGTACCATTTTGCATTTCTACTAAGAACAAATGAGCTCCTGTTGCTTCACATCTTTGCCAGCATTTGGTATTGTCAGTGTTCCAGATTTTGGCCATTCTATAGGTGTATAGCAGTATCTCTCTATTATTTTAAAATGCAAATTTAAGATGATGTGGAGGACAGTTTCTTATCCATATAATTTGACATCTGTATATTTTTCTTTTTTATTCTATGGAAAAATTTGTGTAATATAAAAATTAGATATACCTTAAATATTTGGTTGAATTTGCTTGTTAAATAACTTAGGATTCAATCAAGGAAGCACATCACTGGACAGTATAAAATAAAAACTTTATTAAAAAATTAGATCTTGTATAATTTCAAGAGGAGCTGAGAAAGTAAGGCCCAGACTGGTAATTTAGAGGATCAGAGGAAAATCACTGATCAGCACTCCTGATGCAATGAGATGAATAGATAAGGCAAAATTTGCAGAAAAGTCTGCAAAGCCAGGGCTCTTACTTTCTAAAGTGAGAGTATGAAGCAGAGCTGGTGGGGAAGGTAATGGAAAACTTATGCATCTATGGCAAGTGGTGGCTTTGGATCACTGATGTGTATTAGACCCAAGAGTCAGGAAAAAGAGGTGAACACCAAGTAAAGGAGAGGGAGAACAGTCTGCAACCTGACATCAATCACCTTGGGGAAGAGTGAGAACCAGCAGCATCGACCAACTATATCACAAAAACACACATGAATAAAATTCTGGGAAACAGTTCCAGTTGACCAAATTGAAACAGTGCAAAGATACCAAATATTTAAAGCTTATATCTTCCTTGTGGGAAGATTTTTAAATTTTTTAATTTCTTTAATGGGTTTAGGACTACTCCAGTTTTCTCTTTCTTTCTCTGTCAGTTTCAGTAAGCTGATTTTTTTTTTCTAAGTGATTGTCCATTGGCTTAAATTTGAAATTTTACTGCCACAAAGTCATTCATACTGTTCTCTTACTTTTTTTTTTTTTTAAGATTTTATTTATTTATTTGACGGAGAGAGAGATCACAAGTAAGCAGAGAGGCAGGCAGAGAAAGAGGGGGAAGCAGGCTCCCTGCTGAGCAGAGAGCCCGATGTGGGGCTCAATCCCAGGACCCTGAGATCACGACCCGAGCCGAAGGTAGAGGCCTTAACCCACTGAGCCACCCAGGCGCCCCTATTCTCTTACTTTTTAAATTGCTGTCACGTCTGTAGTTTTATGCCCTTTTCATCCATAATATTAGTTGTTCATTCTCTCTTTTTCTTTTGATTAATATTGTTGTATTATCTGTTAAACTTTTTCAGACAACTAAATTTT
This sequence comes from Nasua narica, assembly GCA_028533885.1. Taxonomy (NCBI): domain Eukaryota; kingdom Metazoa; phylum Chordata; class Mammalia; order Carnivora; family Procyonidae; genus Nasua; species Nasua narica. The sequence goes on along the minus strand of CM052800.1, from coordinate 81,598,221 downwards.
GGCTTTTTTGATCCTTTCTTATAAATTTTTTCCTATTTCAGTAATTTCTCCTCTTATATTTATGAAATCTTATACTTTCTTTGGATTTATTCTACTTTCCTTTTTTAACTTCTTCAGTTGGGTACTTCTTAGCTCATTAATTTTCTTTTTTTCCTTTCTAAGGATATATCCTATGTCCTTTATAGGATATAATTGCTACAAAATTCCCTCTCAATGCCAATTTAGTTATATACCGTTCATTGGTATATAGAAATTTCACAATTGTTCAATTCTATGTATTTTCTAATTTCCATTATGATTTCTTCTTTGGCCTATAAGTTATTAGGAAATGTTTTTGTAATTTACAAACATTTTACTTATTTTATTATTAACTCTAGCTTAATTTCATTAAAATCAGAGACTATGATCTATATCACCATATTCACATGGTCCCCAGAAAATTATTGAAGCTACATTATGGACTAGCACATACATATTAATTTTCATGAAGTTATATGTGCACCATATATATCCAGTTCTGATTACTGTACTTTAAAGTCTTCTGTGTCATCACTAATTTTTTCATCTTCTAAGTTTATTAATTACCAAGAGTAGTATGGTAAAATCTACTGTGATGCTATTTTCTTCAATACTTTGGATAAATTGTCAATTTTTTACTTTATATATATTAGAGGATGGGTATTATCTATATATGATTTCAGAATTGTAAAAGTAATTTCTTATCTCTAGTAATATATTTTATTATTCATATTTAATTTCCTTCAACTTTTGATACAATCTTTAATAACAAGTAAAATGAAAAGAATATCTGCTCCACTAACGTTTTTAGATTGATGTGAGAATTAATAAGGTCAAGTAAGATAAAGAATACAACAAATAGAAGCCACAATGCAATTGTAAGATATAATTTCTGGAGAAAAGTATTTTAATTCCACAGTTTCAAAGATGTTTTGATAGTGCAAACTATCATACATACCTACATCTATAAGACAAGGTAGGCTTAAATGGGATTTGGGTATAAATGGTTTAAAAGCTCAATCATAGCCCAGTCATTATCATACTTCTTTTAGGTGGTATTTCCTTATCATTGAGGCAACAGGTGGAAATACTAATAAAAGCTGGTGATGATAGTGAAAAATTGTGGAAAGTGGCTGTTGACAGAGATCAAGTGGTTCTAGAACTCTAATTATATATTTGCTTACCTATCATTAGAAGCCACCACCTGTGTCTTTTGAGCTGATATCTCCAGCTCTAACAAATTAATACATATTTAAAACTAATGTCCACATTTGTATTTCTACTTGGCTTAACAGCTGCCAACAAATGTTAGAGAACTATCTCCCTAGAATATATAGACAAAGGGGTTATTCTCATAACACAGGGGATATTTAATTACTATTTGAATTATGAAAGTAAATTGAGATTTTCAAAGCCTTATGAGGTTTCTCAAAAACCTCTTTTGCTTCTAAGCATCTTACCTTTAAAAAATGGATTAAAACAAAAACAAAAAATAATTTTCCCAGCTCTACCTGGACACAGATAAACTGTACCAACATTGTCTCATGCTAATATAGTCATAAGTAATGATCTTTGTCCAATGCATAAAAGTTGATAAATAAATGACCAACATATTCCAAACATACATGTCTAAGGTAGTGATTTTAATGTAAAAATGAAATTGAATGTTTAACCTGTCTTGATATTTGTGTACAATGCCTCTTGAAATTCTGACCCAGGGGTTTAGGGCTCTGCTCTTAGCCCATCTTTCTATGCCACTTGTCTGGATTAGAACAGTACAAACAAGTTTACCACACTGTAACCTAATACTGTTGAAACAGAGGTCTCAAAAAGGAGCAAAATAGTACCAATAATAATACGGTTTAATTTTGTGGCAAGCATTAATGATAAGCACCGTGCCTGCATTATTTCACTTCAAAGCACAACAATCCTATGGCAACAGTAATGTTATTCTCCCCACTGTAGAGATGAGGAAATTGAAGTTTAGAGAGATTAAGGAGTTTGAACAAGGTTACAAAGCTAGTAGACAACACAGTGGTATTTCAAATCCAGTCCTGTGAACTTCAGAGACCATCTTTTTAACCACTACATCATGTATCATCATTACATATATTATGACATCACCTGGTCTAGTTGGAATTGATGCATCTGAAGCTGAGAATGCAGCTGAAAACAGTAAGGAAAAAATAAAAGGATGCAACATGCCAAAGGTCTAAGGGCTAAAATTATGTACTTTACTCAGTACATGTTCGTAACACTTGTCTTCAATATATATTTATTCTTTATTTACAGTGCTAATTTGCGTGGTTATATGAATACCACATTTACAAAACCGAAGCAACAAGGAAGGTGAGATGAGGAGCTTGCATGAAAGGTAATTGATGGAGGCATGAGGGCTGACAGCTTGAAAGTCCACAGAAAAAGTAATGTAAATAACAGGTTAAAATGTTCGGACTCAAGATTTAAGAACCTTTAATATACAGTAAAGGAGCTCTGATCATCACAAAATGATAGCGCTTTATTATGGCTGATATGTAATAAAGCTTTTATTTTATTTATTAATAAAAATTATTTTATTAAGAAAATATATACTTATGCTCAACATGTTTTTGCTTTGTTTTTTTAAAGATTTTATTTCTTTGTCGAAGGGAGAGAGAGAGAGCACAATTGGGGGCGTGGCAGGCAGAGAGAGAAGCATGCTCTCCTGTGAGCAGGGAGCCTAATGTGGAACTTCCCCCAGGACCCTGGGATCACGACCTGATCCCAAACATGCAGATATAAGTAACATGCTTAACTGATTGAGCCACCCAGGCAGCCCATATGCCCAACGTGTTTTATACAATGATAGATATACTTATGCTCAACATGTTTTATTTAATGATAGAGAAGGAGTTATCCTAGACTGATAAAAGAACATTGGCATTTAAAGCAGTAAGGCCTACAGTATCTCAATACCTTGGAAATAGTAATAACACCTTAGTTTCTATTGGTGCTTGCTGGGACTTAAGTTGTTGTCACAAAAAGAATGCTTCATTTGAGAGCTAAAGAAACCAAGAGGCCAACATTTGACTCACTGTCCAAAATGACTCTCTAAAGGTTCTGAATGATAACAGTTTTACTATATTTTCATTACTTTGGCAGATGGATGGTATAAATTAAAAATAAGAACCCAAAAAACTCAGGCATTAATTTGGGATTTATAACTCTTCATTTAGAACACATCCTGGCAACTGGTTGGAAGATGGCAGTGGAGGACCCTGTCCCACAAATACAATTCGATAACTATGAAATCATCCTAAATACCCCAGAAATGAACCTGAAGACAGGGTAACAAACAAACAAAAACAAAAACCCACAACTAAAGGTAGAAAAGAGGCCACACTGAAGAAGGTAGGAAGTGTGGCATTGGGCTTGGGAAAGAAATGGATTATGGCACTGCCAGAGGTGGGGAGCAGGATCATGGAGAAGGATGAAAGACAGATCAGTACACAGGGAAGCACACAAGGAAAAGAAATCCCTGTAGCAACTGGCTTGGAAAGCAAGAGGAGTTTGCTTGAATTCTTTCAACCCATGGGAGTTAAAGTTTGGGGTTTTAAAGGTCAGCATCCTTGGTTCTGGGACAGCGTGGAGGGCACTGAGGCTGCTATTGGAGAAAAGGCCAGCAAACAGCCCAGAAACATACAATATGGAAACAGTGATCTGAAGATCACCTGGGGGGGGGGGGTGGCGCCTGGGTGGCTCAGTGGGTTAAGGCCTCTGCCTTCTGCTCGGGTCATGGTCTTGGGGTCCTGGGATCGAGCCCCGCGTCTGGCTCTCCACTCAGCAGGGAGCCTGCTTCCCCCTCTCTCTCTGCCTGCCTCTCTGCCTACTTGTGATCTCTCTGTCAAGTAGATAGATAAAATCTTTAAAAAAGAAAAAAAAATGAAGATCACCTGGGGCACACAGTGGGAGGTTATTCACTCATCTCAGAGCACATTCCAGAGAGACAGCATTCATGGAGAGATTGCTGTGGGAACAAAGAAACTGGCAGTGCCATGTTCCTCTCTCACCCCTCAGCATAACCACAGAGCCACCTGTGGGAACCAGTGCAGCAGTGATACTACCTAACTTGTTTACCACCAAACCCACCTCCCGGCACTCCACTGGAACTGCCCCCCCCAGTCATGCTTGCCTCAGTCCCAGCACAGCAGGCCCCTCCCCCAGAAGGCCAGCCCCAAGCCCTATTCAAACCATCTCCTGACCCGCAGTTTTGCAGAGCCTTGGTTCTGGTGGTGGTGGTGACAGAGCTCATTTCACAAACAGACCAGGACACGCTTGGCTAAAACACACCACCTTCAGGCCAGGGCCCAAACACTGCCCATAACAAGCAAAGAGAGCCACTGCAGATGACTGGCCTGAAGGATAAAATGGCCAGGACAAAATAGCAGAGCACACGCAGTACACCTTGGAGACACTCCTGGAAGCACCAGACCCTAGAAAGCAAGGGGTACTACATTGCAGGGCACTACACGGTCTCTTCTTCATAAGGCCATTGCCCTCAAGAACAGGAGACGTAGTTGACTTTTGTAAGGCGCAGCAATAGGCACAGAGACTTAGACAAAATGAGAAGACAGAGAAATCTGTCCCAAGTGAAAGAACAGGACAAGGCCATGGCCAGAGATCTAAGTGAAACAGATATAAGTAACATGCCTGATAGAGAATTCAAAGTAATGATCATAAGAATACTCACTGGACTTCCAAAAAGAGTGGAAAACATGAGTGAGACCCTTAATACAGAAATAAGGAATAACATAGCAGAGATAACGGGCTCAATAAACAAAACGAGAAACACGCCTGATGGAATGAACAGCAGGTTGGAAGAAGCAGAGGAATGTAGAAACATCTAACATGCAAATGGATGTCAAAAGAAAGCGGGAGTAGCAATACTTACATTGCACAAAGTAGACTTTAAAACAAAGACTGTAACAAGAGACAAAGGAGGATACTACTAATAATAAGGGGAACAATCTAAGAAGATGAAACAATTGCAAATATTTATGTACCTAACATGGGAGCACCCAAATGCACAAAACAGTTAATAACAAACATAAAGGAACTAATTGATAATGGTACAATAATACTAGGGGAACTTTAACATCCCACTCACATCAATGGACAGATCATCTAAACAGAAAATCAACAAGGAAATGACACACTGCAACAGATGGATTTAACAGATATATTCAGAACATTCCATCCTAAAACAGCAGAATACACATTCTTTTCAAGTGCACATAGAACATTCTCCAGAATAGATCACATATCATCAGCCCACAAAACAGGCCTCAACAAATTCAGAAGATTGAAGTCATTCCATGCATATTTTCTGACCACAAGGCTATGAAACTAGAAGTCAACCACAAGAAAAAAATCTGGAAAGACCACAAATACATGGAAGTTAAATAACATGCTACTGAACAACAAATGGGTCAACCAGGAAAAAAAGAAGAAACAAAAAAGCAAATGGAAACAAATGAAAATGAAAACATAATGATCAAAAATCTCTAGGATGCAGAAAAAGCAGCTCTAAGAGGAAAGTTTATAGCAAGACAGGCCTACTTCAAAAACAAGAAAAATCTCAAATAAACAACTTAACCTTACATCTACAGAATCTAGAAAAAGAACACAAACAAAACCTAAAGAAAGCAGAAGGAAGGAAAAAATAACTATTAAAGCAGAAATAAATGATATAGAAACTTAAAAAAAAAAAAACAATAGAGCAGATCAATGAAACCAGGAGCTGGTTCTTTGAAAACATCAATAAAATTGATAAACTTCTAGACAGACTTATCAAAAAAAAAGAGAAAGGACTCAAATAAATAAAATCACAAATGAGAGAAGAGAAATAATAACCAATATCACAGAAATACAATTATAAGAGGATATTAGGAAAAACTATATACCAACAAATTGGATAAGCTAGAAGAAATGGATAAATTCCTAGAAACATATAAACTACCAAAACAGAAACAAGAAGAACATTTGGATAGACCAATTGCCAACAATGAAATTGAAGCAGTAATAAAAAAAAAAAAAAAAACTCCCAACAAATGAAAGTCCAGGATCAGATGGCTTCACAGACATATCTTACCAGACATTTAAAGAAAGGTTAATACCTATTCTTCTCAAACTACTCCAAAAAATAGAAAAGGAAAGAAAACTTCCAAATTCACTTTATGAGGTCATAATTACTGTGACACCAAAACCAAATAAAGACACCACCAAAAAAGAGAACTACAGGCCAACATCCCTGATGAATATAGATGCAAAAATTCTCAACAAAATACTAGCAAACTGAATTCAACAGTACATTTAAAAAATCATTCACCACGATCATGTGGGATTTATTCCTGGGTGCAAGGGTGGTTCAACATTCACAAATCAATCAATATGACACATCATCTCAATAAGAGAAAGGATAAGAACCATATGATCATTTCGATAGATGCAAAAAAAGCATTTGACGAAGTATAACATCCATATAAAAGCCCTCAATAAGTAGGCTCAGAGAGAACATACCACAACATAATAAAGGCCATATATGAAAAACCCACAAACATCATCCTTAATGGGAAAGAACTGAGAGCCTCTCCCCTAAGGTCAGGAATAAGAGAAGGCTGTTCCCTTTCACCACTTTTATTCAACAGTACTGGAAATCCTAGACATGGAAATAAGAAAACAAAAAGAAACAAAAGGCATTCAAATCCATAAGGAAGAAGTAAAACTTTCACTATTTGCATATGACATGATACTATACAGAGAAAACCTGAAAGACTCCACTAAAAGCCTGCTAGAACTGATAAACACAGTCACTAAAGTTGCAGGATACAAAATCAACATACAGAAATCTTTTGCATTTCTATACACTAATAATGAAGTTGCAGAAAGAGAAATTAAGAAAACAGTCCCATTTACAATTGCACCAAAAATAATAAGATATTTAGGAATAAACCTAACCAAAGAGGTAAAAGACCTATACTCTTAAAACTATAAAACATTGATGGGGGCGCCTGTGTGGCTCAGTGGGTTAAAGCCTCTGCCTTCGGCTCAGGTCATGACCTCAGGGTCCTGGGATCGAGCCCCACATGGGGCTCTCTGCTCGGCGGGGAGCCTGCTTCCCCCTCTCTCTCTGCCTGCTTCTCTGCCTACTTGTGATCTCTCTCTCTGTCTCTGTCAAATAAATAAATAAAATCTTTAAGAAAAAACCTTTAAAACATTGATGAAAGAAACTGATGACGACACAAAGAAATGGAAAGATATTCCATGCTCATAGATCGGAAGAAAAGTATTGTTCGAATGTCTATACCACCCAAAGCAATCTATACATTTAATGCAACCACCATCAAAACACCAATAGCATTTTTCACAGAGCTAGAACAAGCCATCCTAAAATTTGTATGGAACCATGAAAGACACTGTATAGCCAAAGCAATCTGGAAAAAGAAAAGCAAAGCTGAAGCATCACAATTCCAGACCTCAATTTATATTACAAAGCTGTAGTAATCAAAACAGTATGGTACCAGCACAAAAATAGACACAGGGATCAGTAGAACATCCCAGAAATAAACCCACAAGTATTTGATCAATTAATCTTTGACAAGGCAAGAAACAATATCCAGTGCAGGGGCGCCTGGGTGGCTCAGTGGGTTAAAGCCTCTGCCTTCGGCTCAGGTCATGATCTCAGGGTCCTGGGATTGAGCCCCGCATTGGGCTCTCTGCTCAGCGGGGAGCCTGCTTCCCCCTCTCTCTCTGCCTGACTTTCTGCCTGCTTGTGATTTCTCTCTCTCTGTCAAATAAATAAATAAAAATCTTCAAAAAAAAAAAAAAGAAAGAAACAATATCCAGTGGGAAAAGACAGTTTCTTCGACAAATGGTGTTAGAAAAACTGGACAGCAACATGCAAAAGAATAAAATTGGACCCCTTTCTTTCACCATACACAGAAATAAATTGCAAATGGATTAAAGAACTAAATGTGAGACCTAAAACCATTAAAATCTTATAAAAGACACAGGCAGTAAGATCTCTGACATCGACTATAGCAACTTCTTTCTAGATATGTCTCCTGAGGCAAGGGAAACAACAGCAAAAATAAACTATTGGGACTTCATCAAAATAAAAAGCTTCTGCACAGCAAAAGAAACAATCAACAAAACTAAAAGGCCTCCAGTAGAATGGGAGAAGATACTTGCCAATGACATATCTGATAAGGGTTTAGTATCCAAAATACATAAAGAACTTCTACAACTCAACACTCCAAAAACAAATAATCCATTTAAAAAACTGGGCAGAAGGGGCACCTGCGTGGCTCAGTTGGTTAAGCAACTGCCTTCAGCTCAGGTCATGATCCCAGAGTCTTGAGATCGAGTCCCACATCAGGCTCACAGCTCCACGGGGAGTCTGCTTCGCCCTCTGACCTTCTCTACTCATGCTCTCTCTCACTGTCCCTATCTCAAATAAACAAATAAAATCTTCAAAAAAAAAAAAAACTGGGCAGAAGACAGGAACAGACATTTCTCAAAAAAAAGATGTACAGATGGCCAACAGACACGTGAAAAGATATTCATTATCATTTATCATCAGGAAAGTGCAAATCAAAACTACAATGAGATACTACCTCATACCTTTCAGAATGGCTAAAATCAGTAACACAAGAAACAACAGGTGTTGGTGAGGATATGGAAAAAAAGGAGCACTCTTGCACCGTTGGTAGGAATGCAAACTGGTGCAGCCACTCTGGAAAACAGTAGAGAGTTTCCTCAAAAAGTTAAAAATAGGGACGCCTGGGTGGCTCAGTTGGTTGAGCAGCTGCCTTTGGCTCAGGTCATGATCCCGGCATCTTGGGATCGAGTCCCGCATCGGGCTCCTTGCTCTGCAGGGAGCCTGCTCCTGTCTCTGCCTCTGCCTGCCTCTCTGTCTGCCTGTGTTCTCTCTCTGTTAAATGAATAAATAAAATCTTTAAAAAAAAAAAAGTTAAAAATAGAACTACCCTACAATCCAGCAATTGCACCACTAGGGACTTACCCAAAGAATACAAAAACATGTACCCCAATGTTTATTGCAGCATTAGTTCTAATGGCCAAACTATGGAAGCAGTCCCATTGTTCATGAGCTGATAAATGGATAAACAAGATATCATATATATATATATATATAATATGTTTGTATACATATACACACACACAAAAGAATATCATTCAGCCCTTAGAAAGAATGAAATCTTGCCATTTGCAATGACATGGATGGAGCTAGAAAGTATAACACTCAGTGAAATAAGTCAGAGAAAGACAAATACCATATTTCTTTCATATGTGGAATTTAAGAAGCAAAATAAACAAGCAGAGGCAAAAAAAGAAAGTGAGGCCGACTAAGAAACAGACTCCTAACTATGGAGAACAAACTGCCGGTTGGGGGGGGGGGGGCGATGGACACACAGGAGTGAAATAGGTGATGGGGATTAAGGAGTGCACTTGCGGTGAGCACCCGGTGTTGTATGGAAGGGTTGAATCCCTATGCTATACACCTGAAACTAACATAACACTGTATGTTAACTAACTGGAATTAAAATAAAAACTTAAGAAAGAACAAGATTGCATCCTGAAGGCTTAATTGTTGAGTGCCGCATATCTTAATTTTCTTCTGGCTCATCAGAAACTGAATCATGGCAAAAGGGCCAAATATCGCGTTAGAGGAAAAAAAATATGACCACCAGCTAGGAAATTCTCCTGTTTTATAATTTAGATGCTTCTGTTTCAGATGTGTCCACGATTAACGTGATACTAAATGTCTGCCTCATATTTTCCTATGGACCTATGTTGTGGCTAGCATATGGTCACTAGCTAAAGACCTCCTATGAAGTTGTAAATGGCAGAATTGCCTCAGGCACGTCTAACTTTGAGGAACTGAGGTCGAAATGATGCATAGAACTAGGGTTTCTCATTTAAAGACTTAAAAAGAGAAAGAAAAGGAAAACATAACACCTTGCCTGTCACAGCTACTTAAAATAACTAGGTAGTTTCCTTTTCTCCCAAAAGTATTTCTAAGAACTTATTATTTAGTGCTTTTAACACATTTTCGATTATCACACAATAATCATTTATTCACGTGACAAGGACACAAGCTGGAAATCAAGGCTAATATGTGGAACACGTTTTAAAAGAATACAGTGTCCTAAGCCTTCATTAGATGCTAGAAGAGGGCCGAATGCTCATTTTATATGTAGTAGGTAGCACGTAGTCAAATAGAATAACAATCAGGCATTATGCCCAATGAGACTGTGAGAGTTAGGAAATAAGAATATTCGGTCTGGAAAAAATGCAAATCAAACATCTCAGATGAAAATACTCTTATCTAAAAATAAATTTTTAAAGGAGGATATTTCTAGTAGAAACGTGGAACCACAAGCAAGGAAGCCATTTCTTCATGGCGACTTGCTGATTACAGAACACAAAGTATGTTTTTTCTTTAATCTGATGAGGGAGCCAGTGTTACAGCCTGGTTTGGGATTTAACATGGTCCTAATTTATGAGGTATCAGATTCACTGAAAGGCTTGAAGGAAACAGGGAGTATCTGGTTCAAAGATAATGTTATGTTATGAGCTACTGTGGTCTCATGTCATCCCTTTGGTTATCGTTGAAATTCTAAAAGAAAGAGGTAGTAAAATTTTTTTAAATTGTATGATCTACACCTGAAAACTTCAGAAATGCTCACTTCGAGAAGGAGAAAAAAGGTTCACACTTTGGAATATAATTTCCCCATAGTTGGGAATATTCTGAGTATTGTTTTCTGAGGTCATTTCATTCATTAGAGAAATAAAAAATAGGTCTTGTGATCCTTCAGAGAATTGACTGTCAAAGGAAAACTTTATACAGAATACAGAAAAATCTGTTTTTGTATAAATCTGGGAAAGGGATCATACTGAATAAATATCTAAGTTATCTTCCTCACCACTAACTCTTCACCAAAATTTATAAGTATCTACTTAAAGGGATGTGCTTCAACTCCTTTTTATGCTGACTTCCGGTCTAACCAAAGTCTTAAGGAGTTGAAGAAAAATGAAAGAAAAGGTAAACAAAGGGACTAGTTGATGCTTAAACTGAATAACCCAAAGGCCCAAACAGTCTACACTTACTATATTAGGTTGTATGATTTGTAATAAAAACATCTTAGCTACAAGAATAAGGTTTAATTAGAAGACCTTAGGAAGTTTTACTTTATAAAGTTACAACTGATTTCAAAATTACTTTTAGAAGTATAACAATAGGAAGCTTTGACAATCCTTCTGGCAAATCACTTTGGTTCAACTCTAATATCCCCTAAACTATAATTTATTACTTAACCAGGAATACAAGAAAATGTTTGTTTCATGGTGATTTTATTTAAGTAATTAGAAGAGATCGATTGTTCAAAATGAAAATGAATCTGGAAATTTGCTTACAATCTCATATTTGAAAATAAGTACAAATTCTGTGCCAACACATGAAAGGAAAATTTACCATTTTCATTTTAAAAAAAAAAAGTCTGTGGGGAAAGGATAGTAATGCTTGCGAAACAATGATGTCTCTTGAGTAATTTTTAAGCCAACTAATTCTGAAGAAATCAGGTTCTAAGTTAATACGGTTTTTGATTAATCTATCAAAATTCATTATGAAATCAGCAGCATGGATCACACCAGCGGTAGGTGAAATGCCCACAATGTCTCAGACCTGCAATTTTAATATTCTAATCATTTTATGAGATTGAGCTAAATGTTCTGTCCAAATAAAAGGAATCACCTTATAACTGACCAAACCAGTGTGGTTGCCTGCTTTGAACCCAATTTCTTCTGGGGCTGCAGAGAAAAAAGTATCTAGCTGTACTGACTATTGAAGACAACATAGTTTACAAAGTAATACCATGCTTTGGTTTCCAATGAGTTCCCTAGTGATTCTCCCAGTGCCTCTTACTTGAGAATCTGCAACAGGACTGCTTGAAGGAAGAAAGCATGAATACGTGTTTGTCTCCAGGACCTCGAGTGGGTGATGAGTGGTAGAGATCGTGGCACCAAAATCCGTATTTTCCCTCTACTTTTTGAAATGAAGTATTACCATCTACCAATACAGTTAATCCATTTGACCTTCCTTTTAATTCCAGTTTTCACTGACTCAGCTTCTTTTGGGGTGGTGGATCTGGGGCCCTTTGTTGGAATATGGGTTAGCTGACAGGAGAGAATGTGGCTTCTCAACCCCCAGAGCAATGGACTGTGCCCCCCAGGAGGGGCGAGGAAAGCTCTACCCCATTGCCTGGGGACCAGAGGCTCTATCGCTGGAGAGCGCAGTGTGGCAGCCTTGCTCTGTGCCCATATACATCTGGGGGTCATTTCTCCATGACGTCCGTTGCACTGAGCCTATACAAAAGGAAAAAGAAACTTGAGGATTCACATCACTCACAATGTCCAGCAAGAGAAGCCCAAATAATAGTGATTGGAGAGTAGGCCAGAAAGACGAGAGAGACACAGAATCAATCTGTTCTCAGACTACATGGACCCAATTTCTAAAAAATCTGTCCTGATTGGATGAGATGAATCAAAGGCTATGTTACCTGACATTCCTGTTTGACCTTCTCTGTGTACTTCTTTCCCCTTCTGGGAGCCTTGAGAACAGAGCTCAGGTTTTCAATGCACTTGTCTGCCTATTCCCTAGTGTGCTACTCTGCCTGTAGCACAATGCTAACTTAACCTGCACCAACATGTTGGCTGAAGTCAATGAATATGGTTCCATGGATCCACCACTGGCATAGCCTGTTTTTAATGGGTTTTCCAGGAGCAGGGGAGGACTTGTCTCAGAGCCAATCTCGATCTTTTATCTCACTTACCATTCTCTTTTCCTACTTTGGATCTCTCTATGCACTTTCTCACCTCATGCATTTTATGAGACAGCTGGCCATGATTGGGTTGTGATCACTCAAATGGGGAGACAGTTTTATGAATGGTCCACAGAGAGTGAGTCAAACTGTAGTAGAGTGAGCAAAACGGGAGATATTCTAATCTTTTCCTGTGTACTCAGCTAACCAAGTCCTTAATAATTTTCTGAGTTTAACCACACCTTGGTCCAATCATTGTGCTACTGATTAACTGGAAAAATTATACATACCTCTACACTGAATTACTTTTGTAACAAAGAACTATGTGCTTTTAGCTCCTCAAGAAAAACTAATATGTAACTATAAGATATTCTATTTCTTTCTGATAATGTTAGTATTAACAACAAAACCCAAGCAACTTTTGAAAATGCCAAACGTTTTCATTACGTAGATAACAACGCTGGTAACAGTTTACATATAAAATTATATCTATAGTTGTTTTAATATTCAAATCTTAAGTATAGGTTAAAATCCAAGGCCTTTGTCAAGGAAAAAAAAAGTTCTACTGAATTTGGGTTACATGGCAATACACATACGAGACAGATGTAGAGTGAGTTTTTCAAAACTAGAATCCTACATTCTCTCTATAAGGAAACCTGAAGAGGAGAACAGGGTAACAAGCATATTCACAAAGGGTAAACATCAGAAGATATAAGCAAAGCCGAAGCCCCTCTCAGCAGAGAAACTGGTGTTTATTTTGTTTTTAAGATTTTATTTATTTGTCAGAGACAGAGAGACAGACAGAGGGAACACAAGTGGGGAGGGGGGAAGGCTCCCTATTGAGCAGGGATCCCGATGCGGGACTCGATCCCAGGACCCTGGGACTATGACCCGAGCTGAAGGCAGACACTTAACTGACAGAGCCACCCAGGTGTCCCGAGAAACTGTTTTTCTTCGGTTCAAAGTTTCTTCGAAACTTTCTAACAGCTTATGATTCAAACATGTTCAACTTTGTCCTCTGAGTTATGAAATAAACTGACATCTGAGCCCAATGCCCAAGATGTTTATTATTACTGTGCAACTCTTGGAAAAAGTACTATGGTGAAGGGTATCTAATTCCAATTCCACCTGACGCAGGTTGAGCCCCAGAGCAGCCTGAGAACCCGGCTTGATTTTATGGACCCTCTCCCAGTAGTCTGCATGGACTTCACAGATGGCCCAGGCAACCGGCCCAGAGCCGGCCCTGATAAGATGTGAACACTCTCAAACCCCCAGGAGGACCCCCAGATCAACTTAAATTCACAGGAACTTTCCTACTAGAACACGGAACACGTTTTCTTAGCGCCATTTACAATTTCGCCAGAGCTATACCTCCAGCTACCAGTACAGATCCCAAAGACTGACTGGAAAACCCCACTGAATTCAAAAGAAAGCGTCATTCATTGAGTGCTTGCTCAAAGTGATCTAGCAAACTGCTGTGTGACCAGAGTTTTGAGCAAACATGGTTGCCTCATGCAAGATAAGAAGCCGATCCAAATACATCTCTCTGAGGCTGTATGGATTTTCAATATGGCCCAGCCACTCGCATAGCTCATACGCAGTTTAACTATTGCTGTCTGCGCTTCCATGAGTCTTTCACACTCGGGAAAACATTCAGGATCCAGATAAAGAAGGCCACCCACCTGGCTCCAGAGAGGAGAACTGGCTAACATCTGCTGCCTCATCGTCCTTGGGGGTCCCAGGTTGACTTCCATTCCTGAGATTTTGGTTTTCCTTTATCATCACAAACTGCAGAGAACACAAAGGAGGAAGGGAGAGAGAGGACATTGCTATAGTTCATCAATGATCTCAACATACATGGAGCCAAAGTTTATAGCTTCATTTAATGTTCATCGTATGGAAGGTGAAAGCTGAAAGAAAGGCCCTGTCAAATTTCTCTCTCTTGCTAATGAAAGATTCAGTTTTCAGTTAGGAGTCTTATGTTGATTAAGGCAACTAGGCACTACCAATACTCTACGGAAGAATCTATTCTAACTGTGGAATCCCAACTTTTGGGTCATGCATCCCAAGGATCCCACTGTTTTACTTTCAGCAATCCAAGAATCCCTAAGTGTTCTGAGCATTGGCCAAAGACCAGAAAAATAAGATCTCATATATGTATGTGCTCCAAATTCTCAAATATGTGTGCATGTTTAGTTAATAAAATTCATTTAAACATGCTACCAAGTTCTGAGTAATTTGGGGTCTTAATGGGTAATAATAAAATTAATAGTAGAACCACCATTTTGCGGGGATCCACAAAATGATTTTTCATAGTCAAACACCTTGGGAACAAGAATTCTAAAAGGCAGGCCCAGAAAGATTCAGCATTTCTCTTTGGTTAAAAAAAAAAGAAACTATTATTTAAAAAAAAAAAACCATTATTTTTATCCTTATTATATTGCCCATGATTGGCCACTTGCAATGCAGGCTGACCAGAATTCACTCGCTCTCATTCACACTAGATAGGTTTGATATTAAAACAGATCAATGAAAAAAAATAGATCAATGCTATAAGTTATCTCGTGCCCTTGGACAAGGAGCGTAATTTGCAAAGTCATTCCTCACCAACCAGTAACCCAGCAGAGGGAATGCCCAAGATTTTAGCTGATCATGCTCTCTGTTGGTTCACAAATGGGCCCTCCCCAAGAGGAGCCCATAACTCAGAAATACAATAAGGAAAAGGGAATAGAAAAAGAAAAAAAAAATAAAAATCTCCCTGCTCGTATTTCTCTTTGAGAAAAGTATAGGAAGAATAATGACGGGAGTCAATTAGGGAGAGAAATGTTGGCGAATCCCATGAACATGTGTTTTCATTTTCTTATTTTCCACAATGCTAATTATCCTTCACTGCTTTCTCTCCCTTAATGGTCTCCCTGCAGCAACATATTGCTAAATCAATACGCGACCCACTGTTGCAGGGCATATACCCATTATTTCTGACTAAAGTCAAAATCTAGCCTTCTGCACTGCAAATTTTCTAGCCACATGTTTTTCTGCCAGAAGAACCTAAGTCCTAGAATTCTGGGCTACGATGGGAAAGGTTGCTGATGAAAGCAGATTCGGTGCTGCTGCTTCTCCTTCTGGTGCAGATGCTCGGCTCTCTCCCACTCCCACTGATATCTACAGCAGCTGCTGGTGTGGATGAGAATTATGGTGGACCATTATGACGGCTAGGGGGACTGAGCTCAGCAGTCCGAGGCCGCCTACCACAGCTCTGAGCCAACAAGTTGCTCATGACAGTGGCAAGTGTTTTTGATTTTTTTTTTAAAAACTAGATACAGATTGTTTCTCCCTCCTTTCTATGATTTCAATATCATGAATTAAACTTGCTACCCCAAACCTGAATGAAACACCATATAGACCGACAGGTACAATATAGGTCATTTAGAAGTCCACAGTCATGCGGGCTCAAAGCACTGAGGACGTTCTATAGGTAAGTCCACCCAGGAGCATGTGCTTAGGGAATGTGAAGATACAGAAGGGATCTCAGAGGTCATGTAATCCAAACCCCTTGGTGTCCTGAAGAGGAAACGGGAGTTCAGTGACTTGCTGAAGAGTAAAACAGTCAATTAGTAGGAGGGTCAGGCTAGACTTCACATTTCTTATTTGATTTTTGTATTTTAAGTTTTTGTAGTTTAAGTTTCAGCCAGAAAACAAGTATACCCTTAAGGCCGATAAGAGGCACCATCAGCGATCGCATGCTAGGCAGATGCATGGCCATAGGGAAGCTACTCTCTGGGAAGCCACAGTGAGTGCAGGAAGGGGGGCGGTGGGGAAGTCATGTGGGAAGGAGACAAATGCTGCCTCTGCCCCTCCAAAACAGCCCCCTAAGAACCTTCAATCCCCCACGGATCTGCCACATATTCCAGCCTCTCCTGCGCTACATGCCACACATAATACCAGCAGTACACACTGAACCACTCAAGTTGTCCCTGACAGGTGTCTGGAAATGGAAATTCCAACAGTTTCAAGGGAGCTTAGCCTAGCCCAAGCTCGCCCTATTCGGTTTCAAGATCCGTTACTGAAGTGGGTAATTTATGAAGCATTTTGAACTTCCCAATCACTGTGCTTTTTGGAAAATGGATAGGTTTGCCAGATAAAATACAAGACACTCAGTTAAATTTGAATTTAAATTCCAGCCTTCACTGAACGTATGAATTTAACTAGGCATCCTGTATTTTTATTTGCTACATCTGGCAACTATTTTGCTGCTGAGATTTAGGGATTTAAAATGTAGGTGAAGAAAAGACATCTTAAGAAAATTAGAGCATCTACTCTATTTCTACAAAATAAATTAATAAACAAACAAACAGCTACAGGAGAAATCACAAGGGGAAAAAAGAAAGAAAAGTAGAGCATAATCTTGGGCTTTTAAGACATCTGTTTGAGGGGTACCTGGGTGGCTCAGTCGTTAAGTGTCTGCCTTCACCTCGGGTCATGATCTCAGGGTCCTGGGATCGAGCCCCGCATTGGGCTCCCTGCTCACAGGGAAGCCTGTTTCTCCCTCTCCCTACTCCCCCTGCTTGTGTTCCCTCTCTCGCTGTGTCTCTCTCTGTCAAATAAATAAATAAAATCTGAAAAAAAAGACCTCTATTTGAAAGAGACCATCTAAAAATTGGGACTTTTCACATAATCCATAAAAATGTAAGTTATAAGAAGAAGCTACAGGATAGGAAAAAAATGAGAAAAAATGAACTGGGGTCCATATGAAGTCAATTTCTTGCTTCATGTACTTTGGTCATATTACCCAAGGCTGGGGACAAGAGGCCATCCCAGGTTCACAGTCTGTAGGCCTCCTACCGGTACCTTCTCTGTTTGACTCTTCATAAGGATTCTTTAAATTCTTTGATGGCGGCTTCTTAGTCCTGCAATAAAGCCAAAATGTGAGATAATTTCAAAACAAAACACAGCCAATAGCCCACTCCATGATGGTCAGGGACAACTGCTTTTGCTACTGAAATGTAGGTACTTAAAATATCTGAAAGAGAAGAAATGTTAAGAAAACTAGGAGCACAACTTTGGGTTTTTTAAGGCATTCTTTTCTGTGGAAGTTTCCAGATACTTCACTTTTTCCAAGGTTCTAGTTTGGTGCCTTCTCCTACTCAAAGGCACCAGACACAAGAACACACAGAGAGGAGAACCCAAGAGAATACTATCTCATGTTGCCAAGCTAGAAAGTGGAATAGGTATCTTGCCTCCAAATCTAGCTTTATAAATACTTATTTGCTTGACAAACATGAAGCACAAAGTCTATAGAAGGCATGGTGTCATGCACTGAGGAGAAGGGGAGTAAAGGGAGTGAGGTCTAATATGGAGCTGGGATCCCTTTCCCCAGAGCTGTAGCCTCTAGAGTGAGAGACAGGTACGTAATGTATTGAGCAGCCAATTAACGGAAGGCAATGAAGGAAACATGGGGGTGAAGACCACTAGCCAGCCTCAAGATTTCAAAAACAGTGCTGCTATCTTAGGCAGGTGGCAGTTGAGTCCCTCTAGGAGTGTGACCTTCTGTCCAATAGCCCTTCCAGGACATGTGACCAAGGGTAGTAAGGAAGGTAAGTGCTGCTATGAAAACCATTCTAAGGAACTGTGATTTCTTTGCAATGGATGGTACTGAGATTTGGTATGGGCTGTTACTATTCTCAATCAAAGGCATGGGGGGGATATTCAATCAAGTGGCTAATAGAAACAGTTTCAAGTTGCAAAATAACAAAGTTATAGTTTGTGACAGAACACCTGTGGATTTTCTTACAAGTAGGTCCTTAAAAGAAATCAAATTCTTTGAAGTAATAATATTATAACATTTTAAAAATTACTTCATTCCACAGTCTTGAAAGATACACAAGACAGAGTATCAGATGCCCGGTCTAGCCAAGACAGGCAAGGAGTGCTATAAAAGGAGGAAATAACTGATTCGAACTTTTTAAAGAAAATCATTCAACACGCCTAACAAAACTCAAGGCTAGAGCTGTATTTATTGGTATACTTTAGTGACATGGCAATATTTAAACTAGCAGTTTTAATTTGATCTTCTTAGAATCAATATATCAACGTGCTCGCATGCAGTCAAACACATAGCTGAAAATTTGCAGAAGGATAAGTTGGAAAGCGTTTTGATGAGTTTTCTTTTTGAAGAAATAGCTCTTATCACTTTTGATTTTAGACAGACAGGGGTCAGAAGCTAAACTTGTTCTGATTTGTATATAAAGTCTACACTAACCCACTAAGCTGATCTTTGAATTCCAAGTCCAAAAAGCCAGCAAACTGACATGAGCTTTCAGTCCAGAGCTCTGAAGAACATCGACAGAACATAAAACTTATTTACTACGCCATAACCCACAGAATAAGAAAAAATACTTCATAATCATGGCACACATGAACTTGAGCTTCTTGCTTCCATTTTTTTCTACACTATTCACCGAGCCTCTACTTCTTTTTTGTCATTCGGTCCAATGGGATAAATCTTGGTTATTTAATATTCTTCCTACAAATCCAATACCAGGCTAAAAAGTGAAATGGTTAGTGTTGGACCTCTGAATTAAAAGCTTCAAGTTTGTGCTTGAGAACCTTGTCTCTCAAGATGTAAAAGGGTTCAGAACATGTTACTCTTGGAGGGGAAGATGACAGTTCATAGAAAAATAAACAGCGTTTATTAAGTGCTATATGCCAGTTCTATGCTGAACTCCTTACTCAATTAATTTTACACTAACTCTTGAGGTAAGTACAGTTTTTTGTTCCCGTTTTATAGCAAAGGAAATTAATAAATACAAAGCTTAGATAACATGCCTGGTGTTACTTAAGCATGACTGGGACTTGTACCTGTGTGGTCTGATTCTAGAGTTCATGCTCTTAACCACAATGCTAGAATACAGCAGGATCTCAGACAAGCACATCTTGGATGAAATGCTGAAATTCTCCATAATACATGACATTTGCCACCTGAGTGGTTGGGTAGCACTGGCAAATGTGGTTGGCTTTCCATCTGCAGATGGTGGTGTAGGCCTTCCCTATAATCCCAAAGAACTGGGGCCATTGGTTAAGTGATTCTTAGATTCTTAGCTTCTTCAAGATTAAAATGATGAGACTGAATTAGGTAATTCTACAAAGTTCCCTTCTGCCCCAAAGCGTTATGACTCAATAATTTTGTACAGCGCAAACAGTACATACAATGCTTTTCGACACTGATGATA
Source organism: Nasua narica (assembly GCA_028533885.1). Taxonomy (NCBI): domain Eukaryota; kingdom Metazoa; phylum Chordata; class Mammalia; order Carnivora; family Procyonidae; genus Nasua; species Nasua narica. Next base: position 81,578,096 of record CM052800.1, on the reverse strand, counting down.
GGAGAAGATGAAGTCCTTTGCCGGAAAATGGAAAATGATCCCTTCACCTTAATGTAGTATTATTTTTAAATTAAATGTATAAATATTTCTGCGCTGCAGTTTTTAACTTTTACCTTGAAATTACTGAAAACACAAACCCCAGGGAGTTCCAAGTGAGGGAAAGTACTGATTCCCTTGAGCAGACGTTAATACTTTGTGGGAAATCGACTGAGTGGAAGGCAGCCACGCAAAATTACTTATGCAGCCTATGGGGGAAAGCAGGTGATGCATAAGAGAAAAGAAAGTAGAGTACAAAATTGCATTATGCTCAGTAACAACCCCACAGGGGCATGGCTCAGTCAGTTAAGTGTCTGCCTTCAGCTCAGGTCATGATCCCGGAGTCCTCGGATGGAGCCCCACATGGGGCTCCCTGCTCGGCAGGAAGCCTGCTTCTCCCTGTCCCACTCCCCCTGCTTGTGTTCCCTCTCTCACTGTGTCTCTGTCAAATAAATAAAATCTTAAAAAAAAAAACAAAACCATAAACGATGTAGATACACTGACAAAGACTGGAATGGAACAAGGAAAAGCAAAACCACCGAGGCTTCAGAGCAGTGAAATCCTCAGGCATTTCTTATTTTCTTTGACTGTTATTCCCCCTTTTAAACAAATGTAGCAAGTGTGTAGAAGTTTATCCCGAGGAGGCAGGCATTCCCTTGGGAGGTGCCAGAGAGAGGTTGAAAGTGCCAAGGGAAAGACAAGGTCACCTGTAGCAGTGAGCCCCCCACAGCCCCAGTAGCAGCAGCAGGACGAGCCCCACCACGCAGACGGCCACCACGGCGACTTGTCGCTGCCTCCCCTGGCCAGCGTGGCGCAGTTCCCATCTCAAGTCTCGGTGCTGACAGCGCTCCCCGACGTAGCCGAAGACACAGCTGTAACAACACACAAACAGAGGTCACCACGAAGCCCTGGCCAAAACTGCTTATGTATTTGCAGATTCCGTATCCTGCTGTCTCTCAACCTCTGCATTTCCATACTCAGCTCTTTGGAATCGTATGGAAAATCCATCAGGGGTCAGCTGAAAGCACTCTGATTTACAAGTTAATGCAGCATGGACTTCCCCCTTTGGTCTGTTTGCCCTGGGATTGATGAGGGATTATTTGCATCCCACCTCTATAAAGGCATTGCAGAACATTGATTAAAGATCAGCTTCTGTTAGGCTAAAATCCTGAGGAGCTACCTTTAAGACCAACACAAAGCAACTCTGCCCTAAGAGCCAAGAGAGTTTTTGAACAAATGTTTGGCCAGATTGTAGAGAGTATAGGTCAAAGGAAGGAAGAATTTGAAGGCAGAGTCCCTCACTTGAGACCAGGCTTATAAAAGAACGTAGTCTCTCAACAGGAAAGCCAGCCTCGTCAGCCAAGGAAACCCTTCTTTTTTAAAAAAGCACCACGGGCCCATGTGTCTCAGTGGTGACACATGAATGTTTGCATACCTTCTTCAAGGGAGAAAAAAACTAAATGGAAGAAAAGGGGCTTTCGTGGTGTTTCATTAGTGAAACTGTAACTAGCGTCACAGCCACCAGCACTCGGTGTGACCATGTAGATAAAAGTAAATGAAACAATGCTGCCATCTACTGGGAATGTATACTTCCAGAAATCATATGGATCTCGGGTACAGTTGTATTATTATTCTATTACTCTTCACAGGAGCATACACTTCAAAAATAACCTATTAAGTATTTTGAGCTGCTCACTTGTTAGGAATTTCCTCCCTGCTCAATGCTGGGTCAACTCTCTAGCCGCACCTCATTCCCAAAGGGCCTGAAGGAATGAATGCCCAGGGAATTGACACAGGTCCCCACAGTGGGAAAGAGACAGCAAGAAAAAAGCACGAGATGAAGCTGCAGAAGATCTCGATCCTAGTCCCAGTTCTACCTTGAGTTGATCATAAGAGCAACGAAAAGTCACTTTAGGAGAGAAGAAGAAACTAGCATTTGTTAAGCACTCTATGTCTCTGACACGGTGCTGGGCACGTTTACTCATTTTATTTTCAACTACACAGTCCCATTTTACAGATGAGAAAAGTGAGGCTCAAAGGAATGAAATAATTTGTACCAGTCATACAGCTGGTGAGTGGCAGGGATTTTGTTGGTTGGTTGGTTGGTTGGTTGGTTGGTTGAATATAGCTGACACACAGGTTATATTAGTTTCAGAAGTACGACATAACAATTTGACACATTTATACAGTACACTCTGCTCACAAGTATAGCTGCCATCTGTCACCATATATCACTATTGCATTGTCACTTACTCTACCCCTTATGCTGTGCCTTTTATTCCTGTGACTTATTCATTCCATAACTAGAAGCCTATATCTCCTACTCCCATTCACCCATTTTGCCCATCCCCTCCCCCCTCCCAGCTCCCATCAGTTTGTGCTCTGCATTTACAGGTCTGATTCTGCCTCTTGTTTGTTTGTTCATTTTTTTTAAGATCCCATACAGGAGTGAAATTATATAGTATTTGTCTTTCTCAGTCTGACTTATTTCACTTAGCATAATACATTCTAGGTCCATCCATGTTGTCTCAAATGGCACATCTCATCCTTTTTTGTGGCTGCACAATATTTCATCACACACACACACACACACACACACACACACACACACACACCACATTTTCCTTATCCATTCATGTATCAATGGACACTTTAGTTGCTTCTATACTTAGGCGATTGTAAATAATTCTGCAATAAACATAAGGGTGCACATATCTTTTTGAATTAATGCTTTCCTTTTCTTTGGGAAAATACCCAATAGAAGTCTTGGATCATATGGTATTTCTATTTTTAATTTTTTTAGGAAATCCCATACAGTTTTCCACAGTGGCTATACCAATTCATATTTCCATCAACAGTGTATGAGGGCTCCTTTTTCTCCACATCCTTACCAATACTTGTTATTTTTTTGTCTTTTTGCTTTTAGTCAGTGAATGGCAGGTTTGATCCAAATGGTTTTCTCATTTCAAAGCCTGTGTTCTTTCTGCTACATTGGGCTACTTCCAAAAAGGGTTTTAAGCTCTATGCACTTTTGAAAAGCTATTCTTCTAGAATGGATCATGAAAGAGATGACAGGATCTGAGTGTAGGAAGTATAAAAGGACCATCAAGTTATTCCAGGCTTTCCTGGATACTGTTTTAATTCTATCCTTGGTTATAGTCTTTTATTATCAGTGCCTAGCACTGATAAGTTTTAAGCTGGTGGATGTTAATCTCAGAGACGTTAGGGTCGCAAGGAATATGTCAGTCACATGGGCAAGATTCCTGGGGAGCAAAGGCAAGCTGTAATATCAGGGCCTCTCTGAGCCGTATATGGCCCAAAGCAGTCGGCCAGCATTCCACATGGATGGGTCCCCCACCACTAGTTCTGTGGGTTATTAATTAGTTCTGTTAAACCAAGCAAAAGATTTTTGGGTTTATTTATTCAGATAAGTTATTCAAATCTGAGTTTATCTGGTCAAATAATTTCAAGAAATTCTGGACTGAAGAAAGGTCAACAAGACTTTTCACATAGTGAAAAGAACTGAGGGCTAGAGTAACATTTCTCAGACTGATTTGACCACACAACTCTTTTTTCATGCAACATCTCACAGCACTGGTGTTGGGGTAGCTTGGTCCCAAGAAGACCTGGCCAGAAGCCTGTGGGTTGGTTCAAAGCCAAACCAGAATGAATAAGGATCTCTTCTTAGCTCAGGAGGCTTGGTCTTCTGAGAATCTCCACACCAGGGAACCTTTGAGGAAGACATGGGGCATGGGGACTTCTGTTCTCACATCCTCTGTACCCCAGGCAGCCAGGGGATCTCTGTATATGAGGGAGCTTCCATTGCCTTCTACAAGGAAAGAAGAGCAGCCCTTTATAAATCTTCTCATGGTATTAAAAACATTCTGCAGAATGATGCCGATCAAGTGTTTCTAATAAAAGTTAGAGTGGCGAGCACTCCTAGAGATGTCTTATTATAGTATTTTAAAAATTTAAGGTGAAGTCATCGAAGCAAAAGGAGGAAAGGGTTGGATGTCTGATTAAACGACATTTTTATTAAATGTAGAATTCAAAAACAAAGTTACAATCTAAATTAATGGGACCTCTGGTGATATTTTAAATATTGCTTTTGATTAAAGGTCCTTAAATGTGAGTGTTATCTCTAGTTTAATTGTCATTTTGTAGCAATTCATGTTTAAAACATTGTCAGGGAATAAGATATTTTCATCAGGATTTAATGACAGAAAGAAAAGCAGTGCACTAAAGAGTTCATGAATCATTTAATGAATTGATGCTATCAGGTCAAGTGAAAATAATGTACTAAATGCAATTCATAATTGTGAAGTACCCTTCACACTACTGTAATGTCTCTTATAATCTAAAGTTAAAGTATCATAGAGAAAAACAAACCATGATCTAATAAAGTAGGACATTTATCTTCATAATTTCATTATTTTGGATAATAAGGAACCATGAACAAGAAAAAAATTGGTTCTTATTATAAAAATCAAGGATAACTATGGTGAAGATCAGATTTATCTTAGGTTGGAAAATTACAGAATGCAAATATGAACATGAGGGTAGAATTCTATGAGAGCTAAGTCATTTTCACTAATATTCATGAGCATTTTTTATTACTTCTGTCTGACTGACGTGATTCATAATGCAAGGCCATTCACTTTGTCATAGAATATAATTTGTTCATCTAACAATTTAGACTATGTTTCTTCTGATTATTATTCATAAAATAATAAAAGCCTTGAAGCTTATAGCATCTATTCATGAGGATCAGAATATTTTTCACTTCTTCCTCAGGCCACAGAGAAAATTATCAATGAGTCAGGAATCTAACTGCAAGGGATCCATTTATTTTTCAGGCCCTATCAGTTCCCTCTGATTGACTTGAAAATATGAAATCCACTAAAAATAAAATTTGATGCAGAACTAGATATTGCCGCCAAGGAAATGTTTTCTGAGTAAGTACGGTAGGAGGACCTATAATTTCAGGTCACCCTCAAACCTATTTTTTAGTTGACTGTGCCCACTGTGAAACTGTCACGGGGACAAAAAAGGAACAAACGGAAGTAGGGACCACTTCCAGCAATTGTTACTAAGCGACAGAAGTGTAAACACCAACTATTAGAAACTGAAGAAAAATAATTTCTTTTTCTAGTTTTGAAAATCGAAGGTAAAAAGTCCGGTGTGTATATAAAACCCTTTTGTAAATTCAGAAACATACTGTGGATGTCCTCCACATATGCAGCAGAAAATTAATCCAAGTTTCAAGGAATTCTTTCACAAACCGCAGTTTTAGGCCAGAGCAAGAGGTTTTAGCCCCAGACTGTACCAGTGGCAACATTAAGTTAAGGAAAAGGGAAAATCACCAATTCTTTAAATGTATATTTATATATGCAAGGAGGGTGCAGTATGTACACACACACACACACACACACATTTATATACGTGTGTTCATATGTTTTTCCCTAGCAAAAACCCAATTATAGAATAAACCTCCTTGATACAAATTTTATGAATTAGCTAAAAGTTATGGACTTCAGTCTCTTATGTCTGTGCTGTCACAAAGACAGCTTGACTTACTTGCACGCGTATCTGTCAACTGCTTCGATGTACATACACACACCGTTATGGAGGCAGTAGCCGTCATAGGATGGGGGGCATTCCCGGTAACCATTTCTCACAGAATGGCGGCCGTCCTCCATGAGATGAGAAGGAGGAGTAGAGTCTACAAGAATCAAAGACATTACTTCCACTTTCTGAAGTGATTAGGTCTTCCAGGGATTAATATCCGGAACTAGTCTCTGTGAACAACTTGTGATCTAGTGTCTTTTAGTGACAAGAACTCAGAAGCAACTTTAGTTTTCACTTTCCTGACCAGACTCACGTCAGTCACCATGAAGCCAGCCATTCTTTCTTTAGCTTCAGTATTATCTGACAGAAAGCATACTGGAGGCAAGTGAGGGAAGGGTCAATTCTGAATGACTGCATGAATCCCAAGTCACTGGTCTCTTACCGGTGACCAGTCACTTACCCCCAGTATCCGGAAGCCTCAAAAACTTCCCCACACAATGCTTTCTTCTAAAAATGATGTAAATATCAGGGGAGCCCTCAAAGACAAGACTAGTAAATCTGACAGAAAAGAAATGTTACTGTAACAGAGGGAATGTCAAAGTGGTGAAGTCTCTTTTACTGAATGGTTCTCTGCTCCTTAAAAGGAAAACCTTAGCATGTGTAGCTGACTATACAAATATTAGCAGTGTTTCAATATCTTTACGAAGAGCAAATTATCTGAGAAAAATACTGTGTTAAAAAAAAAAAGAGAGAGACCCAAGTAAGTCCTAAAATTTCCTGTCTTAAGATGTTTTGTGCTTGCAGAGCAGTGGCAGGTAAATTGCTGGGAGTGGTGGCGATAGAGCTCCCGATCCTGGTTTCCAGGGTTGGGGTAAAGCCAGCTCCCTTTCTGGGGTATAGGTTGTGAGAAGATACTGCCATTTGGGGAGAGCCTCAAGGAAGCAGAAGTCGACCATTAACTTTAAAAAAAAAAAGAAAAAAGAACTGAAGTTCTAACTCAGATCAAGAAATACTAATTTTTAAAGGTAATATTTGAAAAGCTTTAAAAGTTATTCAAAATGCGAAGGGTCCAGACATCCTTCCTGACCTGCCTTGACTTGCAAAGTTTTTCCAGCAACCCCAGAAATCAACATCACAAATTAAGACATTAGTTGCACAGTTAAAGAGAGCCACCTGTTGTCCCACCTTTATTGAATTGTGAGTAATAAAGAAAGAAATTCTTCCAGATGTTATTAATAAGAGAACTTGGACTACTTCACATTCCCGAGCTCAGCATCCACATAATCAGGAATGTAAACTCACCAGCCCAGTTGAATCGAATGACTTCTAGACGCTTCAGAGCATATACATTAGAGTATAGAATTTTCCAGAATTAAGTCCCTTTCTTGGCCCTAGACCACCCACCAACCTACCAGTGCATATCTGCCCAGGTTCAGACAGGCTGCCGGCGCACATGCAGGTGTAGTTTCCCTCCGTATTTGTACAGGTGGCATTTTCCCCACAGGTGTGCATGCCCAATTGGCACTCATTAATATCTGCCAGAAACAAGGGAGTAGGGAAGAGAAAAGTGAGGTACAGAGGACTAAGGGTTATATTATTGGAAAAGCCAATATTCTGGGAAGGGAGCAGCTTCAACCTCTGCCATTCTGCATGCTTTGAGAGCCTCTGTATTTTTTGATTGAAAAATTCTATCATGAATGCTCGACACAAAGATGAAGTGGGTCCTTCAGCTGCCTGCCCATTCAGGTGTTCTAAACTTCTGAAATAAGGCTGGATGTTTTCCCAGTGCTTGGGAGGAAAGGAGACACCCCAACACACATTTCAGTGGGAAGGTTGGAGATTGGTAAACCAGCTCTAGGAAAACACTTAGAAAACCAGATCCTAAAGATTCATTCTTAACTTTTGCCAATAGACATCCGGTCATTGGCATACATGTTGGAGCAAATAAAACATTTCTGCTTTTTTTCTGCATAAACATAAACTAAGTCATTCCTTTCTTTCCCAACTACTACTGTATTCTTTCTTGATTACCACCAGCCTAACATTTAAATCTCTTCTCCTCAATTTTACATTACTATAAGAACAGCCTCCCCACATTCCCTGCATCCCATTTCTCCCTCACTCTACTCCTAAACACCTGTACCAGATTAACGTGCTAAAGCACATCTCCCATCACTGCACGCCTTGACTCAAATGCTCTCTATTGCCAAGAGCCGAGCTGCCCAATATGGTAGCCGTCACCGTGTGTATGCGCGTGTGCATGTGTGTGTGCGCGCGCCTGCACATGCACGTACACCTGAATTAAGGCTGGTCTACAATGACATAATGCCATAAGTGTCACTTATCAGATTTTGAAGACTTAGTACTAAAATAAGAAAGAAAGTAAAATATCTCGACGATTTTTATACTGATTACATATTAAAATGTTAATATCTTGGATGTGTTGGGTTTAATAAAATAGAAATTAATTTCACTTGGTTCTTTGTACTTTTTGAAATGTGGCTATTAGAAAATTTAAAGTTATATAGGTAGCGTATATTATAGTTCTATTGGACAGGGTTGGTCTAGAGAAGGAAAACCCTAATGACCCTCAGCCTCTCGTCTTCCACATATGTAATCCAACCCACCTGATATGACTGAATTGTATCTCCCCCAAAATCTCTATGTTGAAGCTCTTACCCCCAGTGGGACTATGTTTAGAGATGGGACCTTCAAGGAAGAAATTAAGTTAAATGAAGTCATCAGAGTAAGGCCTTAATCCAATAGGATTGAAGTTCTTATAAGAAAAGGAAGAGACACCAGGTCCCCCATCCCCCAACCACAGCAGACAGGTCATTCTGTTTATATACACTATCCTTAGTGCTCATGTGGGCTATTCTCTACCCCGCAAATAGACCTGTCATATGTCCGTGCCTGGAATGCTCCCCATTCCTTCTCATTTCTGCCGAATGAGAATTTACTCACGCTCCAAGGTCCACCCACTGTGATATACTTCCTTCATGAAGTCTTTCCTAATACCTCAACCAGATATTCTTCCGGTTGGGAACTTTCACGGCGGTTTTTACTTCTCTCAGGGTGCAGACCCCTCTTCACCACTTATCACAGCTCCCTGTCTGTCCGATCCTACTCTTCTCCCGAGCAAGCACTACCTCCAACATCCTGCTCCTCCTTCCACTTCTGAGTACTGTGTCTCTGCACCTATAGTTGCCAAATAAATATTTGTCACATTTAACTGCTATCCCCGAGTGACTCAAATGGAGTCTTTTTTTTTACTTGCTTCCTGTTATAATTTCTATGAAATCTCTATAATCTCTATAGCTCCATAATCTCCATATCCCTATAATTTCTATAATCTCTATGAACCTTGAAAGTCAGAGAGAGCTTTTCCAAGAAGCAAGAACAAAGGTATACTCTTGGCCAAGAAATACAACCGCTCCTAAGAATAAGATTAACTAATTATTTTTATGTGGCGTTTATTATGTTCCAAGCACAGTATAAAGCACTATATCTACATGTATCTGGAAGGAGGAAGGAAAGTAGGAGGCAGGAAGTATGAGACAGAGATAGCAGGAGAGAAAGAAGGGAAGGGAGACGGAGAGGGAGAAAGGAGAGAGAGAGAGAGAAAGAAAATAGGAATCATCAGCCCATTCTTCCATGTGGCCTGAGGACTCCTTGCCCCCAGGCAGGCTGGGCCAAGATACTCTGTTGCATGTTCACTCCTGGAAGGAGGTAGGTTAATAATACAGAATCCAGAGTTTAAGGAGTTTAAACATCCAAAAATTATACCTTCTTTCCTCTTCAAAGTAAATTAAATATAAAGCCTGTTTGTCTAAATTATCTATGAGCCTGATTAATTAGAGCAGTGACATTTTCCTGACTGACAGCCAACTACGTGCTTAAAAGACTATTTACAAATGACTGTGGACTCCACAAAACTCATCTGATAAAAGTATGATTTAAACCAGTCAGCTCCAAAAAAAACTTGGGAGTCACAACTGATGGTTCATATTTAACCTCAGCCTGTGGGAGAAAGCAGTATCATTTCAGTGTCTTATCAGGTCTCTGCCCCTCACTGTGAAAAGATCTGTGTGTTTTCAGAAGGCGAAGAAAATACTGGAAGAGGCAGGTGAAAGTCCTGTTAAACTCCAGGTAAGCACTTCCCGGGGCTCGGATGACTTCAGGCAGGTCCCCACTTGTGGGATGCTGCTCTGCTCTTCATACCTGGCATGGTACCAGACAGCTACTAAATGAGCTCCCAAACCAGAAGTCACACCCAGACCTTGGCAGAGGACGGCGATTATGAAAGACATCTTAATCACTCTTTCTTTGTATCTGAATGTCAGTGGCTTGCAGCTCCCATCTACTGACACTCATCCAGAGCCGGCCAGTGAGCCCTTTCACAGAACCTCTCTCCCCTTTCCTTTATGCACAGAGCAGGACTTCCAACAAGCCTCCCTCAGCTCTGCAGTTCACCACGGCTCACCTGCAAAATCCAGGGATAACGAAAATGCTGTACGACTCTCCGCCATGATGGTTCGAGGTGTGGGGCGTTAATGAGGCACTGGCGTCACTCAACTCCAGAGAAAGAATGAGAAAGGCAGAGAGCCCCACAACCTCTGCAGGGTTTTGAAGCTGACTAGTCCTGTCCTAGCACAAGGGCACAAACTTGACTGTTCATCCAGAATCGAGATATGAAAGTTTGAACAGGTCACGCAACTTCTCTTTTAGTCTTAACATGGGTGGCACTTAAATTATATCCTGTCTTTTCTCGACCCACCACAGCTACAGTGTTTCCCGATCCTCTGAGGGCTACCTCCAGCCTCCTCCCTTGGCACACACGCTCTCTTACCAAGACAGTGAATCCCATCGCCTTGGTAGCCTTCTGAGCACCGGCAGACAGAGCCACCTTCAGTATTGACGCACTTAGAGGCGGTGGGAGGGCAAACTGTGATGCCCATCTCACATTCATCTATATCTGTGGGCAAAACAATGAACTGTGAAATATGTAGACAATCCTGGTGTAAATGAGAATTGTAGGAAAAACAGAAGTATAAGCGCACATATGATCTTTCAACTGCTTACAGATACTGTTTGCAAATGTAATGCACACTCTGCAGCTTGGTCATAAAGTTCACATCCAAATCAATTTTTACAGATCATGTGGGTGTCTGCTTAGCTAAGTATGTGTAAATAAATCACATTGGGCCAGAGTTTCAGACGATAAAAACTGAGATTTTTACAGTAATCGCTAACTTAAAATTTCAAGGCACTCAATATAACACGGAAACCTATCCAGCACAACCAATCCACTCAACTAAAACTTAAGACCTCAGCTTTTAGGGGGGGAAATTTGTGTTTTTATTGTAATTGGTAAATTTATAAATTTGACTCAAACTCAAATTCATGCTTCTGAAGCTAATTATAAAATTTCCTCCTTAATATCAACTGCATATATCACATAATTCTAATATAAACTCACTGTAATATGACAACATACTGTATGCTTCATATATTCTCTAAGTGCCATCCATTATCATTTTAGCTAATATCAAATAATTTATTCAATCCTGCTGATTACATAAATCTTCTGGAGCTTTTGAATCTGTATTATCTGAAAGAATGTTTCTGGTTCCCTGTTTTCCAGATATGTGTGTCAGCCTTTGCTCTTACCAAAACATAGTTTTCCATCCCCAGTAAATCCTGTCAAGCACTGACATGAGGCATTTTCTCCCTCAGAAACACACTGAGCCTGTGCACTGCATCCCACGGGACCACAGTCATCACCATCTGCAAACAGCAAGAACCTCATCAGATTATTTGCAGACCTTAAGGGGGAAATGGACTTGCATGTTTTGGGTTCTACAGAACATTCTAGCACTTCCTTCCTGAGTCCCTGGAGTGTTAACCTCCAGAAAGAAAAAATTAGTTGACCTGTAAGCTATACTTATATTAAAGGGCCCATAAGCTATATGCTCCCATTTATATGCTTTCAGTAAATCTTTAGTCTTAAAGAACTATCAGTATTCAAAGAATCCAGTGTGAACTTGTTTATAATTTTTTAAAAAGCATTTGCAAACTTGAACTATAAAATTTCTAGGAGTAAATGGACTCAAATATCAGAAGTTTTATTGTTTATTTGAGAATTCTCAACCATTAGTACGTACGATAGGGGTCAATATATTCTTATCTCCCCAAAAGACACAGACTAATATTTAACAAGTAGATCTGAGTATCAACATGGCAGAGGTACAATAAATAAGAATTTATTACAACCATACAAGATGCAATAAAAAGATTTATTGTCAATTTACAAAAATTATGTCTCATATATGAGAATATGTATGACACAATGTATGTTTATTGTCAAGATTCATGCAGTGACTTGCAGACCTCAAGGCACTTTTACCAAGTCATGAACCATATAAACTAAATGCTGTAAATGGAACATTTCATTTCATACTCCATTGAAATGCAAATGCCCTGGGGACAGAGCTGCACGTTGAGCCATAATCATGAGCAAGTTTTTTTTTTTTTTTCTTTTGACTACTTATGTATATAATCATTCTCCAAATGCCACAGTTGGAGTTGGGGGGATCTGACCTACCACAGCAGGATATAAACTATCATCTCTCTATTCATTGGTAAGTTTGCTTATCTGAGTACAGAAGAGGTAAAAGAAGTCCTCTAAACTTGCTCATAAATTAAAGAAAGTTAGATGTTCTAAGGACTCAGGTTCCATGTGAATGCAGACATTGGGTAATTGCATTTGATTTGCTTAGCTATTTGAGTGAGATTTCTCTTGTGGGAACACATGCCTTCATTCTTGCTTGGTCATCTCCTGTCACTCAGTACTCTTCAAGATGGGTAAGCTCAGACTAAATCAATTATCCATTTGATTTGGCATTTATTTGGAAGACTAGCTCTCAAACCACAAGGCTGCTCGGTGTATAGTGGACAAGATACAAGTACCCAAAACATTTTAAATCGTTTGCAGAATTGCCTTAAATTAGAATATGATTCAGGATTCATTTGGTAACTTGCAAACCCCGAGGCAGCTTTTGCATAATGAAAAGCAATGGATATGCCATTGGGGGTTGGTGGACGGGCTATAACCAAAGTTCTTTCTGACACAAGCTAGCTCTGGAAGGAATGAGTGCCTGGGCTTCACATCCCTCTTCTCCAAAATTCAGGTGACACTTTTTGTCCAATCTACTTCACATGATAATTGTAAGGACTGAGGAAAAAATGATTTTTTAAAAAAAGACCTGAAAATAATAAATTTTATACATATGTAAATAAGGATGATGAAGAAGAAGAGTATTGGGGCACCTGGGTGGCTCAGTGGGTTAAAGCCTCGGCCTTCAGCTCAGGTCATGATCTCTGGGTCCTGGGATTGAGACTTACATCAGGCTCTCTGCTCAGCAGGGAGCCTGCTTCCCCCTCTCTCTCTGTCGGCCTCTCTGCCTACTCGTGATCACTCTCTGTTCAATAAATAAATAAAATCTTTAAAAAAAAAGAAGAAGAAGAAGAAGAGTATTGTGACAGTCTGAATCAGAATTAGCCTTATGACATTAGAAAAAAACTCTTGGGCCTATTAGTTAAACTACTAAAATTAATTTTTAAAAAAGTACCTATTGTAGGCCAGATCCTAATGAGAGCCGAAAATATAGTGATGGAGAATACAGACCGAGTCTCTGCTGCCTTGTACAATTAGTTACGCAAGTACAGGCGTGATAAGCACTCTCAAGAAGCAACACCAGGTTCTAAGGGAGCTGAAATAACTCTCATCTCACCCACTTAGGAGACCAGGAAAAGCTTTCTGAGCGGGATCTGAAGCTGAGAACTGAAGGATACACAGGACTTGGAAGGGTGTAGAAAGAGCACTGTGGGCTGAGAACACAGCATCTGTCTGGTACAGGCAAGGCCAGCGCGACTGAAGCCAGCCACAGCAAGTCGAGGACAGAAAGGCACACACAGGCTGGTGCGGTGTGTGAGGACTAGTTCAGCTAGAGCCCAACAGGCCACACTCAGAATTTTACATTTTATTCATGAATTTAGAAGAACTTGTTATTTCCGTAAACTTGACAATGAAAGCTTTTTGCGACTGAATTTCTTTGCCTTGTCGTACACAGATGTACTTGCTACGGAGCAGTCTGCATGTCTTTGGGGAATAAGAATATATTGACCCTAACCTAAAATCTATTCTAGAATTTTCAAATGCCTTTTAGCATAGACACTTTGTTTAAATGAAATCTCACTACGCAATATAAATATGACCCCTTAGCCTACCACGAGGAGAACTAAAACTTTATAGACTAAGACAAAATAGAACACGATTCAGATATGGAAAGAGGAAGCAGTTTTCACAAAGACAGTCAATTCCTTCTATTCTCCAGAGATAGTCTTAGGTATAAAGCCAAACACAGCCTTTTTTACAGTACATGGTTTCTAAATCTTTGGCCATCTCATCACTCCCCCATCCTAATTTACTCTCTGTCTAATTTACTCTCTGTCATTATCTTGGTCTTTGAGTCTCCCAAACATTAGTGTTTCAAAATATGTTCTGTGAACTTTTAGGGATCCCTAGCGACTTTGAAATGGTTCTCAGTACTGCTAATATTTATTTATATTGTTTTATCCCATCATTTATTGGTCTCTACATCAGACTGTGACCGTGGAGAACAGATCTATATTTAGCTCATCATTGTATCCTAGTGCTTGGCACAGCATGTAGCAAATAAATAATCACTAAATGAGTAATATTCCTAATGTGCTAATGTTTTCTAGACTTTTTCTTGATATGAATTAATTATTTGGTCATAATTTTCAAAAATCTTTGGTAAAGTCATTGCCTTAATATGTCTTAGTCTCAGTTTTCAAATCTGTAAAGTGATGGGTTGTGATAAGAATCAAATCAGAGGGGCACCAGTGTGGTTCAGTCAGTTAAGCTTCTGACTCTTGATTTGGGCTCAGGTCATGATCTTGGGGTTGTGAGATCGGACTCTGTGCTCAGCAGGGAGTCGCTTGAGATTCTCTCTCTTCTCCCTCTCCCTCTGCCCCTCCCCCCACTCTCTCTCTCTCTCTCAAATATATAGAGAAATCTTTAAAAAAAAAAAGAATCAAATTAAAGGGTAAAGTACCTGGTAAACTCTAAAGCTCCATACAAATTGTTATTACTAAAAATATCTACCTCTGTGTATTTTATAAAAAATCACAGTGATAAGTTTTGGGGGGTTTTTTGTTTTTTGTGTTTTTTTTTAAGAGAGAGAGGGTAGAGGGGCCAAGGGAGAGGGAGAGAGAATCTTAAGCAGGCTCCACACCCAGCGGGGAGCTTGATGGAGGGCTTGATCTCACAACCCTGAGATCATGACCTGAGCCGAAATCAAGAGTTGGACACTTAACTGACTGAGCCACCTAGGCGCCCCTGTACTGATAAGTTCTTATAGGGAAAGGGAAGAGGTCTCCAGGATCTCCTACACAGACAAAGTAGTCTGTAGACCACTTAAGTTGAATGAGCACTTTAAGTGTATCTAAGATCTTAATGTGGAGCTTTCAAACTTATTTTTAGCCATAGATGCTTTGTTAAAATAAAATCTTAGAAATATAAATAAAGGGGTGCCTGGGTGGCTCAGCAGGTTAAAACCTCTACCTTCGGCTCAGGTCATGATCTCAGGGTCCTGGGATCGAGCCCTGCATCAGGCTGTCTGCTCAGCAGGGAGCCTGCTTCCCCCTCTGTCTCTGCCTGCCTCTCTGCCTACTTGTGATCTCTCTCTCTCTCTCTGTCAAATAAATAAATAAAATGAAAAAAAATTTTTTTAAATGAAATATAAATAAATACAATGTTTCAAAGCAGATCTGTACAGATTACAGGGAGAGAGCCGTGAAGAAGGGGTGAGGCTTGCAGAGGTTCTAGGGCTGAGTGAAACCCAGTTTGAAAACCATTGACCTCATGAGTAAATATAGAGTATAAAAGAATTAGGCTCCCTGAAGTTGTTATATACTGAACAAATTATTTGGCATTTTGGTGATAAATGTGCAATATAGAACACAATTCTAACATTTGCTCTTTGTAAACTCTGGAGCAGCTGAAGCAACCAACCTATATTTGCTTATCAGTTACTATCTACTTTTCACACCAAGGGAAGTATAGCTAGACGGGCTAAATATCAAAATTACTAGGCATGGATGGGTACACACTCAAGTCTGTTCTGTCTTATTTTTCACCTTTGTTCCCAAGTTAGATTTCTTCAAAGAAGTTTCAGTTCAAAGACTCTCAATGAGTAAATTCATGTCTAATCTAACATGGAGCCATCTTCCTCAGGCACACAGTTAAGAAAAGAAGGATCAAAGTTTGAGTCCAAAGTTTGGCTTGACTAGTTTTGTGTACACTTAGCCAAAGTTAGAGAGCTAATTCAGAATTCTAACTGGTAGGCTGGAAATTGTTGGAGCCAAAGCTATATTGGAGAATTCCTTATTCATACCTGATACTACGATTTCAGCCACTAGCAAGCGCTGAGATTCTGTAATGTTATCTTCAAATCCTCTGTTCCTGGATATGACATCCAATGGCATTCCTTGATCTGCTTCACTACCTAGTGAAAATCAAAAGATACAGTTAATTTACCTTTTATGATGAAGAAAGTTTGATTTAATTTCTATTTATGGCTGTTTGCTGCTTTTAAGTTTAGACTTACTCTTATAGTAAGAGCATTCAGGGAAACCAGCAGTGTCTTGGTGACTTAGACAATCTTTCCTGCTATACCATACCCTCCCAGCTTCTCCTAGTGCACTTGGTGGTGGAGGGTTGGGGAAACCAGAGGGCAAAACGACAGGACTCTTTTAGGTACTGGCACATACAATAAGAGTAGAATACTAAAATCCTTATGGACATAATCAACTCAAAATCACAGCCCACCATCGCTAAGGAAAAATTAATAAGATGATCTCCCCAACCTGCCTTCCATATACACTCCTTCTTTAGGCTGCTTTCAATACTTATTTTAGCCTTATCTTACCTGTATTTAGAAATGTGTAAGGTATAAACAAGCCATAATTTAACATAGCTGTGGGACCTATGCAATTCCCCAGTACATGGGAAAAACGGATCTCCTAAAACGCTAAGCTCTCAAAGTGTGGTCCACGGATCCCCGGGTTCCCATTGCAGAGAATCTATAAGGTCAAAACTATTTTCACAAAATGCAAATACACGTGAATTAGACATTAGGTAAGACTGCTGGCATTTAGCATGAATTAAATCTATGGCCCCTAAATCAACTAATAGCCATGTTCTTCACTGCACACATTGACACACACAAACACACACAAATCCTGTCTCACTTAAGAAGAACCATGATGAAGCAGTTAAGTTTATTCATTTTTAAAAATCTTAACCATGGAACACTTGGCTCTTCAATATTCTATATAATGAAATGAGAAGTATATATAAACACTCTGGGTACATTTTGAAGTTATGACAGTTGTCTGGTCATCTGGAGGAAAAGCACTTGCATACTCTTCGAGCTGCAAGCTGAAATTAGCCTCTTTTTACATTGAACATAATTTTTACTTGAAAGGCCGACTGACAAAGTATGTTATTAACACTTAGAAATTTGGCAAGCATTTTCTCAAAAATGAGGTGAGTCAGTCGTTTCGAGAAAAACAATTGACAGTACTTATTGCCCATGATAAAATTTCAGCTTTCAAGTGAGAAGTAGAATTCTGAAAAATTTTCTCCACTACCCTGAGCTTGACGAAAATCCCCAAACTCAAAGACCTGTCTAATGAGTTTGGTGGTAATAATTAGTGAATGTGATTTATATGTGTGTGAGACACTTGGAAGATATGCACAACTCAGGCAATCCATATTTTCAAACGACCAACATGATGCCGCAATATCATGCATTGGTAAAAGAGCCACTCAAAGTACAAAATAGACCACTGGATTTTAACATAGCAGGTGACAGAAAGTTTATTGGTGTGGCTTAAGACTCCACACTGCAACTATGGTTTAAGAAACTACAACCTGCCCAGTTCTGCCATAGTTATCGAAAGAAGATATACAAAAAAATCATCTGAAAAAGCTATTAAATGATCAATCCTCTCTTTTCCAAATCCATGTCTATGTGAGGTCAGATTTTCTTCATAGGCTTCAACCAAAACAACAAAGTAACAGATTCCACACAGAAGCAGACATGAGAATCTGGCTGCCCTATATTAAACCGGCCATTAGGATATAAATGCAGACCAGAGCCATTAGGCTCACTATATATTTTTGTTTTAGGAAATAGTTAATTCATTTATTTCCCTAAAAATATGTGATGCTCATACATACTAGAATATTATTGTAAGTATGGTAGATATATTTTTTAAACTTTTAGTTTTAATTTCTAATATTATAAATATTGATAGCTATAGCCCACATTAACAAAAGCTCTTTGGGGTTTTCAATCATGCTTAAGAGTTGAAAGGAGTCCTGGGGTGACACCGGGTATCCGACTCTTGATCTTGGCTCAGGTCACGATCTCAGGGTGGTGGCCTCGGGCTCCAGTGTCAGGCTCCCCGCTCAGTGGGGAGTCTGTTTGAGGATTCTCCCTCTGCCCCTTGCCCCTCGCAAGAGCACTTGAGCACGCACATATTCTCCTAAGTAAATAAATCTTTTTAAAAAAGAGTGTAAAGGGGTCCTAAAACCAAAAATATTGAGAACTGTTTTTCTAAAGCAACAGTCAATAGAAAATTCTGATAATCCAAAATCACCAATTCTGGCCCATGGATAATCAATCCACTTGTTTGCTGCTAATCTATCGCCTAACTTACACCATGCCTACTAGATAAGCAAATTAAAAAGAAAAAAAAAATCTTTAATACTGCTTGCATGCCCATTCAAGGGAAGCAAATCAGCACTACTGGTTATATACCACATTTGATATCTTCTTCCTTCCTCTTCCTCAAAGTCATATTTAGCTTTTTAAACATGGATCACAAGCCTTCTCAGGCTACATTCCCTATGCTTATTTACTATCCTTAAGTTATTTACTATAAAGGACTTTGCTTTTCATATTAAGCCCAGTTATGTGGTAGGAATGTATATGACTACCGCTAAAATTGAGGCCATAAAACGTCTAAACAAAATGTCTCTGAACATTATCTGCGGTGGTAAAATGCTGGCATTTTTTTTTCCAAGTTTGGGCTAGTCCACTCCACTGTAAGTGGGGGGGGGGGCGGAGGACTGAAATTCAATGTTTTGGATAGAATCTTCGGTTTGTTTGTTTTACAACTAGAGGAGGTCAGCTGAATTTAGTCTTTAACAAGGATCCCAAACTCACCAGAGGAGAAAAACAAACAAAACAAAAAGACTTGGCATCCCTAAAAGCAGGGAAGCTTTTTTGGGGGGAATGGGGAGTGCAGATGGAGAGAGAAAATCTTTAAGCAGGCTCCACATCCAGCAGGGAACCCGATGGAGGGCTCAATCTCACAACCCTGGGATCACGACCTGAGCTGAAACCAAGAGTCAGACGCTTAACCAACTGAGTCACCCAGGTGCCCTGAAGCAGGGAAGCTTTTAATAATACAAAATATTAAACATCAGCAGAAGCATAGGGATTGCTGTAGAACTATATCCCTGAGCCACAATAAGATAATTTAGCCATACAATTTATCATCTTACCTGCCGGTATCTGATGGCCATTCAGAGCCAGACACATTTTGCCATCTGGGGCTTTCATGAAACCTTCACGACACAAACACTGAGCAGTTCCAAACCTCTCTTTGCAAATATGTTCACAGCCTCCATTTTGATGTAAGCAAGGCTGTGCTCCTTGTGGGGAAAAGAGGTACATTCACAGATGGGCTTGGAGATCAAAAAAAGTGCCATTGATACAAATCACAGCGTACAGCTTTTGGGGGTTGAAACTCAGTGTATCTAAAGGGAGCCTATATCAAGAGCTATTTCAGAAGAGTTCCTAACGGAGCCAGTTCTAAGATCAGCTCGGAAAGTTATTACCTTGTGAGTATTTATTGAGTGTAGTCAGCACTTTTGTTCAAGAAGCTCGTTACGCAGATGTGATCCCTATTTGCTGATCTAGTCAAACCAACAAGGGGCAATTCAGAAGGAAGTTAGTACAGAACACTGGATGATGTTCACTCCCTGGCACTCTCAGGGGGTTATGTGAAGAGACAGAAGCTTCTACTGCAGGTGTCTAAGTCGCCCCACCCTCAGTGCCTTTAACCCAAGACTCCTTGGAAAGGAACAACTTGAGTAGAACCTGGTCAGGACAAGCAAACCTGAGAATGGAGAGATAAAGCCCAAATTCACTACCAGATTGTCTCAGTTTAAACCCAACCCAAATATCAGGAAATCTTAACATCTGCCCAAATTAGTGAGAACTGCAATACCGCCCTCCTCTCCTATCGATTAAAATAGTTACAGATGCCAGCCAAAGAAACACTGTGTGACATGGCCAGTGTACCTGGTTTTGCCAATGGATGAACTACAACCAGTGATGAAGGCTTCAGCATGCTGCCTCGGAGACGTACCCGATTTTTGCCCGTCCTCTTGTTCACCCTTATTACCGATGGCATAGTCCAATCCGAGAACCACACATGATCCTCAAACACAGCCACAGCAAATGGGTGCCCTGGAAGCAGTTTAAATCCAAGTTTAAACCCAAGGCAAGTACATCTTGTCTTTGCCATGAATGTTTTTAAAAGAACAAGGCTCACAACATGCTCGCACGATTCCTACACCAAAGCATTCCTTTAATATAGCTGCTAAGCAAGGTATACGCCACTACCTCTGCCTGCACCAGGAAGAACCCTCATGATGAGGGAACTTCATCTTAGAAGGGGAGTCGGGTGGTATGAAGTCCTCGCATTGTCACGTAGCATATGGGGAGTGGGAGAATGTGGGCTGATGGACAGAATATCAAGAAGGACGAGGCCAGGGAAGCAATATTGGTGTGTTTGGTGATTCTGTCACTATAGACTAAACTTCAGCGAGTTATTTTTATCTCTTTTTGCATTTGGATCCTTGTCTTTTGAGTGGCAACAATAAGTAGTAGAGTAAATTCGCAGGCTGTTGTAAGGATCTTTAACAATTTGAAGTAACTGAGTAACAGTCTCCTTAAATTCCCATCTCCAGCAGCACATTTCCCTGCATGGGACCCCCACCTCCTTTCCTACCTCTCCTGTTATCTAATCTTAGCGCACTGACCTGCGCTCCTGGTCTCATTCTTCCTGCCTTCTCTCGCACCTTGTTCTGTTACTTACCCCTTTCTTTTACACCTTCACTCTCTTCCTTCTCTAGCTGCCTTCCCTTAGCTCATTAATATCCTCATCTCCCTGACCCCTCTAGCTTCCTTTTGTCTTTTTCCTTCCTTATTGGCCAAGCTGTTTAAAAGTCATTTACTATCTACTGCCTCCATTTTCATGGCTCCTATCAACCCCTAAGTGGGCTCTTCTGACCCCACCTCAACTAACCCACCTCTCCATGCCCCTGGAACTGCCCTGATAAGATATTCAAGTATTTATAGTGAGCAGGGAAATGCTGTAATACACTATCTCAAGTGGTTAGAGGCTAAAGCTAGGGAGCCCCAAATTTGGAAGCTTTAATCATGTCCAGTCACATTTCCCAGGCCAGTTTTTTTTTTTTTTTTTTTGCAAATGAGCAGTGGATTTGGTAGATTAGAATGAATGTCTCCCTCTTCTGGCAGCAAACTCAAATGACTTATCCAGGTGACAATGAGTCTCCATTCATCTTTATTGACCAGGGCCATTAAGAGCATCTTAGTCTCTAGCCTTTTATTCTCAGTTAAAGCCATAAATGCAGCAAGGACATTTTTTATACAGCTATGAGGTTTTTTTTTTTGTTGTTACGGCAAAAAAAATCTAACATAAGATGTATCATCTTAACCTACGCGTACATTTTAGTAGTGTTAAGTACATTCATTTTGTTATGCAGCCAACGTCCAGAACTTTATCTTGCAAAACTGAAACTCTATTATCCATTAAACCACAACTTCCCATTTCCCACCCCTCTCAGTCATTGGCAAACATCATTCTACTTTTTCTATGAATGTGACTATTCCAGATACTTCAAGTTCATAAAATCATATGTTATTTGTCTTTTGTGCCTGGCTTATTTCACTCACCATAATGTCCCCAGGGTTCACCCATTTCATAGCATGTGTCAGAATTAGCTATTTTTTTAATCTTTTTAAAATTTTTTATTTTTCTCATTTTTAATATTAAAGTATCGTTGATGAGAATTAGCTACAGTTTTTCAACAAATACCTCACACTAGACACAATCTTCGTAGTATTTTTAAATAGAAGAGCCACAGTTGAATGTTAAATGAAGAATGAATTTCTTTGGGGGCACCTGGATGGCTCAGTCAGTTATGCATCCAACTCTCGATTTCGGCTCAGGCCATGATCTCAGAGTTGTGAAATCAAGCCCTGTGTCAGGCTCCACACTGAGCCTGAAGCCTGCTTGAGATTCTCTCTCTACCTCTGCCCTCTGCGCTTTGCCCCTCCCCAGTCTCTACCATGCACGCTCTCAAAAAAAAAAAAAAAAAAGAATGAATGAATGAATCCTTCAATCCTTACATTAAAAATCCTGAGTAAGAGGGAGGAGCAAGATGGCGGAGAAGTAGGAGGTTGAGATAGAGTTGGAAACCAGAAGTTCATCTAGATAGTTATTAAATCATTCTAAAAGCCAGCATACTCAACAGGAGAGAGAAGAGAGGAAGAAGAGCAATTCTAAGAGCAGAAAATTGACCACCTTCGGAAAGGTAGGACGTTTGGAAAAGTGATTCCAAAGCGACAGGAAGAGAGACCGCGGGGGGGAGGGGCCAGCTCCCGGCAGCCACAGAGCCGCGGAGCACAAAATCGGAACTTTTAGAATCTGCTCCGCTGAGGGACATTGCTCCAGAGGCTAGGCCGGAGGTCTGGCCCTCGCGGGAACACAGTGGTTTCAGGACCCGCGAGATCATAAAGAGACCAGGGGTGTCTGAGTGCAGCAGAGCTCCCAGATATGGGGTGGAGAAGCTGGCAGCAGAGAAAGAGCCGCGCAGTGCGTTTTCAGCTGGGGCTTACCCTAGACCGTGCCGCGGCCTTTCGAGCAGGGACTACATAAGGCATTCGGGAGAGACCCCCTCCTTCCTCCGCGGGGAGGAGTGGTACGGGAGTGCACAGCAGGAATCAGCTGGGTTTGGAGACTCCAGACGGGGTCGTGCGCCAGAGATAGAGGCGCGCTGCCACCGGCGGCTGAGCTCAGAGCTTGTGCGGACCCGGGAGACGGGAGTGATTGACTGCTTTCCTCTGAGGGCACGCTGAGGAGCAGGGACTCCAGCGCTCAGCTCCTCCAGGGGAGACTGGGAGCCGCCATTTGCATTCCCAGCCTCCAGGGCGGTACGGAAAGCGCTAAGGGAATAAAGACTCCCAAGAGCGAACCTGAGTGAATTGCTTGGCCCCTCCCTGGGCAAGGGTGGGGCAATTCCGCCTCAGGCAAAGACATCTGAGAATCAAATTGTAAAGGCTCCTCCCCAGAAGATCAGTGAGAATATCTAGCCAAGGTCAAGTTCATCATTCAGTGAGAACCGAAGAACTCCAGAGTACTTTTCTCTCTCACTCATCTATTCTTAGCTCCATAAAATGACAAGGTGGAAAAACTCACCACAAAAAAAAGAACAAGAGACAGTACCGACGGCTAGAGACCTAGTAGGTACAGACATCAGTAATATGTCGGAAATAGAGTTCAAAATGACAGTTATCAAATTGCTA
>CM052800.1:81500025-81554215 GCA_028533885.1 Nasua narica | reverse complement strand
CGTGCCCCTCTCGATACCCACCACCAGGCTAACCCCCCCCACCCCCTCCCCTCCAAAACCCTCAGTTTGTTGCTCAGAGTCCACAGTCTCTCCTGGTTCAACACCCCCTCCGATTTCCCCCCATTCGCCCTTCCCTTCCTTCTCACGATACCCTCCATGATTTTCTTTATACTCCACACGTAAGTGAGACCATAAGATAGTTGCCTCTCTCCGCTTGACTTATTTCACTCCGCATAATCTCTTCTAGTCCTGTCCATGTTGATACAAAAGTTGGATATTCATCCTTTCTGATGGAGGCATAATATTCCATTGTATAGATGTACCACATCTTTCTTGTGATTTTTTTTTAATACTCTAATCCTCCATTTTACTTTGAAATGGCAATGTTCTATCTCAGGCCTTCATTGACTGCTGACTAGACGATGGTTGGAGCCTCCTGACTAATTACCTTTTCTCCCGGTTTCAATCCAACCCTTACACTGCTACCTAAGGGCTTACAGTGAGGTGCCAGTCTTCTCACATAGATTTCCTGCTCAAGAAAATGCAATGGGTCCTGGAATGTTCAGTATTTCTCTCTCTCTCTCTCTCTTTTTAGGATTTATTTATTTATGAGAGAGAGAATGCAGGCTCATGGGAGTGGGCGGAAAGGCAGACTTCCCACTGAGCAGGGAGCCCCACACAGGGCTCAACCTCTTTACCTGGAGATCATGACCTGAGCTGAAACCATGAGTTTCACACTTAACCAACTGAGTCTCAGCCATCCCCAGTATTTCTCTTTCAACATTTAGCATAGACTATAGCATTTTAAATATGTTTATGAACATACATGACAGCCCATGAAAAATCTGAAAATATAATAGGAAAGAAAACTATATTAATCTTTGTGGATGAATGGATATTCGTTAATACCTAAAGGTGATACTATGACAGTTGTATGAATGACATTGTCTAAAACATAACAAACGACAACAACTGAATCAAGTTCTTATTCCTAAAGAGGTCTTAAAATTTTTAATATTTTCCTTCTGATTCGGGGAAATCTTGGCAAAGAGAAATGATTATAAATCACTATGTTTTTATCCATTATTCCAATGTGAAGGTAATCTTTGTAGCTCAGAAGTCCCCAAAGAAGTCTGTCAGTGTGTTTGTCTCCATACTTCTCCCACCAGATATGGCTGAGGGAAGGGTGTGGGGGGGGGGGAGATGGGGGTTGAGTGTGTGTGTGTGTCTGTGTGTATGTATGTGTAAACACATTTTGTTTCTAACACTTGTCAACACTCAGGACAAAAGGAAGAAAGTACCCATCCCAAAGCCTCACCTACATCGTTCTGGGCAAGTCTTTGGCGTTTCGAACCATCCAGATTGGCCATTTCGATCACAGACAGCTTGGCATCACACCAATACAATTTGTCAGTTAAGTAATCAATCGTTATCCCGCTGGGCCAGACCAGATCGGAACTAGCTATAACCAGTCGGCCAGTGCCTTGAAGGGAAGAACCTTCAATTCGTGGATTAAGCCCCATATCAGTCCAGAATAATCTCCTTTAATCAAGAAAGCATACAATAAATCAAATTTGCATGAAAAAAAAATCCTTCCATTCTTTCATCCCTGAAAACGTCAATGTAAATCACTTTAGAATAAACGGAAGTGGTACCCCAAGGAATATAGGAAGTATAGCAGTGTACACTGGACAAATAATTCTCAATAGCAAAAATGATCTTTTCTATGTAAAGCGTCTTGGACAGGAAGTGCTGAATTAAGACTCTGATCATTGGATAAAGAAAAAATTATTAGTTTGAAAAACTGTACTATATTACTAATTGAAAATGTGTTCAAGAGGAAATTCTTAAATTAGCGTTTCATGCTGTAAAAGGCAATACAATCTTGTTAGCCTGTCCCTCTGCTATGCATTTATAAAGCCCACTATACGTGTAAAATTGCCTCATAAAGGAAATAGCGTATTTAACTGTTAACTAGTTTTATACAGTGTACTCAGTTAACTTGGTCAATTTTAAGTTCCATAAATTGGATGCTGAGGCACATTTTTTGAGGTCAATGTGGTTCATTATCTTTTATACTGGTTTGTTTAGAGATGATCACAGTCTCACTTTTTTAATTACATGGCTGTCTCCAAGTCAATTACCAATTACTGCCAGTATATTATTTCCCATAGACCATCAAAAAATTCCATTATAAATAAAATAGGGTTAATTTTTAATCCTTGTTTTTTAACAAGTAGAAAGGAATCCATTATTTTCCTTAATTCTCTAAACCTCAACCAACATTTGTCGCCAATATGTCAAATTCACAAATAACAACGTAGTCCCCTCATGTTTCATGGTTTCTATTTCCAGTTGTCTAACTCTAGGAATGACCTATCACTCAAACTCATCTTATGTTTTCTCTAAATAGAATTCATAAGCCATGCAATCCAAATACCATCCTTCGCTCAAGAAAGCAATAACGTAGATTTTTAAAGAAAGTGGGCTGGCATCTCACTGGTTAATGAATTACAGCTCACTTCTTTTTGAAAAAAATTAAATTGGCTTAAAAGGAAGTTTATGTGAATAACGAAACTTTTATGTAAGAATAGAAAGTCAAAAGATATAAAAGGATGAGGAAGTCATGCTAGCTATATCATTTCTGAAAATCTGAACCAATCTCATGGATTTTCTTGATTTCTGATTCCCTTGAATACCTGAGGTCTTAGGACAAATTCTGGACACTAGTTCATCAAACATGAACTGTCTCATCACCTCTGTGGGAAAGTGCCTTATTTTCACAAATTCTTACTTGACCATTGGATGAACAGCAATTCCTCGTGGCTGAGCGATGTCCTCTTTGATGATTATTTCACGATGTTTTCCATTTAAATCACTCCCTTCAATGAGAGATTTCCTAAGATGCATGTAATCAAAAGGAACTTATTATGTCAACTTTACTTTTTAAACAAACATACTCCTTTTCCATGTTACTTCCTGAAATGTACAGGCAGGCATTCTAAACTACCTCCATCACATGTGTGCACACACATAGCCACATACTCTCAACATAAGTCAAGGTCATCACACGTACACACACACACGCACACACACACACACACACACACACACATCAGGACATACACCCACAAATTCTATTTTTTTTAAACAGTCTTTTAATCAGCATCCCAGTATTTATCCCACACAACTAAAATACACAGTGAAAGGATAAGGCAAGAGGGGACTGTGTCAGGGGCCTGGCAGGGACAAAGTCAGGAGCATAAATACCACCAACCCCTTTTCTTCACAACCTCCCAGCTCCTGCCGAACCCACTGAAAGCCAGAGGGGGGCAGCTATCTTCTCCATGGTCATAGATCACAGGAAGGAGAGAGAGTAGGCCTCAAAGGGCGACAGAGGTAGCCAGCACGAGGACAGCAGAGGGGAGATTTCTGTTGACTTAATTTTCTTCCATATGATTCTAAGACAAATGGGAGTACTGAAATATTCTTTGCTAATCTTTACATAAAAAAAAAATAGGGATGCTTGGGTGGCTCAGTAAGTTAAGCATCTGCCTTCAGCTCAGGTCATTATCCCAGGGTCCTGGGATCAAGTCCCACATCAGGCTCCTTGCTCAACGGGGAGCCTGCTTCTCCCTCTGCGTCTTGCTCCCCTGCCTGTGTACTACTCCCTGACAAATAAATAAATTTTAAAGATTAAAAAAAAAATCTTTGGGATCTGGCAGAGGAGAAAATCCTCATTTCCTGATTTTTCTATTTGTTAAATTGACCTTTATTATCAAATAAATATTTACTGAGCACCTACTGTGTGTCAAAGATTCACTTAAGCATTGGAGACAACAGTAAATAAAACCCTGTATCTGTCCTTAGCAGGAGAGGGAGAGGGAATTATAGTCTAGGGAATGTAAAGAATGCAAGTGGCAGACTCAGATAGATAGATGCCTTATTCCAGCACGCCCTCATCCTATCTACTAACCTGGGCTTCCAAGCAGCATCCAGGAGCAGGCAGGACCACAGGCTAAGGGGATAAGAACCTCCCCTCCCACCTGTGTCGTCTGCTCAGCATATTTCCCTACTGCAAACTAGAAAGTATAACTATCTTTAATTCATTCAATGAACATCTGGAAAGGCCCATCCTTTGCTCTTGTGGGCAATGTCCAGATAAAACAGGCCTGCCCAGAAACACAGGGCAGAACTATTCTCTCCTCCCTGTTCTACTAAACACTAAGGAGGTCTCTGGGTGGTTTATTCGAGTGTACTTTCTAGCCACTTAGTGGGGAAGGGGTTTCATAGAGTCCTCCTCATAGTTTCTATGTGGGAGAGAGGCAAAGGCAAAAATGGCCCGGGGCCTGTGCTGGGCAAGTACACTGTGCAAACTACCAACTCAGGGCGCTGCATAATTGTTAGCCATTTGTACAACAGAGCCATTAAAAAATAATTCTATTCCCAGATGAAGTGATCGTCGGCAAAGTACTGCTGGGTGGAAGGTATTTTTGAACTCAATGTGTCGAATTCACTCAATCACAACTGTCACCGAGCCTTTCCCTCGGTGGGAAGGAAGGAATTTTGAGGCTACTTGCTGTGATCAGGGGAGAGAAAACTGTCAGTTCTGATCTCACGGCTACATCATCTCTAAATTCTTACTCTTCTGAGCAGAAGTGAACTGATGAGAATCAAGACGGATGTAAGCTCCTGACGCTGGAGCTATCTTGGGCAGGATTTCCGGAATTTACTTCCACAGCTCCCTGAGGGGTTCACCCAATAATACACCTCTCTTTCATTCAGCCAGAAAGCAAATCACTAACTCCAGTGTGGGAAATGAGAAAGCAAAGACAAGCACGGACATTTGAGTTCAAGCACAACGCTTGACCTAGTGTAGCATCTTACTCTTTTTTTCCATGATCTAATTGGTCTCGAGGCCTCTGGGATGCCCCAAAATTCGCCCTGTTTCTAGGGCAGAACTTGTCCACCCAGAGCCCTAGAAAAGTGATTTATACCTTTCGGTAGGTATAAATCATAAGCAAACATATATTTTGCCCTCCTGACTCATTTTTTTTTTTAAGATTTTAGTTATTTGACAGAGAGAGAGATCACAAATAGGCAGAAAGGCGGGCAGGGGGAGAGGGAAAGCAGGCTCCCTGCTGAGCAGAGAGCCCGAGGGAGGGGGGTTCAATCCCAGGACCCTGAGAGAGGCTTCAATCCACTGACCCACCCAGGCGCCCCCTCCTGATTCATTCTTACTGGGCAATTGACTTTTAAGAATCAGGATCCCTTAATGTTAAATAATAGCACTGCCAGTGGAAAGATCAGTTAGCTTCCTTCCTACTGTGAGATGTTACTTTGAATCTGTCTTTTCCTCAGCCAATGTAAACTGTAAGCATCCACTCTGGTTCTTTCAATTAGTTAAGAGTTACCATATAATCTAATATCGTGAGTTTGGAGTCTCAGTTACTTAATTCCAATTTCTAGCTAATATCGAGGTTTTCAAGCTATGAACCTCTCATTCCCAGACCAATTAAAGGTTTTCTTTTAACAGCTGCCGTTAGAGGGAAGAGGACATAGAAGGGCTTGTTATTCCCGAAGCCCATGAACTAGGAAGTTGAGGTCTGATTCTCCAGCCAACGGAGGTGCACGACTATCTCCTGAAGGCATTGCCTTGCAGTAGGTACCATGGGGCCATTAATCAAACACTGAAAATTAAAGGTGCCATGCAAACGCAGGAAATATGAGGAGCCCTGGCGTCCTCAGAGAGGCCAAGAGCTGCTGACATCTGCTGTCTGGATCAACGTTTACCTTTCTGGGAATGGCCACAGACAAGCTCTGTTATTATGCACAGCTGACATTTTATTTCTTCTTTTTTTAAAGATTTTATTTATTTATTTGACAGAGAGAGAGAGATCACAAGGAGGCAGAGAGGCAGGCAGAGAGAGGGGGAAGCAGGCTCCCCACCGAGCAGAGAGCCTGACATGGGGCTCAATCCCAGGACCCTGAGACCATGACCTGAACCGAAGGCAAAGGCTTTAATCCACTGAGCCACCCAGGCGCCATTTGTCTCCCATGGATTATCCTGACCAAAAAATTTTTCTGGGACATAGGAAACCTACTGCCAGTTCTGTAAACCTGTTCCCTGGAACTTCTCCTTCTGGGCTGGGACCACTGACTACACAGAGGTGAGATCCTAATTAATTCTACCTTCTTTCACTTTAACATTGTTGCACAGGTTGACTACCATTACATTTCATGGCTCTAAGTTTTCTGAGCAAACATCCTCGAGCACAGAGAATTTCTCATACTGTCTTGTGACAACCGCCTGTTCTCTGCGGTTAGTGGCCTCTCTCAGAAGCAAGGAGCGGGCTCTTAATAGCACACATGAGAGATGTAGCCACTTCCTTCCCCCACCCTCTTCCCACCACTGCCACTCCTGGAGCTCCCACAAGCCACACACACACACACACACACTAAGCACAGCTGCCCTTCTAGAGCTGGGGGACCAGTATGCCCAGAGGGCAGAAACAGCATAGCTTCTCTCTAGTTCTGGTCTTTCCCACATCAGGGAAAGTAGACCATCTCCAATCTCGGGAGGACTTGGCTCATAACTCCCATGTTCAGCCTCGCTCCCTCCTTTCATGCTTATTCACAAGGAGATAGAGTCTGTACAGTGAGAGGGTTGGGATAGCTGATTCCTGGAGCCTCTTCCAAAGCCCCTCCAGGTGTGTACACCCTTGATTCAGCAATTATTTATGCACCACCTTCTTTAAACATCTCTTGTACTGGGGCGCCTGGGTGGCTCAGTGGGTTAAGCCTCTGCCTTTGGCTCAGGTCATGATCTCAGGGTCCTGGGATCAAGCCCCTCATCGGGCTCTCTGCTCAGCCGGGAGCCTGCTTCCCCTTCTCTCTCTCTGCCTGCCTCTCTGCCTACTTGGGATCTCTCTCTCTCTCTCTCTCTGTCAAATAAATAAATAAACCTATACATCTCTTGTACTGATAGGTAGAACAAGCTTTTGTACTGGGCTATGTACAAATAGCCCGTGTGCCTTGGCTCCCTGGCTAACCTGCAAAGATGAACATTCATCATGCTCCTTTGCATCTCCCACGTGACCCAGGATATGGGGAATCTGGAGCAGATGCTCAAAGGACGCTCACTGATTGTGTTCAGACAGCCTTTGCATTTCTCTGATGACCACAGCCTGAAGTGCAAAAACCTATGTTACTTTCTTGGTCCTCACAATTCTCCTTGGATACAGATCCAGTCTTGATGAGAGGAGGACCCCCCTGCTTGGTCGTGTGGAGGGAGTGGAGGGAACGTGGACAGCATTAGCGGCATCGTTCCTCTAGTCCCTCCCAAGTGCCCAGCAAGATTTTCTTGGGTTCAAAGTGGAGGCTGAGGCCGGCAGTATCACCTATGCCTCACTCCCATCCCACGGGGCTTAAAAGTGAAGGAGGAAGCATACCCTCTGTCCGTCCAGTAGAATTTACGCTCAATCCAATCTATGGCAAGACCTTCCGGCACATCTATGGCTTCCTCAATAAGCCTTTCTCGCTGGGAACCATCCATATTAGCTCTCTCTATCCACTTCAGGGCTGTATGGGCGAAGTATATCTATGAGAAAGAACATAGGCATTTCTATCTGATTTGATTTTAAAAATTAATGTGGAATATGTATACAGACATAGTTAGTAAATCTTCAGATCATATAGTATAATCACTAAGAACTTGGCTTTAGAGATAGACACACTTGCAACGGAATTCCACCTTCCACCTCTGCTGCTTTCCCGATGTGTATAAACATAAGCAGGTTCTTCCAGGTCTGAGACCCTCTGTGTCCTCATTGGTTAAATGGGGATAATAATACTGAACCAAAAGGGTGTGTATATATGTGTGTGTGTGTGTGTGTGTGTGTGTGTATGTTTGTGTAGGTGTGTATATAAATATATATACACATATATGTATGTATATATATGTGCATATATATGTATATATGTGAGTGTGTGTGTGTATGCCTGGCACATATTTCTATTACTACTGGGTAATTTGTTAATCTTTGATAACTGGTCAATAACCAAACCATGTACTTGAATTCTAATGGCTTCTCCAGCCAGAAAGGAAGCAATGATGAGCAGTTCAGTGGGGGCTACAACCTGGGCTGTGTCTTCTACTGCTCAACCCCCAACCCTACACTTTACTGCAAATCTGGAGACCCAGGTTTGTCTCCTGGTTCAGGTCCTTCTTTTTTTTAATCGAGTTGGCCAAGTCATTAACCTCAATTTTCTCAACTGGAAAAATGACAAAGTTAAACTAGATATTTGCTAATGTTTCTCTCATCTCTAACCACATTTAATTTCATTTCAATTAATCCATCTTGTTCAACAGAAATAACTTGCAGGTGCAAAGCTCTTTTTCAGTCTCCTATGCAGACTAGCCAACAGGTACAAGAATTTTGTGAGAGGGTTAAAAACTGCCATGGGTCAGCTGACAATTTAATGATAGTATTTGTGGACTTTAGTTGAGTAGGTATATGTATGTAAACTGATAATCAATGATGAGAATGTTCATGAAATGGTAATTCATTAACCAATGGGTTATCATCTTTCACTATAGATGAAACAGAAAAGGTTCTATTCCATAATACAAAAAATGGGCACTTCTATTAAAAAACACTTAGAGCTCTTCTCAAACTCAAATGTATGCATGAATCACCTGGAAATCTTGTTAATATGCTGATTCTGCTTCAGGGGTCAGAGGCGGAGCCTGAGAGTCCCCAGTATTAACAAGCTCCAGGCAATATCAGGGCTGCTGGTCAAAGGACCCCAGTTTGAAGAGCAAGAACATAAGAAAGTGACCAGGGAAATGAAAAACAGCCACATGACTGCAAGTTCTTCTAGGTCTCTTTAGTCACCTTATAAAAAATGCTGACTGTGTAGGTAAAAAAAAAACAAAAACAAAAACAAAAAACCTAGTTTGATAATAAATGAATCTTGAACTGATTTTTTCCTATTAATTATTTTCTTTCTATTAATGCAATTCTTCCAGGGAGTCATATAGATTCAGTTCAAGGAAAAGAAAGAAGGATTTTGTTGTTGGTGTTAGTGTTTAAGTATAAAACGTCCCTTTGCAAAAACAGTTATATTTGGCTATCAAACCATAGTAATTAGACACGGAATCAATCTGCTTCACTCTGTCTCTTGATCATTTACCAGACTGCTTCAAATCAGGAAGACACAAAAATACAAACTTTAAAATTCTAGGAATGAATGTACTATCTAGTAATAACGAAATAATTAATAGCTATGTAAATGTATAACTACTATGTGATTAAACTCCAGAAGGCACCATAAGGAATCATTTCAAGCACATTCTAACCTGGCACAAAAATAACCCACCCCAGCCTCCCACTCCTTCCGCTATTGGCAAATAACTAAAAACCTGTTTATAACAGTCCCCTGGGCACAGTACTGTGCTAGCCTCCCAACCTCATCTCCAAAGAGAAGACTAAATTTAAGATCCAGCTCAATCATTCCCAATAAAATAGCTGAGTCACAGTAAGGGCCAGGGTAGGATTATGAGAATAGGAGTGCCCATAACATTTCCCAAGTTATGCGCCAATGTCTGTATCTACATTTCTCTGCGCCTAATTATTCTGAGCTTAGCAGAGGATTTTCAAGTAGCTTAGGTCATCTGTTAGGATAAAATCCTCTACTCTGTCCTTAAGGCATAGCCACATCTGTTCAAGCGACAAAGCCATACCTTATTTTCCACAGGGTCGTGATCAAGAGCAAAAACCATTCCCATTTGCTGGCTCAGCAGGGTTCCATACTCTGTTCCATCAAAATGCAAGTGTCGAATGTCTCGAGAATTGGCGAACAGTAAAAATGGCTGCGGTCCTGTTAACCAAATTCAAGTATGCCTCCATTTAAAATATGCCTTGGAACCCCGTAAACACCTCTGACTTCTTTTCATTGTGCCCTCTTTCTGCAGTTCTTATCTTCATAATTTCCCACCAGTGTGGTGTAGGTTAAGACAGGGAAGAAAATTTCCTCTATGAGGCAACATTTTACCAGAATTCCATTTTACTGGATTCCCCTCTGTCTAGGTGCCTGCTTTTAAAATGCAAATTACTTATAAAAAGGGCCAGCGTTAAATAACCAACACCATAGCTAGATGATGCAAGTCTTAGTGCCATAATGTCCTTGAGTCACATGTTAATGGAAACATATTAATATTAGCAGGTTCTATTAATTCATGTCCAGATAAATACACTTCTCTGACCTCGGCACTTCTGAAAGGGGGGCATTATTATTCGAGTAAATAACAAGACCCCTGATAATTTTCAGAGCTCAGATTACACTGTATTCACGAAGGCCCTGAGAAGTTAAGAGTACTGGGGTCTAAGCAAACTCTGTAGGCTCCTCATTATGTTATCCCAGATTATAAGCATAATGAACCTCAGGAGAGATAATATCAATCTGATATAAATCTAGGAATCCAAGGCTGTTGAAGGACACAAGAGATAGAATGTCAGCACATGAAAAAATTATTCAAGCATTCAACTGCATATTAAATCTTGACATAAAAAGGACAGAATTTGTCAAAGTATTATGATGGTTACATTCCCTGGAGAGATAGAAATCTAATCAATCAACAAATATTTATTAAATGCCTCTAAACTATGAAGTCTTTTAAAACTATTCTGGTCATGATTTTCGCATATACTGGAATGCCATACTTGATGTAATGGCAAATCTTTGCTGAGTGCTGATAAACTTAGAAACATTCCTCAAAAACATGATTATTCATTTATGGGATTCTTACTTATATTTACAACATGATTTGTTTTCTATTTCCAAAAATAAAAAAACAGACGTTCCTCTCAGAAGCCGAAAGCAATTTAACTCCCTCCTCTTTCTAAATAAAACATTTTCACATAACCTTTTTGCAGAGACACGCTTTCAAACATCCACAGCACTAACCTGACGCCACGCAGCTTTTTTTGTCCAGCTGTAGGTCATACCCAGGAAAGCAACCGCATTCCCAGGAGACCGGGCTGAGAGGGAGGCAGAGCTGGCTACACCCACCATTATCAGGTGACGAACAGCCTACGAAAACAAGTACTTGCTGATGACACCACGTCATTCAAAAATATAACAACTTTTCATCAAAACATTGAGTGAGCCCCGTATATGTTGGTTTTTAGAACCATTTCCACAATCTTTTATAATGCTGCAATCAAGGTTATTTTTCAGAGATTAGGAGGAAATCTGTCACTGTATTCTATTTTCCTAAAACCTTATAGCTTGAATGTTAACCCTTCACATCCCAACAGCCCCTGTCCTCCGTTCTACCACTGCGTTTGAAGACCAAGGGCCCTGCCAGGGGCTGGAATGAGAAATATATTTTGATAAGTTTGACAACTGGTCCAACTCTTGCTAGTGAGTAATATATTTTTTCTCACATATATTTTTGGACTCGTGATTTTTTTTCTTGCTTTGTTTGTTTTAAAAAAAAGCCACCTATAACTCTATGCTTAAGTCTCCATGAAGATAAAAGTAGAGAAGTATTTATTAATTGCAAGGAATAGGCTAAAAACTCTGCACCCACCATCTTGTTCAATGCTGGCCACAAATCCAGGAGGCAGGGCTGACTCATTTCTACAGATGAAAAGAATGAGACTAAGGGAGGTCCAGAAACTAGTCCAAAATAACACAGCTACTAACAGGTAGTACTCCTACCTTAGAGCTGTTTGACTTCAAAGCCCTTGCCCACAACTACTACACGATGCTGTCTAAAAACAAAAAACACACAAACAAAAACCTGATATAAATCTATATGTTACTGGGTTGCACAAATATCTTTTAATGTGTAATGTTGGAAAGTCTCTTCTCCTTTATAAATAAGGTCAATATTTAGGTGTCACTCAGAAAATTAATATTTTCAGACAAACAAAAGATCAATAAACTTACCACTACATGTTTTTCCATCTGTCTCAAGTACTGAGCCTTCAGGACACACACATACGGGACCATTTGATGTCAGAACACAGTCATGGCTACACTTGGATGTATTGCTTGGACAGGAAATTAATTCTAATTAATGAAGCATAAGGTCAAGATTAGTGTTAAATCAGATTTGTGAAAATCCAGCAAAATCAACTGCTAACCAAAATGCTATGCTAAAAAGTGTACGTTAAATCAATGATCAGACACTTAGGAAATGCTGTGGTAAGGGAGATGTAAAAATAAAGATCTCAAGTCTAAAAAAATTAAAGAAAGACCTCATTTTGGAAAGTCCTTCTAGCTTCCTCTAAGTTTCTTTTATGTCAAATATTTTCAAAGTTACTAGTCATCAAAATATTTTAAATGGAAGTTAGTTAAATGATTTGCAGTTCATCTGGAAAACGAATTGTATATGTAAAAAAAATAAAGAACATGTATGAGCATGGTAGGTGTAGGAAGAGAATGAAAGGCACTTAACAAAGATCAAAATGTATCATAAAGGAACATTAAATGAGTGCAGGAATAGACAGAGAGGATAACAGAAATAGAAAATTCACTTTAGAAAGACTCAAGTATGTATAAGAATGTAGTATGTGATAAAGGTATTTCTTTTGAAGATTTATTTATTTATTTTAGAGAGCAAGAGCGTGAGCATGTGCACGCATGAGTTGCAGGACGGGGAGGGGGAGAGAATCTTCAAGTAGACTCCCCACTGAGCACAGAGCCTCATGCAATCCCAGGACCCATGAGATCATGACCTGAGGCAAAACCAAGAGTCAGATGCTTAACCGACTGAGCCACCTAGGCACCCTTGTGGTAAAGTTATTTTAAATCATGGAGCATGTGGAAGATCATCCAATATGGCACAGAAATAACTGAGAAACGATTTGGAGCAAAAGTTAAATCCCTACCTTACACCATACATCAAAATAAATTCCAAGTAAATTAAAGATTAAAATATAAAATATGTGTACCATAGAGGTCCTAGAAGTTTTGACAATCAAGTGAGATTATGCATGTCATGCTTGGCATGCAGTGGATTCAATAACAGATTAACCTCATGCACTTAAGTATCTTTGCCAACAGGTAAATCACATGGTATTAGAAGGGCAAGTTCCACAGACAGACACAAATGTAGTGGGTGATTTCCAAAAAATTCATTACCATCTATCTATTTTTAAATGCCTTAAGTGCCATAAGCACTATGACACTCAGACTGACCTATTTACCATCATCTCTGGAATAGGACTAGACAACATACATGGTTTTAAACATTAATTTCTACTTAGCTATGTTAGTAGATTCAAGTAATCTAGATATAAGAAATCTATAGGAAGGTACCTGAGTATGTGATCCTAAATTGAAAATGAGCATGTCCGTAAAAAGTCATAGTATATTTCTCTTTTTAAAAAGTGTATTCCTAACTCCGATGCCCCAAAAGCCTAGACACAATGACTAACTTAGTAACAGGTTATGTTCTCTAAATATAATTTTCTCATTAAAAAGAAGCACTGCTCTTTAAGAAATTGCTAATGCCACATCCAGAACATAGAATATATGAGATAAGCCTAGAAAGTATGTCTTATGAGATAACAAGGCAACTTTTGAAGACTACTGGTGTATTTGAAGAGGCTCCCACTGGCCAAGGAGAAGACAATTTGCTCATCGGTAAGGATAACAACTTATAGGTTGAACCATATTAAAAATGTTAAACACCCATGACTTCATAATAAAATTTAATTTTTAAGAAACACTCACTGTTCATCTTTAGAAAATGTTACAGAACCATATCCTTTACTTATGCAAATAAAGAAAGAAGAAAAATCCAACATTTATCCTGACTTTAATGTAAGATTTGTATCTTGAGGTAACAAAAAAGTTAATGAGAGAAAGGGCTCTTTAGGAAGCACAACTAAGACTAAATAATACAACTAGATATCACCATTTGAAACCCGTGGTGAAGTAATGGACCTAGTATATTATTGTTAATGGCCACTACAACCATTCATTGAAAGACTATTGGACTCTTGTCACTCCCAACCATCTTAGTGTCTTCTCTTATTTGAAAACTGTCCTGTACGTAAGGCAGGAAGATGTGGCCTCATAGAACAGGAAAAAGTTGCTGGAATAGATCACCTCTAGGCTCCAACCCATTATGAAGAGTGGAAAGTGTATACTGCAATACAAGAAATCTCCGAAAATGATTAGATAAGGCAAACAAAATTGGTCATCGTCACCAACAACTGTTGCCCAGCCTTGCAGAAATCTAAAATAGAGTACAGTGCCATGTTGGCCAAAACTAGTATCCATCACTAC
Source organism: Nasua narica (assembly GCA_028533885.1). Classification (NCBI taxonomy): domain Eukaryota; kingdom Metazoa; phylum Chordata; class Mammalia; order Carnivora; family Procyonidae; genus Nasua; species Nasua narica. The sequence continues at coordinate 81,539,908 of CM052800.1, read as the reverse complement.
AGTGGCAATAACATTAAATTAGGCACAGCATGTGGAAAATATCAGAGACTATACATACTAGCTGTTAATGACCCAGGTGATTTTGATATCATTAGAATTATGCCCAAATAGCTATCATGGAAGGCATCAGAGTAAGATACTAAGTTCACCTCTTCCCATGGATACACCTAGATAACACCCATATCAGTGTAAATAACCCAGAAAAACAACCGGAAGATTGGCGGAACAAACTCTCCATAGCTAGTTGTAGAGACATGGCTGGGAACAAGCTGACACGGCAAGACATCCCTTGGGAGGGAGTGCCACTGCAAGCATGAAGAATGGGGAAGAGCAGACCCCATCGCAGGCACCCCAGGCACAGGGGGACCCACACTGGGAAGATGAAGCCCCATAACATTTAGCTGTGAGAACCAGAGGGGCTTGCAGCAGGCTCAGCTCTGGGAGAGCTGGAGGGCAAGAGGAAACTGACTCCCCGCCCTTAAAGAGATAACACAACAAAGAGCCCCACTGAGATACAGCATAGAAGCAGCAGTGAGAAAGACACCTGGAGTATACAAGAAGGGGATTTATTTACTAATCTCAGAATGTTCACAGGAGGGGCAAGGATCTTCAGGAGACTTCTCTAACAATAAAAGAGCTGGCTAGTGCTATTTCTCTCCCCCACCCCTTGGCTCAGATACACAGATACCTGTGGGAACCGATAGTGCCAACACTCTCCACCTAGCTTACCAGCAACACACCTTGCCCCCACGCTCTCCTGTAGACCCCTACTGCACCTAACCTGCCCTAGGCAAGAGTTCTCCTAAGTGGCTCTGCAAGATTGGCGTTATGCAAGCAGCCCAGTCAGAGGTCGGCACCACTCCAAAGTGACTCCTGTCCCGGAGAGAGGGCAAGATAACCACATGCCAGTTTGGCTGCAACTCCAGCAGCAGGCTGGGGGGTAGACATCAAGTCTGACTCCAAGCCCCAGCCACCACTGAAAGCCTCTCAGGAGACAACACAGGGAGAGCGCCCTGCAGTTTGGTGCAGCCACAGCTCTGGCAAAAATCTGTTGTGACCCAGACTAGCCATTAATAACACAGGGGCCAAGGATGTCCACATTCACGATTCTATTTATTTATTTATTCAATTCAGGAAATCCTAGCCACAGCAAATTGGACAACATAAAGACAAGAAAGGTATCCAAATTGGTAAGGAAGATGAAAAACTCACCACCTGTAGATGTTATGATACTATAAAGGGAAAACCCCAAGGACTCCACCAAAAAACTATTAGAACTGATAAATGAATTCAGTAAAGTCACTAGACACAAAATCAATGTGCAGAAATCACCTGCATTCCTACATACTAATAATGAAGCAAAAGAAAGTGAAATTAAGAAAAAAAATCAATTTACAATTGCACCAAAACCAATAAAATATCTAGGAATAAATTTAACCAAAGAGGTGAGAGACCTGTACTCTAAAAACTATAAAACACGGATAAAACAAATTCAAGATGACACAAAGAAATGAAAAGACATTCTATGCTCATGGATTGGAAGAATGACTACTGTTAAAATGTCTATACTACCCAAAGCAATCTACAGATTTAATGTAACCCCTATCAAAATACCAATAGCATTTTTCACAGAATGAAACTAAAACAAATAATCCTAATATTTGTATGGAACCACAAAAGACTGAATAGCCAAAGCAACCTTGAAAACAAAAAAACAAAACTGGAGATCACAATCCCAGACTTCAAGATATACTAAAAAACTGTAGTAATCAGAATAGTGTGGTACCGGCATATACATAGACACATAGATCAATAGAACAGAATAGAGAACCCAGAAATAAACCCACAACTATATGGTCAACAATCTTCAACAAAGGAGTCAGGTATATGCAATGGGAAAAAGACAGTCTTTTTAACAAATGGTGTTGGGAAAATTGGACAGCTACATGCAAAAGAATGAAATTGGACCACTCTCTTTCACCATCTACAAAAATAAACTCAAATGGATTAAAGACCTAAATGGGAGACCTGAAGCCATAAAAATCCTGAAAGAGAGCATAGGCAGTAATTTTTCTGATATTGGCCACAGTGACATTTTTTCTAGATATGTCTCCTAAGGCAAGGAAAACAAAAGCAAAAATAAGTTATTGGGACTATACCAAAGAATGTTTCTGCATAGCAAAGGAAACAATCCACAAAATAAAAAACAACGACTGAATGGGAAAGATATTTGTAAATGACATGTCTGATGAGGGGTTAGTATCTAAAATATATAAAGAACTGATACAACTCAACACCCAAAAAACAAATAATCCAATTTAAAAATAGGCATAAGACATAAGCAGATATTTCTCCAAAGAAGACACAAATGGCCAACGGACACATGAAAAGATGCTCAACATCACACATCATCAGGGAAATACAAATAAAAACAATGAGATATCAGCTCATACCTTTCAGAATAGCACTACTAGATATTTACCCAAAAAATACAAAAACACTAATTTAAGGGGATACATGCACCCCTATGTTTATTGCGGCATTATTTACAATAGTCAAATTATGGAAGCAGCCTAGGTGTCCATCAATAGGTAAATAGATAAAGAACTATGTGTATGTGTGTTTGTGTGTATGTGTGTATACACGCATGTTGGAATATTACTCGGCCATAAAAAAGAAGGAAATCTTGCCATTTGCAATGATATGGATGCAGCTAGAGAGAATAATGCTAAGCAAAATAGGTCAGAGAAAGATGAACACCATATGATTTCACTCATATGTGGAATATAAGAAACAAAACAAAGGAACAAAGGAAAAAAGAGAGAGATAAAGACAAACCAAGAAACAGATTATTAACTACAGAGAACAAACAGATGATTACCAGAGAGGAGTTGGGTGGAGAGATGGGTTAAATAGGTGATAGGGATTAAAGAGTATACTTATCATGACAAAAAAAGAAAGACAAAGAAAGAAAGAAAGAAAGAAAGAAAGAACAACACAGGAACCAAATCCTTTCCACAACAGGTGAAGAAATGAAGAGAGCCATTGCTGATAACTGGACTAAAGGTAAACAAGGCTCAGTCACAACAACAGGGCACACCCAACACACATAGAAGTTACCCCTAAAGTGCCAGTTTCTGGTGAACAAGGGACATTGCACTGCAGAGCACTACAGGATCTCTTCTTCATAAGGCCACTACTTTCAAGAGCAGTAGACACAGATGACTTTCCCAACACACAGAAATAGAAATGGGGCATCTGTGTGGCGCAGTCAGCTGAGCATCCAGCTCTTGGCTCAGTTCATGATCTTGGGGTTCTGTGATCAAGCCCCACATGGAGCTCCACACTCAGCATGGAGTCTGTGTGGATGGTTTCTCCCTCTGTCCCTCCCATTCATGCTCTCTCTCTCTCTCTAAAATAAATAAATAAAAATCTTAATTAAAAAAAGGGAAAAAAAAAGAAATAGACACAGAGAGTTAGACAAAGTGAGGAGATGGAGGAATATATCCCAACTGAAAAAAAAAAAAAAACCATGACAAAATCACATCAAGAGAGATAAACAAAAATAGAGATAAGCAATATGCCTAATAAACCATTAAATGAAATGGTCATAAAGATATTCACTAGACTTAGGAAAAGAGTGGATTATCTCAGTGAGACCCTCAACAAAGAGATAGAAAATATAAAAAAGAACCAATCAGATGAAGAACTCAATAACTGAAATAATAACATTACTCATCACCAGGGAAATGCAAATCAAAACCACAAGGAGACAGCACCTCACACCTGTCAGAATGGCTAAGACCAAAAATACAAGAAATAACAAGTGCTGGCAAGACTGTAGAGAAAAACGAACACTTGTGCACTGTTGTTGGGGATACAAACTGGTCCAGCCACTGTGGAAAACAGTTTCCTCAAACAATTAAAAATAGGATTACTATATGGTCCAATAATTCCACTACTGGGTATTTACCCATAGAATACAAGAACACTAACTCAAAAAGATGTATGCACCCCTATGTTTATTGCAGTGTTATTTACAATAGCCAAATTATGGAAGCAATTCAAGTGTCCATCAACAGATGAATGGATAAAGAAGTGGTGTATATATACTACAGAATATTACTCAGCCATATAAAAGAATGACATCTTGCCATTTGCAACATGGATGGATCTAGATGGTATAATGCCATGTGAAATAAGTCAGTCAGAGAAAGACAAGTATCATATGACTTCATCATATGTAATACTTGGGAAACAAAACAAATGAACAACAACAACAAAAAAAAGAGAAACCAAGAAACAGACTCTTAAGATAGCGAACAAACTGATGGTTACCAGAGGGGAGATCAGTGGAAGCATGGGGGAAACAGGTGAAGAGGATTAAGAGTACACTTATCTTAATGAACACTGAGTAATGTATAGAATTGTTGAATCACTATTTTGTACAGAAACTAATATAAAACTGTATGTTAATTATACCAGAAATTTTTTAAAAGAATAAAAATAAAACAAAATACATATTTTTTTAAAAGAAGGAAATATGTCAGAACAGACTGGTGAAAAGTAAATCATGCAAAATTTTTCTTTATTAAAACTGGTGAGGGGTGCCTGGGTGGCTCAGTAGTTAAGTGTCTGCTTTTGGCTCAGCTCATGATCTCAGGATTCTGGGATTGAGCCCCACATCGGGCTCCCTGCTCAGCAGGGACCCTGCTTTTCCCTCTCCCTCTGCCTCTGCTCATGCTCTCTCTATCTCTCTCTCTCAAATAAATAAATCTTAAAAAAAAAAAAAAAACTGGCCAGAACTTATTAAAAAAAAAGAAAAAAAAAAGACTATTGAGGAACTTTATAATGGATGACAGAAAGAGAAATGGCCAGATATTATGTGTCTCCTGATGGAAGTATAAACACAGCTAGGAAGTATTCCTGCCAAAAATGTCAAAGCTGAATCTGCTCAAGCCTTTATATCTAACCACAAGTTTGCAGAAAGACAGGGACATCACACAAGTGCAATCAGTAAAATCCAAAATGTGAGAAACCACAGGAAAAAAACAGTTTCTTCAACAAATACTTGCAAGGAGAAAAAACAGAGGTGAGGGAATCTATAGAACACAAGAAAAGTATTAAGCTAATACAACACAGAGCTCTTGTCTGGATGGTTATTCACACAAATCAATTGTTTAAAAAAAACTTTTTAAAGTAAGTTGAGCACTGTCTAGACAGTTGGTATTATTAGGAAATTATTGCTAATTTTTTCAGGTGTGACAATGGTATTGTAACCAGATAATAGACGATAGCAGGGAATTAGAGCTAGTGTTTTAGATAAAAATGTATCATGATTTTGTTTTTACACACTTATCTTTCAGAGATACACAAGAAAATATGGAAAAAGAAACAAGAAATATAGACATAGAGAGATTTATATACTTATTTCCCAACCTTAGAGGTTTTGATTTAATAGGTCTGAGGTCCTGTCATTCATGTACATCATAAAACATCATGCATACTGCTGATCAAGGACCACCAAACCAGGTCACAGCCACCTTAGGAACATCACTGAAGGGGCGCCTGGGTGGCTCAGTGGGTTAAAGCCTCTGTCTTCGGCTCAGGTCATGATCTCAGGGTCCTGGGATCGAGCCCCGCATCAGGCTCTCTGCTCAGCAGGGAGCCTGCTTCCCCCTCTCTCTCTGCCTGCCTCTCTGCCTGCTTGTGATCTCTCTCTCTCTCTCTCTCTGTGTCAAATAAATGGATAAAATCTTTAAAAAAAAAAAAAAGAAAGAAAGATCACTGAAAAGGAAAGGAAATAATGCAATACTTACGATGACACCGTTTCCCATCAGGAAGCAGAATAAATCCTACAGGACATGTGCAATAATAAGATCCAGGGATGTTTTCACACCCAAGAGTACAGCCATGATTCCAAAAGGCACATTCATTGACATCTATGCAATGACAACAGTACAACATAGATGATTATTTTTTTAAATAAACTGTAATATTGCTAATAAGTCAGCACAAAGTAGAATATCTCACACTTGCACGTGCTGTAACTGCCCATGTAAAGACTGTTTTTGCTACCCTCGCAGAGAATGAAAGAAGTCAGTTCAACTGTCATGAAAGCCATTTTTATTGTCTCAGTTTATACTTTTGAATAAATCTATATTTTCATACCGAGTTGCCTTCAGGAAAAATTAGCACAATTTCCCATGAAAAGATGAAGGTTTTGAAGGCGGGGACTCTTGAAAGTTCGAAACAGGAATATGACATCCCCTGCTCTGTTCTTCAGCCTTCTCAGAGCTGACAGGAACCCTTCACCTGAATGTAGGAACATTCTCCAGCGGCTTCACTCCTGTTCAAACCCAGCTTCCAGGCCACTGTGCTATGCTATGGCTCTCCCCCTGGTCCCGGGTGAGCAGGAGACATACACTTAATTTACTCTTCAATGTCAGGTTTACCTGACATCACACCCCAACTAATCCTACTGAATGTGTGCGACAGCCATCGGATGCTTTTCATTAGTAACTCACTGGACTGACCTCCTGGGAGAAAGGATACGGTATTTCTCCCGGGTTCACTGAATTGAGCCTGAATTCTCGAAATAGGAGGAGCCCCAGATAAACAGTCCTGATACATAGCTTCTCAAGATTCCTACCAGACTTTGATGAGATGTGGTGTGGGAATCACTTCCTCTTTGAGGATCTAATGATAGCTATGGAACTGTACTCCCTTAAAAAATTTGAAGATGCTGACATTTTGCCACTGTGAAACCACAGAGGTCCCTGGAGTCCACTCAGAGAATCCCTGCCTCGTATCCAGCTCTGAGTAGCCTCTAAGAGTATTGGATCTAGGAACACAACACATAGAGAAGATCTGAAAGTTATTACAAAGGCTTTAACAATAGAAGAAAAAAGAAAATTATTTTTCCGGGGGAGAAGGAGGGAGAACCTCAAGTTGGTTTTGCTTCAAGGCTCTGGATGACCCAGTTGAAGACCAGCCACTGGCTCAGGTGGGCTGTCCTTGGTTTGGGTCGCTCCCTCGCTCCCCACGTTACCTTCACAGTACTTTCCATCTTGGCTTAAAGTATATCCCTCCGCACACGTGCACAGATGGGACTTAGAGTCTTGACCACACACGCTGCCTCTGCAGTGACCTCTCCTCCCTTCGCAGAGTTTCTGATCTAAAAGAGAAGATGGTTTATTTGGAGTGGAGATGAATATTGTGACCGCGACGCTGCTTGATCCCTTTGTGGTTCGTGGAAATCTAATTTCCCCGTGACAAGAGCAGGGGTGTTGTCTTTCCCCAGGGTGGCACTGCTCTCTCTGGAGCCAAGCAGTATTAGCCGGATTCTGAAGCATTCAGAGAGGCGGCCCACTTATTTCTCTAGTTGTATTATTCCTACTGAAGCACTCAGGATTGGACATAATAATTAACTGGCGATTTCATTCTTTGAGTTATAAACACTAAATGCAACTTAGTAGCTTTTTCATTCTGCTTTACCTATTTTTTTTTTTTAAGATTTACTTTTTTTTTTTTTTTTTTGAGAGAAAGAGAGCAGTGGAGAAGGGTAGAGGGAGAGAGAGTCTTAAGCAGACTCTGGGCTGAACACAGTGTAAGCCTGACCCCCAGCTGGATCTCACCCCCCTGAGATCATGATCTGAGCCTACCACCTGAGCAGAAACCAAGAGTCAGGCAATTAAACGACACCACCCAGGCGCCCCTCTGCTTACTTATTTTATATATATTTATATTTATATTTATACATATATAATTCTATATATTTCTCAGTGCTCACCAATAGAACTGTATTCTTAAACCCCTTTATTTCATTCATTCTGGTTTATTTTATTAAAAAAATAATGATAAAGCACATAAACAAGAACTCTGAAAATGAAATACCTGTTTAAGAAACAAAAAAGCTTTAATCTTAAGAACATCTTTTTTTAAGTATAGTAGTTATGGGGTCTGATCTATATATATATTTAGCTGTGTTTAGGATCCTTATTAAAAGAACAACATCTTTCTTAAAATCTTAAAATATACCCCAGCCTTATGTCTTACCCCCTAATTTCTGAGTCCATTGCTGCTGGTATTCCATGTTTTACAAAACAACCCAGAGTAAATAGTCAAATCTGCTTAGTGAAGTAGATGCTTGGGCTGGATTAGCCAAATATACAGAACAACAAATGGACAATGTTGCACCTTTGATTTTCAGAGCCAGTGTCAAAAGACAATCTAGTAACGCATATATCCTCGTTCAAATTTTGTTCCTTCTTACTTTTTGCCAGTTGTAACAATGACGGGACCTTTGTAAAATGTTCTGGGAAATACAGAGTTAATCCTGTATTAACACTTGCCAGAGTCTGAGGGCAGATTTCAGGACCCAAGTCGATATAGAGGTCAGAACTCTGGCAAGAGGTGACCGCAGGGGAAGACCGGGGTCATGGATCCCGAGTCACGGCAGGGTTGAGATCAGTGAGAGCCTCTGAACAATGAGAATAGCCAAGGATCCAATGAAAGGACTGCTAAAAATATGCTGTGAATGGCACAGGGAACAAACCAGTGAGAGCCTTAGCTCAGCAGTGCAAGCAGCGGAGAGCATTCTCCTTGTAGGGGTGTTCCTCTGGTCTCTGTTTATCTACTTATAAAGATGTCTCCTCACTCTGACTCTACCAATTTCCTTCTATTTCAAGTAACTAAACATTCTTTTTGACCAGTAACACCATGACACAGTAAAAACATATTCTTGCCCTCTTGAAAATGTCCCTAGTGTGCATTGGGCCCTTCAGAGATTCTGACCTCGTCCATCAAGAGAAAGTCTCAGGATTCTGCATTTTCAACTGAATCCGAGTGAGTCTGTGGCCAAGAGTCTTCACACCACACTTTGAGAAACGTTGGCCTAATGTACTAGTGAAACATCCCAGCCTCCCCTCAGTTATGAAGACCTCCTTTTAGCAAGTCTGTGTTGTGAACTTAGTTATTTTAAACTTGTTTATTCAGGGGTGCCTGGGTGGCTCAGTGGGTTAAAGCCTCTGCCTTTGGCTCAGGTCATGATCTCAGGGTCCTGGGATCGAGCCCTGCATCGGCTCTCTGCTCAGCGGGGAGCCTGCTTCCCCCTCTCTCTCTGCCTGCCTCTCTGCCTACTTGTGATCTCTGTCTCTGTCAAATAAATAAATAAAATATTTAAAAAAAAACTTGTTTATTCAGAGCTATGACGGAATTAAATACAAAATCAATCTTGCCAATTATTCGATACTGTTGAAATATTACCTACTGAATCAGTTCAGATTTACAATGAATAGTTTCTTGGATATTGATTCCACATGTTTTATTTCTTATCTACGGTTTGTAGACCGATCACACATGTATAGATGGCTACATTGCTTTCAGGTTCTTATATGCTTCACATGCTAAAATTCTAAATAAAGTCTTAAAAAGATAAAATAAAATTTTAACTAAACAAAATGAAAAAATAAAATGACCCAAGTTTTAAAAGTAAATGACTAAAATTAGGAGACAAAATGCACTCACTTTGAATTTCTAAATAAAAGACTTTTTTAACTTTAATCTTGAATCTAAAATTTTAAGACTTCAATTTTTATGAAGTTTGCAAGGGAATAACAACAATAAAAATATGGAAATGTCTGACTTGGCCTTTCTTTTTTTTAATCTGAAGAATCTAACTGCCTTTATTAAATGATTCATGAATCCAACAGCACCCTATCTACTAGGTGAGAAACAGTCCTCTGACTCAGTCTTTTAAAGGCACCAAAGTGCTCCCACTTTCTTGATGTAAGAAAAAATTGAGGAATTATGCTTCCTAGAAATATCCCTTATAAAATTCTTGCCAAATCCAGCATGACAGGTGAGTAGTGGATGAAGGACTAGGAAAACCAAGTTTTCTGGTTCTGCCTGTACATCGTCCCATTGTCCCTTTCATCTTGGTTTCCTAATACATGAAATAAAAGTTTTGGAATAAATAGTCTCTGAGATCCCTTACGGTTAAAAAAAAATTTTATGGTTCTATACAGAATCTGATGTTTGTGCTAAATTCCTCTAAGTTTATACCTCTAAGGAGTCTCAAACCTTAATTACTGCTTATAATGTGTTCATAGGGAATCAAACTGCTTAATGCAGAAAAACAATTAGTGTCCAGGGTATAGGAAATGCTATGTTCTTCACCTAGATTCACTATTATTTATCCATTTTTTGTACTTTTCTCCCCCCTCTCCCCTGCGCATACCCGTGCTCTTACCATCATCAACCCAATCATTCCATCATCATCACGATGATGCATATGCTTCTTTTTTTCATTAACTAATAAGCTTCCTGAGGCTAAGGTGCGAATCCCATTCACAGTTTATAGCCCAAGCAGCACCCAGCATGATGCCTTTCACAAACCAAGGATACTACAGACATAGACTTCATGCACCAAAAAAAAACTGTGACCATGTCACCTGCAACTTAACTCCTTTATTTCATTTCTCCTTGAATTTCCTGTCAACCTTGCATTAGAACTCAGATAGTCAGACTATGCTTGCCCAGTACCCCTTCCACGCCACCATGCTGCCGATGGTTTGCATGGTACTCGTTAGCAATATGTATCACTCTTTAATGATGAAGATAGCCAGGAAAGCGATCACCATTCTCTTCCAAATGGTTAGGCTGAGGATGCCACCTGAATTCAAACGCTAAACATTTCAAAAGGTCATTTTAGGAAGTAGTAAAACATAGAGGATTGAGAGCTATATTTTTGTTTAATCTCCTTAATCTTCTGCTGTTCTTTAGCTTCAAATTAGGCCAAAGCCAGCACTCAGCCTGCTGCTGCTGACCTCAGATAACACCCCTTCCCAGGGCTCAGCAGTGTGGCTTAATTACCTCGGAGATCAAATTAAAGCGCCTAATCATGGCGTTAATGTCCACCACCAACTGCACCTTCGATGCCTGCTTGCCTAAACACACAGGCTCTTGTGAGCTTTTCTACCACTGAGTAAATCTGTAGGTTTTACCCTGGCCCGCTTCTGAAACAATGCACGTGGGATCCCCCTCATCAACTTTTCTCCACCTCAAATTCAGTATAAGATTCGCCTCATCAACAAAGCCTTTCTAGTCTCTTCCATTTGAACCCATTCCCTTTAACCAGTCTGATACCTCATTATCAGCACCCCCAGTATTTAGCACATAGAATAAAAAATTCAAAGAATATTTTATAAAGCATTTATATTATCTTATTTAATTTTCATAACAAGCCATTAAGCTATGCAGCGCACAAAATTATCTTTCATTTTACAGATTAGGAAACCGTGTCTTAAGGATCACATAAAGGTAATAAGGGGTGAACCTGGGACACGAGCTCAAGCCTTCTGTCTGTAGACTCATCTCTAGATAGATAGATAGATACACACACACTTGTGTGTATGTTTATGTGTATACTTGTATATATGTGCATATGTATAACTATGGGATTTTATAGAAAAATATATATTATATATACAATATTATATATATTTTTAAAGATTTTATTTATTTATTTGAGAGAGAGAGCATGAGAGGGGGGAGGGTTAGAGGGAGAAGCAGACTCCCCATTGAGGGGGGAGACCAATGTGGGACTCGATCCTGGAACTCCAGGATCATGACCGGAGCCGAAGGCAGTCATTTAACCAACTGAGCCACCCAGGTGCCCCAGAACCTAGTTATGTTTGTTTCATTTATTTACTGTCTTCCTCATTAATGAGTTTCCTGAATAAATGACTTCTTCAATTTCCTCAAAAAACTTCCCAGACTATATAATATAGGTTTATTCTTCTTTGTTAATAGAAAATAACAAGGAAGAAAATAACAAGAATAGTCTCTTGGAATTCCTAACTACAGTAAAAACAAACACCACTTAGCCAGAATTCAGCTACTTGGTATCCTCATTCATCTAAACCCCTTTAACAATCAGAAAGTAAACAAATCAACAGCCTCTGAACAGTTAAAAAAATATATAGACTTTTTACTCCAGATGAGCTCCTTGGACCCACTCAGTCATTTCTTATTTTGTACCCATTTCTGACAAGTGTGACCATGGCCAGCCCCTAGCATGAAGATGGAAATGCAAGGTGTCCCTGCCTCTCCCACTGTCACCACCCCATCCCCACTGCACTCCCTGTCGCCAGAAAGGACTGCATGATTCCAGTGAGCCCAGACAGACCCTCAGCCCAGCTTTCTAGACTGCCAGGGCCGGTTACAAGGAGAGGGCAGCTGAGGTCCCTCTTGGTCACCTCTCCCATAAAGACTAGACGCCTCAGTTCAGGGCTCCTCCTGGAGAGAGATGGTACAATGTGATTGCCAAAATAATAATAACTGCAATGAATAGAAACATGTCAAATATTCCTTAAATCTTTGAGTTTATCAAGATGCTTTAAAAAAAAAAAAAAAGACCCTTTATTCTGAAAACAGATAAAGGAAAGAATCAAACATTTAATTTACTTTCCCTAAAAAAGATTCCCCCCCTCCCAGGGAAATTATAGCTGATGTAGAAAAGTTCATCAGCTAACAAATGCATAAGCGGTGATAGAATTAGAATGTCATCTCTTTGATACTCTAATGAAAAAAGGCTCTAAGCGATGATAATAGCTTCTAAAGCTATGTGAAAGGCTGGTGGGAAACTTCACAATGGATGGACCACTTTGGCAACACCTAAACTGCTAGGAATCTTGAACGTCACAATAAGAATCACAACTAGGCACTACATGGCCCCTGATGTGACTGATCAGTAGGAAGCATACAGTACTATCTCCAGTGCCACCTTCTAAGTCCCCTGACAATAAGTCTGAATCTGATCAGGCTTCTAGGCCCAAACTACCTGCGTACAGGAAATACGGAATCATGCTAAATGACACCATGGGGTTATACTCTGCAAAATCCAAAATATGGAAAATTCTACAGGACAAATGATCTGGTTTCCTCAACAAATAAATGGCAAATAATGCTTCAGATTAGAAAATAAACAGAGTCCACGGTCAGGCATGTGGAAACCAGCAAAAAGTGAGAGTGGAGGGTAGGAAAGAAGACAGAAAAGTGATAGAGAACCATTCCGAGTATTTAAAAGGCATTTCAAGTGGCAGCAATTTGGTATCAGAGCAAACTCACATTTAAAACTCAGCTTTGTAAAAAAATAAAAAATTAAAATTAAAAAATTAAAAATAAGAAATAATTTTAAAATAATAAAAAAATAATAAATTAAAAAAAAACAGCTTTGGGGGTGCTCAGTTATTAAGCGTCTGACTTTGACTCAGGTCATGATCCCAGGATCCTGGGATCAGGCCCCACATTGGGCTCCCTGCTCAGCAGGGAGTCTGCTTCTCCCTCTCCTGCTCTCCCTGCTTGTGTTCCCTCTCTCACTGTGTCTCTCTGTCAAATAAATAAATAAAATCTTTTAAATAAAATAAAAATAAAATCCAGCTTTGCCTCAAACCAGTCTGATGATTGCCCCAGCGGCATTTATCATTGTGTGACCCTCCTCATTAATAAAATGTCAATAACTATCTATAAATAATGTTAGGAAGATATACCCATCCATATTTTACTAAGATTTCTATGAAAAATAACAGAGATTTGGATGTTTGAACTGATCATTTAAAATCATATGAAAACAAAAAATAAGTGTTGGTGGAAATGTAATATGGTATAGCCACTGTGTGGAATAGAGTATGGTGGTTCCTCAAAAAATTAAAAAGGAGTGGTGCCTGGGTGGCTCAGTTGTTAGGCGTCTGTCTTGGGCTCATGATCTCAGGGTCCTGGGATTGAGCCCTGCATCAGGCTCCCTGCTCAGCGGGAGGCCTGCTTCTTCCTCTCCCACTCCCCTGCTTGTTGTGCTCTCTCACTGTTTCCCTCTCTGTGTCAAACAAGTAAATAAAAATCTTAAAAAAAAAAAAAAAACTTAAAAAGGAGATATCGTGTGATCCAGCAATTCACTTCTGGGTATATATCCGAAAGAACCGAAAACAGAGTCTTGAAGAGAGATTCATTAGCCCATGTTCACTGCAGCATTATTCACAACAGCTAAAACATGGAAGTAACCCACATATCTATCGACAGATGAATGGATAAACAAAATGTGGTAATATAAACACACAATAGAGTATTATTCAGCCTTTATAAAGAAGAGAGTTCTGGGCCCCTGGGTGGCGCAGTTGGTTGAGCGACTGCCTTCAGCTCAGGTCATGATCCCGGAGTCCCGGGATCGAGTCCCACATCGGGCTCCCAGCTCCATGGGGAGTCCGCTTCTCACTCTGACCTTCTCCCTTCTCATGCTCTCTCTCACTCTCTCTCTTTCCTAATAAATAAATAAAATCTTTAAAAGAAAAAAAAAGAGTTCTGACATAATGTTATAATATGAATGAAACGAGGATATTATGCTAAGTGAAATAAGCCAGTCACGAAAAAGACAACTGTAAGATTCTACTTTTATGAGGTACGGAGAGCAGTGAAAATCATAAAGACAGAAAGTAGAATGGTGATTGCCAGAGGCTGGGAGAGGGTATAGTTAATGTGTATGGAATTTTGATTTTATAAGATGAGAGGAGTTATGGATATTACGGAGATGGATGGTGATGATGCTGCGTGATGGTATGGATGTACTTAACGCCACTGAGCTGTACACTTCAGGATACTTTTTTTTAAGGTTTTATTTATTTTTGGTGGGGAGGGGCAGAGGGAGAAACAGACGCCACACTGAGCAGGGAGCCTGATGCAGGACTTGATCCCAGGACCCTGGATCATGATCTGAGCCGAAGCAGATGACCAACAGACTGAGCCACCCAGGTGCCCCATATACACTTAAAAATACTTAAGATGGTAAATCTTATGTGTAGTTAACCTCAATGAAAAATTTTGGAAAACAATTGTATGAAAAATATACTCAAATATCTAGGATGATTCTTTTCTAGAGGTTTCCAAATAACCAAAGCAAGTAGACATTCTGGCAATGACATAGTCAAAATGAATCTGAGTCCCACCTGGGCAGTTTTAACTCTACTAATCATTTCCATAAGCAGGTAGAGCTCCAGGTGGAAGCAATTCTCCTTAATGAAATCTTAGAACCCAAGAAATTCAGTAATATTTTTGTGCATGAAATGAATATAAAGTATTTTGCACAGTGCTGATGACAGACACCCTTCATTTTCCAAAGAATATGCTTTGGAAACTCTCTCATGAGCATAAAACTGGAATCTACATCTCAAGAGTGGAGAAGAAAGCAAAAATATATCAACCTTTTATAGCACTATATATGAGCGGTAAAACTAGTTGCAAAAATCCCCCGAAGTTGAACTCAAAATAATGGGAGATCATTTCTGTGACAGCCAGGAGTGAGGGAGTGCGTGTGTGTGTGTGTGTGTGTGTGTGTGAGAGAGAGAGAGAGAGAGAGAGAGAAGAGATTTTGGCCCCATGATCTATGCACCCCAAAGCATTTAACTACCAGGAGGCCATGGGTAGATGAGAATATGCCAAATTACAGGTTTCCCCAAACAAATAAAGCAAAATCTAAGATATGAAATGAGAGAGAATAGTAATATTATTGCTATTATATAAAATATTGCCAAATTTCTTTAGTGTGGTTGGGGAAGAAGTGTGGTGTCACTCTGCCTGGGTTCAAATCCCGATCCCCCCACCACGTGACCTTGAACATGCTATTATGACACTTCCACAACTCAGCTTTTTAATCTATAAAATGGTAGTGATAATCACACCTACTTCATAGGATTGTTGTAAAAATTAAATGAGATTATATGAATAATGCCAGAGCAGATAAGTCTTTACACACACAATAATTATGATGATTTCTATTATTTCTAAGGATGATACAGTCTGTGGCATTTTCCTATTTTATTTCCTATGCAGCAGCCCATGTGGCTCCCAAATCTAACATATTTAGCTCAGACCTCTTTCTTGAGATCTAGACCAGTTCAAGGAAAAAAGAAAAATACCCTAAGGCACAGTGAGAGTTAAGCGAGAAAATCGATTTAAAACATTAGGGATTTAGGAATACCTGGGTGGCTCCATTGTTAAGTGTCTGCCTTCAACTCAGGTCATGATCCCAGGGTCCTGGGATCAAGCCCAGCATAGGGCTCTCTGCTCAGCGGGAGGCCTGCTTCCCCCTCTCCAACTCTCCCTGCTTGTGTTCCCTCTCTTGCTATCTCTCTCTCTCGGTCAAATAAATAAAATATTAAAAAAAAAAATAAAACATTAGGGATTTAGTCATAACATATCAAAGGGAGCAGACTGTGTGTCAGACCAAGGAAAGGGGGTGCTTACAACACCTAAGGTAGACAACACGTACTTAGATATGATACCTCTTTAAAACTTGTTTGCCAGGATATTATTTAGAGAAGAGAGTGACAAAAGGTGTTTATCCATTCTTTTTTTTTCAACTATTGTTTATTTTTTTATTTGCTCTATAAAATAGAACAAATCTTTTATTTTTTCTGTTATGGAATAGGCTACACAAAACACTCTGAACATATCTCTGAGCTCCTTGTAATTCTTCTTTTAACTATTATTTGTAAAATGTCCTCTAGGCACTGGGAGCACAATGAAGAGGTGTCCTCATGTTCTCGTAGGAGTAAGGAAGTTTAGGAAGACTAACAGGAAGTGCCAAGTGAGGAAAATGTGTTATTCTGAGAAAAGCTAACTGAGGCTCATGATGAGTGGGGCAGGGAAGGTGTTTCTGAAAGGGGTAACATTTGAGCTACTTATCAGAGGACGAGGAGAGAGTGAGCCTGTGCAGAGAAGGAGAAAACACGTTTCCGAACACGCCGAAAGGCTTTGAGGAGAAGAGCGAGTGTGTTTTGTGGCAGGAAATTAAATCTTTGAGCAGGGTAGCCGCACGGAATGTGATGCGGACAATGGTGAGAGATGCTGTGGAGAACCTTCTGCGAACAGCTGTGAACAGGGTAAATAAAGAGACTGGATTTTCATTACGGGCAACAGAATTGTTGATTGGTTTGAAACCAAGGAATAGCATGATCAGGCTCTCATTTCTGAAGGGTTACGCTCCCTGCAGCATGGAGAAGGGAGGCAGGGATATGGATTAAGTAGAATTTAGGTATGGATTGCTGCCGAATAGGGCACTAGTGGTTTGATTGCAGGCAGGGGAACTGTAGGAGGCTGGAGGTTAATTTCATGGGGAGAGAGTGAGGAAAGAGAGAGGAAAGGCTCACGCCTGGATTTCTGCCTTGGGACATGGAGGCGAGATGCCACTCACTGAGATGGGGCCACTGGAGCTGGGGAGATGAGGTGTGAAAGTAGGTCGATTATTTCCTTTGTGCCTAAAGTGCTTGCAAGAAATCCAAGCAGAAATGCTCAGAAGGCAGATAAACATACAGGTCTTGATAAGGAAATTTTTCAAGTGCCACTGCAGGACCCTGCGCCTGCAGGGTGCAGACAGCAAGCAGGTGTGGCCCAGAGGAGGGACCGGAGTGACCACTCCCTGGAACCAGCCTGATGGTGAAACCGTGGCTCTTCTGTGTGGACGTGGGCTCAGCCTCCGGTGGCAGCCAGTTCCTCTGTAACCAGCTCGACCAAATGGACAAGCCAAGGATTATTTAAACTGACAAATTACTGTAGTCTTCCTTGTGAAGTTTTGTGGCTTTGCTCATTTGTAAGCCCCACCCTTGCCCTTGGTCGGACAGTGTTCACTGGGGCTGCTCACTTTCATACGCTATGAATAAATCCCCAATGTTTTAGATCAATTTTCTTTGCAGTTTAACTCTTATTAAGCCTCAGTTCCTCTCTCTCTTTTTTTTAATTGGTCTAGATCTCAAGAAAAAGTTCTGGGCTAGAAATAATAGCTTTGGGAGTCAAGTGGGCTGCTGCACAGAAAATAAAATAGGAAAATGCCATAGGTTGTATGGCCCTTAGAGACTAACAATGCACTTGACTATATGAATGGTTCTGAGAAGTCCCTTGGGGGAAAGACTCTCTGCTGAATTTTATTTAACCCGGTCTGTCGAAATCATTTGACCCTGAAACTTCTTTGCCCCCAAATGATCCCATTAAATCCCACAAAACCAGTGTTTTGTAGAACATCCTTTGATAAATGATAGTTTAGGCATTTTGCAAGAAGTAGGTCTACTTCTCATGCATATAAATTTTATGTAAAAAAGAATGCCACTTAGGTTACATGATTTTTCTCGGTCATCTCCCCATTGAAGTAATCTCACTACTAAATGCCTTGCAAACCAAAGTACTACCACTATCCACTTCTCCGCCAGCTCCAGAGGAGGTGAAGTCGTAAGCCTACTATCCAGGAGGAACTAGCCAGCCTCTAGCTAACCATGTCTTTAAATGTGAAAGCACTTGGAGAAGCTGATGGCAGCTCTATACCACCTGCATAGGGAGTGATGCTTGCATATTTTCATCTCACCCATACAAGCAAGAGATTCACAGTCCCTAAATCGCACGTGAAGAATTCCTGCTCTACTAGGCTCTAACATAATTTAAACCTATTTAACAGGGGCTAAAGTAACAGTGCTTTTGGAAATTAAAAGTCCTTTGCTCTTGACATATACATGAAGCGGGTTCTTTGGTCACCGACTGGAGCCAGTATCTCCAATGCCACCTGCCTTCTACATTTCAGGTCTGCCTGCAGCTCCGCAGCTGGCCGGCCTCCCAATCAAAGTCCATGATTTGCCAGATGGGTTGAAGCTGTTCTTCCATGAATCGCTATAGATATTCTTCTAAACTTCTTGCTTTTAATGATCATATTTGACCTCCCTATCAAAAAAGCTGAATAATAGGGAAGGATGCTGAAGAGCTCAAGTGTTGATGGTAGAAAGAACAATAAACTGACCAGACTCATCACCAGGATTGTTTTCTCTCCCAAATCCCTCATTGGCAAGCTGTATAATCTTGGAAAACACACTCTACTCTCTAGGCTTCAGATTTCTCAATTATGAAATGAATACGATAGTTGCAAACCTTTCTGTGTCACAATGTTACCGTAACCAGCCAATAAGATAATGCTCATGAAAACACTTTGGAAAGCAGGAGGTTATGCAGAAATGTAAGAGATGGTGATGGACATTTCTATAACTATTATGAGTGAGACTAATAATTACTTATTCATAGTAGTGGTTGGTTCTAATTTGGTGATGAGTCACCACCACTTGGACAATGAGTCATATGTGAAGACAGCTTGAGTCAAAATTTCCCATGGAAGGTATCTGGCAGAATATCAGATTTGCTGCCTTACTGCATGGAATACATTTATTCCATCTCATTTATTACATTGCCACTAGGTTGTTACTTAATGTTATACTCCAACCCACAGCTGAATTGTTTCTCACAACTTCTGCTTCGTAAATTCAAGTAGATCAGTTTTTTAAAAAATAATTTATCTGAATAAACACTTCATCTCTTGGAATTTATTTTATCCTTGGAAGTTCCTCATCACTTGCGTTGAAAGCAGAGTCGTTACCCAAATTAAATTATGGTTTCTACCTAAGTTTTTAAAGAAATCAATTAAAAAGTCCTCACACTATTAGTTAGCTCTTGGAGGATATAAGAAGCAATAATGTCAGTTCCCCTAGGTTCCAGCCTCCTTTCAGCAATCTCGTGCCTGTCCTTCTGCTCAGTCTCCACAGCGCCCTCTTCAGGACCTAGTGTCTAGGGTAGGAACAGGCTCCATCTACCGATGCAGCAGGGACTCAGAGTCCCTACCACTTCCCACACTATTGCCAAACTCCAGTGGCCCCCAACAGACAGAAAGAAAACAAAGAATTCCATCTCAGAACCCCTCCTGGCTAATTGGGGATAAGGGTAAATATATGGCAGAGCCTGCTTGAAATTAAGCTTTTACATATAGAAAATGTCAGCACAGCATCATTTGTGAGGTATAGAAACCATATTGAGGAGCCTACTGAAAAAAAAGTATATGCTAAAAAAAAAAAAAGTATATGCTAAAGAATTCAGAGACTACATTTGAAAGTAGAAACTTGGGGCTGTGATTAGATTCAGTCAAAGCATTCATTTTGCTAATGTTATCTAAAATTCTTCATTTATAGGGGCGTCTGGGTGGCTCAGTGGGTTAAAGCCTCTGCCTTCGGCTCGGGTCATGATCTCAGGGTCCTGGGATCGAGCTCCACATCGGGCTCTCCGCTCAGCATGGAGCCTGCTTCTCCCTCTCTCTCTGCCTGCCTCTCTGCCTACTTGTGATCTCTCTCTCTCTGTCTCTCTCTCTCTCTGTGTCAAATAAATAAATAAATCTTTAAAACAATTTTTTTAAAAATAAAATTCTTCATTTATAAATGTATCAGTAACCCCGGAACGTAGGGAGGTTTAAATAATAAATAAATAAGCAAACAAACAAATAATAGGCATGGTCCCTGCCTGCACAACATTTATAATCAAGTGGGAGAGAAAATCAAAAAGAAAGCAAAAATAATATGTAATTACATCTTGGGATGAGTTCAGTGAAGAGTGTACTGAAAAAAAAAATCGGAGGTGAGAGGTAGGCCTCTTCACCTCCGCTTGATTGGATGACCAGAGAAGGCTAATCTGAGGACATGATACTTAAACTCAGAACTGGACAGAAGTCTAGGCTGAGAAAGGAGTGACTGCAAAAGCCTAAAAGCATGAAGGGGAGAGAATGTTTGAGCAACTATGAAAAGACTTGAGTCAGATTCTAGGGTGGGAAGGAGGAGGATTGTTAGATCCGTTTCTTCAAATATTGATAAGCCTGGTAAAATGTTACATTTCAATCTAAATGCAAAGGAAAGCTTTTGAAGGATTTTAAGCAGGGGAGTTAATGGATCAGATTAACTGTTTAAAAGGCAAGAGGGAGGGACGCCTGGGTGGCTCAGTGGGTTAAAGCCTCTGCCTTCCACTCAGGTCATGATCTCAGGGTCCTGGGATCGAGCCCCACATTGGGCTCTGCTCAGCAGGGAGCCTGCTTCCCCCCTCTCTCTGCCTGCCTTTCTGCCTACTTGTGATCTCTCTCTCTGTGTCAAATAAATAAAATCTTAAAAAAAAAAAAGTCGGGATGTCTGGGTGGCTCAGTTGGTTAAGCAGCTGCCTTCGGCTCAGGTCATGGTCCCAGCATCCTAGGATTGAGTCCCACATCAGGCTCCTTGCTCGGCAGGGAGCCTGCTCCTCTCTCTGCCTCTGCCTGCCTCTCTGCCTGCTTGTGTTCTCTCTCTGTTAAAATAAAATAAATAAAATCTTAAAAAAAAAGTCTCCATGTCCCATAAGTCCTTAAAAAAAATAAATAACTAAAAAGGCAAGAGAGGAAAACAGAAAGATTAGTTGAGGGGCTATTACAACAGGCCAGGTAAGAAATGCTGGTTGTTGGACTATAGAGGAGAGGAGTAGATATTTGGGGTGTATTTAGGAGGTAGAATGGAAAGGATTTGGCGGTAGATTGAAAATTGGGGCTGAGGCAGTGGGAGAAACCAAGGATGTCCCCTAAGTGTCTGGCTTGAGCAGGTGGACAGGTGGGGACAAAGTGCCAGTCTCCGTTCAAGGTCAAAGATGACTCACCAGGTGCCCAAGCATCACTCTCTCCCTTGGGCTGTAAAAGTGGATGCACTACTTTGATTCTGCCAGGTGGTACAAATGATGGGTCGAGGTTAATTCTAACCATATCCTTCCCACTGTGTTTGTTAGCTATCCAAATTGTCTTCTTTTTCCATGTTGAATAGAAGATCCGATCGCCAAAAAGGGACATTGCAAACAAACTGTGCCTTAAAAAAAAAAAAAAATATAAAGAATGGCAGAACATTTCTTCCCAGGCTTATTAACATTTCACTTCATTTCAATTTATAGACTGAATTTTAATTACCTACCTTTTCAATTGTATCTCATTTAGGTTTAGAAGCAGATATTAAGTTTAAAATTTTATTTATGTATTCATAATCTGAATTAATGGGGTATAATTTCTAGCTTCGGATTCATGTCCTATTCTTTTGCTAATCAGCATTTAAGTGTGATGAAAGTAGAAACAGGGAAGAAAATAAAAATACTCTAAGAGTGGATTCTGGTTATATCCATTTCACACTTGACTAATTTCTGCCTTTTACCAAAAGCTGTTGAGTCAGTCGCAGGCAAGAGAGCATATCAAATGAAACAGTTGTTTCACAAATATAGGACATAGTAATTCCAAAAAGATCAACTATAACCTATAACTAACATGTGAGAACTTATTAGGTGCCAAAACTCCTTTGTTTTTGTTTGCATTTTTTACTTAAGTTTCTCAATAACCCCCAAGAAATAGCTATTGCTATTATCCCCACATTAAAGAAAACTGAGGAGGGGTGCCTGGGTAACTCAGATGGTTAAACGTCTGCCTTCAGCTAAGGTCATGATCTCAGGGTCCTGGGATCGAGGCCTGCCTGCATCAGGCTCCCTGCTCAGTGAGAAGTCTGCTTCTCCCTCTCCCTCTCCCTCTGCCCTCCGGCCCCCAATTTGTGTGCGCGCTCTCTCTCGCTCTCTCAAATAAATAAAATCTTAAAAAAAAAAGGAAACTGATGGAAAGTCATATGATCTTCCCAAAGTCACTTGCCCAATAAATGATAAATCTAGGACTTATATTCGTCAAGCCTTTTAGACTTCCAAATCCGCGCTAAGCCATGCTACCAGTTCAGCTGGACGAACTTCAAATGACGATTGCTTTATTTTACACTAAAATCCAAACTTACCGTGTTAGGTGTTTTTTAAAATGGACAGAACCTCCGTCATAATTACAGGAACAAATATAAGAATCGCTTCCCTCTCTGTTGTACTGAATCCAAAAGAGCCGTTTATCAAGCACATCCAGTGACACAGCTGTTATTCTTTCTGACGTCTCTAACAGAATCTTCTCTTCCACACCACTGAGGTCTCCTCTGTGAAGGCTGCCCGCCACCTCTGAAGACCAAAATATAAACCTGAGAGCAAACACATTACATAGGTACGTAATTGAATGTAAAGTCACTTCAAAGGCCGACTCTCAGTGTTTCAGGGGTCCCTGGATGTC
The DNA here is from genome assembly GCA_028533885.1 of Nasua narica. NCBI lineage: Eukaryota > Metazoa > Chordata > Mammalia > Carnivora > Procyonidae > Nasua > Nasua narica. The sequence goes on along the minus strand of CM052800.1, from coordinate 81,516,915 downwards.
CGCTCAACAGGAGTTGGACTATTTTGAATGAAATTCCAATTCAACAAAGATTTATGGCCCTGCTGTGGAAATTCCATGTGATTTCAAGATTAAAAAGGAATTACGCTTCTCTAGTAGGAAATCATGGCTAGTCAAGAGCACCATTTGTAGAGGGAAGCCTGCCGTGGTTCAAATCCAGGTAAACTTCCCAGGGAGAAGGTCCTTCTGAGTTCAGAATGTTATGATTCCATGAATTATCATCAGATTTTGATACATATTTCAATGTCTGAAAACAGCAGTTACCTTTCTACTGGATCAATTGCTACATTTGCCGGATAGTTTAAGGCGCTTAAGAGAACTCGGGAGTTGCTTCCTTTCATATCTGTTACTGTAATGATTCCTTCCTGTTGATCTGACCAAATAATTTCTTCATTTATCCAATTTATTGCCATTCCTGAAACATTTTTCTGTATATTGCATACTCTCTGTAAAATCAAATTTTAAAATATTAATATTTTCTCATCCACATCAACATTGTTTTTATCTTTATGTATAAAAGTCTATTCTTTTAAGTACTTGTCATTTTTTTGTGCATTCATAAAACTATTTAGATCATAAAATAGTCAGATACGGTGTCATTGTTTTTGACAGAGCAATGTTAACTCTCCCACTTGAATATGAATATTTCTGGGCTTTAAAGTGGAAAATCATCCTATGCTTATTGAAATTAGGCAATCAACCATAATGCATTAATGAATTCAACTTTAATAACAGTGAGATTACCATGCTATCTTAAAGAGAGTTTATCCATTTACTAATGGAATTTTCCATATTCTCAGCTGAACCCAATTCTAAACTTTGCCAAAATCTGGCAAGATGCCCTTGACCTTTGTGCACACTAAAATAAATGAATTTCTCATTAGAGCCCCACTTTCCTGGCCCCTTCTCTTCCATCAGGCCCCACCTTTTCTATAAGTCTTCAGTGCCCTCACACTGTGACCCTATGGCCCAAAGACCAGGGCTTCTCTTTATGCCTCTTGGGTACTGTTTCCTGCTTTCTCGTGATAAAATGACCAAACAAAACCCTTTTTTATCTCCTAATTCCAGCGTGTGCAGGTAAACCGGTCAGTCTTCCTGGGGGTTGGAGGGCGGGAGGAAGGGAGAAGCCCTGATTTGTGTGGTTTTACATTTCCTTGGTTTGTAAAGATTCCCACCACCACTTTGTGTAAATATTCCCACCCTAGCTGATTTCTAGCCACTGACACGACACCACTGAACTCGGATTGGGCAGAGATCAGTCTCAAACTTCCACTCTTCCTATACCTCATGCAAAGTAATCTAGCCAATCCATTGAACCAGTCGCTAATATATTAATATATTAGCTCACCCAGGTGAATTGTATTTTAACAGGTGTTTTTTGTAAACAAGGAGGGGATACAATGATGGATTTTAGGCACCAGGTCAATCCTTTCCTAATGACTTGACACAAACTCACAAGTATTTAACTTTTTTTCTTAGTCTGTGACAGGAAACCCTCCAGATTTTGAGACTCAAGATTTTTGAAATTATTCTACAAATGGCTGGAGAATAATGAGTAGCCACCCTTGTTAAAGGTGACATTTAGTAAGTCTCAGAGATGTGATAAAAGAAATTAGCACTTAGGTGGAGCTTTTAAAAATAACTGAAGGGAGAACGATTTGAAGAAAAACAAACGAAACAGTGGGCACTTTGTGCTGGGAATAAATGCTTAAGGTTTCTCCAGTCATGTGTCTCTGTAATCCATCTCTCAGGAATCGAGAGAACATTCCTCCTGGGACTCGTTTAAGGGTTCCACCAATTACAGAGGAAGATTAAAGATCTTTTATGCGTACTTGAAGCAAAATACTTTATATCTGACACCTGCTTTATTATTTTTTTCCACAGAGTGCAAACACCTTAAGAATCAAAAAAGGCGGAGTGCCTGGGGGCCTCAGATGGTTGGGCATCTGCCTTTGGCTCAGGTCATGATTCCAGAGTCCTGGGATTGAGCCCGGAGTCGGGCTCCCTGCTCAGTGGGGAGTCTGCTTCTCCCTCTCCCTTCGCCTCTCCCTTCCACTTGCACTTTCTTTCAAATGAATAGTGAATAAATAAAATCTTTAAAAAGGGCACCTGGGTGGCTCAGTGGGTTAAAGCCTCTGCCTTCAGCTCAGGTCATGATCTCAGGGTCATGGGATCGAGCCCCGCATCGGGCTCTCTGCTCAGCGGGGAGCCTGCTTCCCCTTCTTTCTGCCTGCCTCTGCCTACTTGTGATCTCTCTCTCTCTCTCTGTCAAATGAATAAATAAAATCCTTTAAAAAAAATCTTAAAAAAAAAATCAAAAAGGTTTTCTTCCTAAATATCAGGTGCTAAAACCCATGACAGACATTTTAGACAAATCAGGGTTCGCAAACTCGGCACAACTGACATTTGAGGTCAGATAATTCTTTGTTGTGGGGCCGTCCTGTGTATTTTAGGATGGTTAGTAGCATCCCTGGCCTCTGCCCACTAGATGCTAATAGCACATTCTCTCGCCTTCCCAACACAGGTGTGATGACCAACAATCTTTCCAGACTTTCCCGAATGTCCCTGGAGAGTCAAAATTGTCCTCAGCTTAGAACCACTGGAGCCCAAAATAATCATGTAAGTCATCTGTTTTAACCATAAAATGGTGATCTGACTTAATAAACTTATATAGTTTCAAAAATTCCATTGACATCCTGACTCCTTTTGGGGTCTTCTGAATATCAGTGCCACATTTATGGGTTTGTTCAGTAACATACCACAGAGGCAAATTAAACAATATCTACAAATGTCGGAAACATTTGAACCGAAATGTGATTTTCACTCATCTATACATTACAAATTAACGATACCATGTTTGTCATCCTATACAAAAATCACGTAAATACTTTGAGGTTGTACTTTACCTCTTGCCTTGTTCCATTCAGAAAAACTCTTTGCAAAAGTTTTCTTTCTAGATCTACCCAATAGATTCTTCCCTTATTGTAGTGAAAGTCCATGATCACTGATATACCAGCATTTGCCACCAATTGCTCATGATTTGTTCCTTCTAGGTCAATCCTAAAGATACTGCTTCCATGGGAGAAAATTAAGAAGGGTGCAGGACCTGAGTGGGAAGAAAGAAACCAAACTGTATATTTTCAATATTTTATCTGATTTAGACTAAATATTTCCCCGTGACAACCAATAAAAGTGGGCTCGATCATTAATTCCTGGTTTTATATTTTAAATAAAGAAGATTATATGAAAAACAAGTTTCTGTGGATGTTCACCATGAATTTTATAAGTCATGTTCTTCACAAATTGATTGTAAGAAGTGAACACAAGGAAATGTTTAGGAAAAAAGAACTATTTGAAGAGAAAACCACATTCTACTCTCACCTGTAAAATGCCATTTTATGTTAAAAAAGAAACCACCTTCTATACTCTGTTGTGGATAGGGTCTGGATGAATGTTAATTTTAATTATGCAAGTTGGAAATAATATTACAGATATTATCATTTTGGAAATGGAACCCACCTCCTCTTCTTACCTTATGAGCAGAACCTCAGGGTAATAACAGAGAAGAAGATAGTGAAAACAAGAGGTCTTTTTTTTTTTTTTTTTTTTTTTTAGGATTTTATCTATTTATCTGAAAGACAGTGAGATCATGAGCAGGAGGGAAGGGTAAAAGGAGAAGCAGACTCTTTACTGAGCAGGGAGCCCAATGCAAGTCTTAATCCCAGGACCCAGAGATCATGACCAAAGCTGAAGGCAGACACCCAACTAACTGAGTGACCCAGGTGCCCGAAAACAAGAGGTCTTAAGTGGAAGCAGGGAAAACTGAGATGCCATCCTGTGAACGCTCTGAAGAGTGTTGTCCCTGTTAGCATTGCCACATAAAACACAGGCTGCCCAGTCAAGTTTGAGTTGCCTATATATTGTATTGGACATACGCTAAAAAATTATTTCACTGTTTGCCTGAAATTCAAATTTAACTAGTTGCCCTAATTTTTATTTCTAAATTTGGGTGGTGGATCTTCCTGGATTTTTGATTCTTACACGACCTTGCCCTGAACTCTAACCCTATCATCTCCTGTTCCAGGCAATGGCCACCTTCCCACTCAGACTCCCAAGTAATCAATGCCTGCTGGGGGATCTGCTACCTCTCTGAAACCGCAGCAGCAGTGATTGGCTACTCTGCAGAGCTTGCCTTTGATGCTTCAGGAGAACGCCAGAGAATAGCTTGGTCTCCTGCAGCCAGGTCAGTTGCCTTGGTCTCTTCCTCTTCTGCCCGAGGGGGTGACAAGTCTCCTTCCATGGTGCCTTTAGATAACTCTGGAACCTCTGGGATGAGTAGGGTATTGGAGACGAATGCTAACAGATTCTTGCTTCCACACTAGGTTTACGTTATTCTGTTTTCACAGTAGCCTTTAATACCTTAATGTAACATAGTAAATGTGCTTATTATTCTAAGGATTAAACAAAATGATGGACTGACCTCCTCTTACTCAGGGATTTATATTCTACAGTCAGAAGACATTAACTCCACTTAAGAGGATATTGGAATAGATACAAGAGGAAAGAAGAAGTGCAAGATCCTGAGAGTTTGAAATAGACGTCAGCATGAATGTCCAAGAGAATTAGCTCAATCACTCTTCCTGTATCTTTCCTGTGATAGAAGACTCCTGCACAGATATGGAGGAGAGCCCATTTTCTATTGCCTCTCCAGCTGTGGAACCAGAGGTACCATAGAAGAAATGGGAAGGGTGCTGGACTGAGAGCCAAGAGGCTTTGTTTCTAGTTCTGATGCCCTACCCTCCCTACACATCTCACAGGACCTCCCTGCCCACGCCAGAGGATTACTGGGGCAAGAAATAAAATTTTATTTTTTTAAGATTTTATTTATTTATTTTGAGGGAGAGAGAGCATGAGTGAGGGAGAGGAGCAGAGGGGGAGGGAGAACAGACTCTCCTCCGAGCAGGGAGCCCATTGTGGGGCAACCAGGATCCTGGGATCATGACCTGAACAAAATGCAGACGCCTAACTGACTGAGCCACCCAGGGGTCCCAGAAATAAAATTTTAGATAAGAAAGTATTTCATTAATTGTGCAGTACTACACAAATATAATTTGCCATTACTGATTCCCAAAAGGTCTCACTGCATAGGCTTGTGCCACTGTTCAGGTTTGAATCCCGAGATGAAAAAGGTGGTGTAACTCATTTCTCCCATAGTAATGTGTCCTAGAGGAAAGGAAGGCATACAAAAGGCACCCTAAATTGATAGCTACTGATCTGTCAGCCTGTAGACTTACCACTAGGAGTCATTTCTTTGAAATGGGTATCATGCATTCTCTATAAACTGAATAAATGTGCCTGTACTATTAATTTTCTAGTACGCTGATACATTGATAAGACCAATAAAACTTATTATTCATTTAAAAATATTACTAAGTGGGGGGGCACCTGGGTGGCTCAGTCATTAAGCATCTGCCTTCAGCTCAGATCATGATCCCAGGGTCCTGGGATCAAGCCCCGCATCGGGCTCCTTGTTCGGCGGGGAGTCTGCTTCTTCCTCTCCCACTCCCCCTGCTTATATTCCCTCTCTCACTGTCTTTCTCTCTGTGTCAAATAAATAAATAAAACCTTTAAAGAAAAATAAAAGTATTATGTATTATGAAAGGGGGGTACCTGGCTGACTCCATCAGAAGATCATGTGACTCTTGATCTCAGGGTCATGAGTTTGAGCCCCACCTTGGGTGTAGAGGTTACAAAAGAATTAAATATAACTTTAAAAAAAATAAATAAAAGTATAACTAAATGGGAGGTTTCCAACTTTAAAAAAAAGGGAAAAAGAGGGGCGCCTGGGTGGCTCAGTGGGCTAAAGCCTCTGCCTTCGCTCGGGTCGGGATCTCAGGGTCCTGGGATCGAGCCCCGCGTCGGGCTCTCTGCTCAGCAGGGAGCCTGCTTCCCCCTCTCTCTCTCCTGCCTCTCTGCCTACTTGTGATCTCTCTCTCTCTCTGTGTCAAATAAATAAATAAAATATTTTACAAAAAAAAGGGAAAAAGAAAAGGCACTCTAAACATTTTAGACAGAATATAACATAATGCTCTGTACATAAGCAGTAGTCAAAATTTTTGAATAAAGAAAGAAATAATTGTGTTTTGCTCATTTGTCTGGCTTTAACCACAGGAACAAAGCTGAAGACATCAGCAGATACGACAGATTCATAAAAGCAGAGTCGATCCTACAGTAGTTATTTTACTAATAGTAATAATAATAATAATAATAGCAACACATTTTCACATCCTGATCTCATTTATGCTTAACAGAACACCATGAACTAGATAGACCAGATATTACAATGGATAAATCAAAGAGAAAAGAAGAATCTGAAAAATACCGAGATCTATAAAACACAAACCATAACATTAACTTCAGTGACTTTTCAAAAAATAAATAGAAAATATTTATTAAATTACTAAGTATGAATTAACTAATGAACATTTTCTTCAGATTTTTCCCATGCACTGGAGAATCATGGCATCCAGGGTTTATCATAGCCTCAAAGAACTGAAAGGACCCTAAATATTACCTAATTCAGTGTTCCCCAAAATTGTTCAAAAGAATCACACTGAGTGTGTGTGTCTTTTGCAGATCCCTTCCTTTGAGATTCCAATTCAGTAGGGCTAGGCTGAGGGCTAGCAATCCGTTCTTTGAATAGACACTCCAGATGATTCTAACACTTGGTGAATTGGAAATCATAGCTCTAGTTCAGATGAGGAAATTCAGTGATGTTTCCCAAGGACCCACCAACTGGTTCGTGGTTGAGTTGGAATTCGCAGTCAAATATCGCCCTGTCTCCTGCCTTGGTCTGAGTGACAATCTTTATTTTACTTACGTAACTGATTTTATTTTATTTTTATTTTTTAAAACATTATTTATTTATTTGAGAGGGAGAGTGAGCGCGCGCACGAGAGAGAGAGAGAGAGAGAGAGAGGGCACAAGCAGAGGGGCAGTGGAGGAGCAAAGGGATAGCGAGAAGCAGACTCCCTGCGGAGTAGAGAGCCCCAGGCAGGACTTGATCCCAGGACCCAGGATCATGACCTGCACCAAAGGCAGACGCTTAACCAACTCAGCCACCCAGGTGCCCCATGTAACTGATTTTAATTCCACTTCCCTCAAAACACTGTTCATTTCTTTTCCTACACTGTTTGCATCATTTTGTATAGCCCAGGGCCTGGGTAAGTATTTGTAGACCTGAAATATAATACGATTTTTTAGAAAATGAAAGACTTTAAAAATCAGGCTTGGTGGAATTCTGTACTACCACTGGAAGTGATAAGTCAGTTAGGGTTTTTCAGAGCTGTCAGTGACTCTACACATGGGCGTGTGGTACAATCCGTGGCTTTGAATGTCAGCAGGGAGCACCTGTTCGAACAGCTAAACTTTCCCGCATCAAAACCTACGCCGTTTATTTTGGGTGCCGTTCAGCAAAAGGGAAGTGCATAGAAAATCAAACATCATTTCTAAGGAATACAAACCCAAAGATATCAAACAGGTCACAGCAAATCCATTGGAACCTCTGACCACCCAACCTAGGGGCTTAGTAGGGGATCTGCAGAAATTAAGAAGGAGGCCAGAATGTTGGGAGCACACTGATGACTTTTATCCGTGACTCCAAGAACTGGTTCAGAGGTCAGTTAGGACAAGCAGGTTTTGATTGAAGTGGGCAGCAGTAACAGAGGATTTCAAAGAGGCACCGCTCCAGAGGCTCTGAACTGGTGGGAGTGACCTCACAGAGGTCAATGAGAAGAGAAAGGGAAGGTCTTCTGCATCCTGGTGGCCAGGACTCACCAGCCCCAGATAACACCGAAACATCCTGCAACCATATTAACAGAAAACCCTAGTCTTCTCTCAAGCCACCTCTGGTATCCTGCTCTAAATCTGGAGACAGACTGAAGGTTCACAGGATAGATGGTGAAAAGGGAGCTCTGGACCTTCAGGATTCAACACCACCATGGAAAAAGAATGTAGATTTAAACTGACAGACCTGGGCACTTGGGTGGCTCACTCGGTTAAGTGTCTGCCTTCAGCTCAGGTTGTGATCCCAGAGTCCTGGGATCTAGTGACACTGGGCTCCTTGCTCAGTGGGAAGCCTGCTTCTCCTGCTCCGTCTACCCCTTACCCTGTTTGTGCTCTCACTGTCAAATAAATAAAATCTTAAAATAAATAAATAAACCGATAGCTCTGATGGATGAAAGCCTCACACCTCCTTTCACTCCTCCTCCCATAAACCCCTGATAAAAGTCATTTATCACTGCCTCTCAAGGGGCTGACTTGAGTGGTAACTTGGGTTTTAAGAAGTGCAGAAAGTTTTATTTCACTCTAAAAGTCCATCTCCATCTGTTGTTTTGATTTTTGGGTGTTTTTTTTTTTAATTACTGTACTTGAAAGGGCATTTAATTTGAGGGCAATTATAGCTTTTTTCTCAGTTTATTCATTAGTGTCAACATTCAAGGCAGGTGAGAGAGATACCAAGTGACCCAGAAATAATACCTTCAGAAATGGGAGCCAATGAGGGGAATTTAAATCTTCATTCTGTAAGACAAGCTCTGGGGCTCAATTCTGCTTCCTGGAATACGTGAGTGAAGTTGGCCATGTGTTATCTCAAGCCGAAAGTAGCCCCCACCTAACCCTCAGCCCCATTTGCATCGTCAAGCTTAAGAGGTCTACTCCCAGGTTCTTAGGATACTAACTGAGACTAGAAGGTTCTGAAAAACTGGGTGTGTTTTTTTTTTTCAATAGGACTTCTCAGTTTTTAATGTGTCATGACACTGTTTGATGCTCCAAGAAGGTAGGTGGTGAATATCACCAGAATAGTGATAGCCAACATCTTGGGTGTTATCACTAGGGTAGCTCATTGGATGCATTATTTCATTCAACTGGGTACCACTGGGAGGTAGGGGCTCTCAGCATTTTCGCTGTATAGAAGAAGAAACTGAAATTTAGAGAAGTTAACTTGCTATAGTCACATGGCCAATAAATAACAGATTTATATTATTTGTAAATAATAAAGTCATGTCTTTCTGATCACAGAGTCTAGCTTTTAAACATCATGCTGTACTGTTTATCTCAAATTGAGTTTAACAGGAACTCTTAGTGGGTAGAGTCTCATAGTTCAGCTGTGTCTAGAAACCCGCTCCAGGAAATACCGCTCTAGGCATGTTCACCAGATTCTCAGCATTCACATTCCAGGAACTGATTAGAAAGCAGGTCCCTTTAACAAAGGAACCAAGAACCTACAGCGAGAAAGGACAGTCTTTTTAATAAATGGTGTTGGGAAAATTGGTACAGCCACATGCAAAAGAATGAAATTATACTACTATTTATACCATACACAAAAATTAATTCAAAATAGATTAAAGACTTGGATGGAAGACCTGAAACCATAAAATTCCTAGAAGAAAACATAAGAGGTAAGCTCCCTAACATTGGTCTAAGTGCCATCTTTGTGAATCTGACTACTAAGGCAAGAGTAACAAAAACAAAAATAAATAAATGAGACTATATCACATAAAAGCTCAGCAGGGCACAGGAAACCTCGTCAACTGATAAGGCAACCTACTGAATGGGAGAAGATATTTGCAAACCAGTAAGATGTAAATATGCAAACTATATAGAGAACTCCTACAATTCAACAACAAAAAACCAACTCTATTTAAAAGTAGGGAGAGAATCTGAGTTGACTGTTCTCCAAAGGAGACCTAAAGATGGCCAACAGACACATGAAAATATGTTCAACATCACTAATTGTGCTAGGGAAATGCAAATCGAAACCATGAGATAACGCCTCACACCTGTCAGAATAGCTATTATCAAGAAGGCAATGAATAACAAGTGTAACAAGTGTTGGTGAGGATGTGAAGAAAAAGGAAAACTTGATACACTGTTGGGATTGTAAATTGGTGCAGTCACTACAAAAACCAGTATGCAGATTCCTCAAAAAATTAATACCAGAACTACCATAGGAACCAGCTATTCCATTTCCAGATATTTATCTAAGTAATACAAAAATGTTAGTTCAAAAGATGTATGCACCCCTATGTTCACTGTAGCATTATTTATAACAGCCACTATAAGGAAACAGATGGAGTGTCCATCAATATATGAATGAATAAAGATATGATACATAGATATACAGAATGGAATATTAGCCACAAAAAGTAAAATCTTGCTATTTGTGACAGCATAGATGGACCTAGAGGGTATTATAGGGTATTAAGCAAAAAAAGAGAAATTTTACTCCTATCTGGAAGAAGGAAGGAAGGAAGGAAAGAAGGAAGGAAGGAAGGAAGGAAGGGAGGGAGGGAGGAAGAAGAGGAGAGGAAAAGCAAAGAAAAGAAAGAGAAGGAAAGAAAGAAAAGGAAGGAGGGAGGGAGGGAAGGGGGTATAAAATAAATGTAAACACAGAGAATAGACTAGTGGATGTACTAGAGAGGAAGGGGGTCAACTTTGTGGGATGGATGGTAACTAGACTTGTGGTGGTGATCACTTTTCATTGTATACAGATGTCATATTATAAAGCTGTATACCTGAAACTTAAATAATAATAATAGTTTTAAAAGTGGGTCCCTTTAAATGGATTTCTACAATTACATCACCTGGATAACTGCATCTCTAATTTTATAATATATTGCATCCCATATATATGTATTCCTTATATCTAATGTATTGTTTCCCATGTTTAAAACCAGTGGTGCAGACTCCTCAAATCTCTCTCCATTTCCACTGTTCATGTTCTTGCCTCCCTCTAATAAGGACCCTGATGATTACATTTAGGATCCACCTAAATAGTCCAGGATATCCACCCCTTTGCAGGATCACATTTGTAAAGTCCCTTTTGCATATAAGGTAACATTTGCAAGTTCCAGAAATTAAAACATAAACATGGGCCACATTCAGTCTATAACAATTAGTAATGTTAAGCATCTTTACACGAACTTAGTTAGCATCCTTATATTCTCTTTGGTGAAGAGTCTGCTTAAATCTTTTGCCCAGTTTTAGCTATGTTATTTATTTTCTTATTGTCTCATTTGAAAGGTTTTTTAAAAATATACTTTGGATACAAGTGCTTTGTCAGATATGTGATTTGCAAATGTTTTCTTCCAGCAGGCAGCATGTCTTTTCATCCTCTTGACATTTCCTTTGGCAGAGCAAAAGTTTTCATTTTGGTGAGGTGTAATTTATTAATTTTTTTTCCTCTTTTGTTTATCATGCTTTCGGTGTCATTTATAAGAACTGTTAACCCCAAGACAAAGATTTCTCCTTTTTTTCCTAAATTACCTAAAAATTGTATAGATTTACATCTTAAATTTAGACCTATGATCCATTTTGAGTTAATCTTTGCTTCAGGTAGGTGGTTCAGGTTGAGGTTCATTATTTTGCTATAGATACCTACTTGATCCAACATCATTTGTTGAAAAGACTATCCTTTCTCCATTGAATTGCATTTGCACCTTTGTCAAAGATAAAATGACAACATTAGCTCAAGTCCATTTCTGGACATTCTAGTCCATTCCATTAATTTATGTATCTATCTCCTGGTAAATATCACAGCTCAGTGTAACTTTTTAAAAACTCATAAAAATGCAATTTTATAGAACACTGAATCCTGTTATATGATTCCTGTGCTGTAGGTAATCCCTCGTCTCAAATAAGCATGTTTAAATATCTCTCATCTTGTCACCATAAATTATGCTTAATTTTATTTAAAGACTGCTGCTACCAGACTAAAATGCTTTCACCAACATTAAAGCATTAGAAAAGTTTTTCCAGATGTTCACACATACACACACACACACGATAAGACTCAGAAATGCCTCTTTTGATCTGTCTTCTGTGTTTTTCTACTATATTTCCTACTCTCTATTGAACATTTCCAGCTGGTGATATCACAAAGCCCCAGAAGTCCCTCTGCATGTGAAAAACTGAGATTATGTAATACTTTCTGATTAGTTTGTAGTTACTAAAAAGATTGAATGTAACATAAGATTTTAAAAATTTGGCTTAAAGTTCAGTGTTTTGATACTTTGCTAGCTGTCAGAGACAAACATATTTCACAATTTATGTCAAATGAAAGAACTGCTTTACCAGCTGTATGCACAAAATCACAAAATACATCAATCTTTCACAAATTTTATTGAATTAGACTAGCAAATCTTGATCTTCCTAGATTTCAACTAGTAAATGAAAACTAACCAGAAAGTGTCATATTTTATATTTTTACCAATTAAAAGGAACTAAATTTATTTAGAAGTTTTTTAAAGTTCCAAAAACTGTTTACAAGGCTGTTGTTTTTTATGAGTGCAGAAATAAGAATTTTTAATAGGCGGCATATTGACATTAGGTTGTTCAACAACCTAATCACATAACAGTGGAGATTTTTCTAAACACCTGTTTTCAAAGTGCTCTCTTAATACAAAAGTTTCTTAAAATCAGCAGTCACTTCCTCATTGTTACAACATCACCTTCAGTTTGAAGGGAAAAATGTCTATGGTTTTATTTACTTATTTTTTTTAGTAGCATACTAGTAACATCTATTTGTCATCACAGAAAAGGTAAAAAAAAAAAAAAAATGAAAACAACAACAACAAAACAAAAAACACCGAACACTTATCCCTTTTTAATGCGAAAACTATGCAGTGCCTAGGTGGCTCAGTTGGTTAAGCGTGTGCCTTGGGCCCAGGTCATGATCCTGGGGTTCTGGGATCAAGCCCCACATCAGGTTCCCTGCTTGGCAGGAGGCCTATTTCTTCCTCTCCCACTCCCTCTCTAGCTGTCTCTCTGTCAAATAAATAAATGAAAGAGAGAGAGAGAGAGAAGGGAAACTATGTAACACTAGCTCTCTTATGTGCTTTGCTTCAGGATGCTCTATGGCAAGCCCGTGGGAAGAATAGTTTCATGGTTACTCCCCATCCAATACAAAGTATTACAAAGAATCTAGTTTCGTCTTGTTTTAGAGAAGTAAAGACATCAATGGTGTCCCATAGCACTTTGTGCAATTCTAGTTTCAATTCCTTGACAACACTGCTGCCCTGGAAGACTGCCAAGGATTGTGGTATAGGACCCACTATGATCTTACCTAACAATCTTTTTTGCTGATGTGCCCTTAAGTGCAATGGTTCCATTGCTGCTGGGTACATTTCTACTACTTTTTTTTCCATAATACATTTATCAATATACAAAGAAGTCATTGACTATGGAGGAAATTTCTTCTCTGATGCATTTTTCCTTTATTGGTTAATGAAAAAGTATTCATTCTTTGTGCATTTCATTGTTGAAACAGAGAAATGTTAGTTCTTTGTGCATTTCATTGTTGAGATAGAGAAATGTTAGTTCTTTGTGCATTTCATTTTTGAAACAAAGACCAATGCAAGAGTGGCTAAGATCACTAACACTGGAGACAGAAAACCCCTGTTGATTGTTTCCTGGCACCACTACTTATTAACTGTATGACATTTAGCTCATTATCAAACCTCTCTGTGTATTAGTTTCGTCATCTTTAAATGAAGATGATAATAGTACTTACCTCATAGAATTATTATGAAGACTAAACAAATTATTATTTCATGCCAAATGCTTAGAACTTTTCCTCACATATAATGAGTAGTCACTTACGTGTTGACTATTACTTTTTGGAAAATGCCATAAGCCAAGATATATTCAAAACACCTTTACTCACTCAACTGTGTAATTTTTATAATACTTTTTCTTCAGAATTTCAGTAATGCTTTCTGTGAAGTTTCCAACAGAGTTTGCTGACAAAAGAAGACATTTTAATCTGTTGTTATGTGGTTTTCCATGTATTATTTTTATGTATTTATTTTCCATGTATTATTATTTATAATAATAAATAAATTTATATTTCCATGTATTATTATTTATTTTTATATATTTATTTTCCACGTATTATTATTTAGCTATGTTCTACCACAGCAGGAAGCAGGAGAAATATGTATTTCACTAATAGTAAAGAGGCTTGTCTATTTTTGCTGTAATGTCAGAAATCTTGAGAGTCTTCTTTTTGTCATTAAGCTTAGTAAATATAATCTTATATATACAAACTTTGAAAACAGCTGTAAAAATCAGAAAAAGTTATTTCACATTCCTGGATACTCATTTTAAAATATCTTGTTTGTCCTGAAGGCTTCGTGTTACCATTAACTAACATTTCAAGGCAAATTTTACACTTGTGTGGTTCATCGCTAATATTAATAAACATAAATCCAGTTTTCAGGCTGTCTTCTTGTTACTTTTTCTTATTTTTTGGTCAAGTTTAAAGAGACTTACATCGTTTTTATCTCTTTTGCAACCAAGGAAGAGCTTATTCTAGGAAAAAGAGAAGAGTCTTTCTGTCCTTCCCTCATTATTCTCTTGAGCTTAAATTAGTAGCATTGTCTGCAAAATTTAGTTCTTTTGCAGGAAGGTTTTTAAGCCACTTGTTGGATTTTGCCAAAGTTAGTTTTGTAAATTCAACTAATATCGTCCACAAGTCATCAGGTAAACTGCAGCCCGCTCCACATCTGGCTCTCTGAGCTGGGAACCCCACTGTCCCCTCAGGAGACCCTGGGCATCTGGATCAGTGATGTCACCACTGTCAGTCCAAACACATAATTGATGTTGAATAAATATTTGTTGAATTGATTTGAATTAATTTAAATTGGTATAATTTATATAAAGGAAACCTTAGTCCTACTTTTAAGGTGCTTTAAACATAACAACTAGATATACTAAGAGATTTAACCTAAACCAACTTAATATTATTAATACTTTTTGGTAGGGAGAACTAGTCATTACACTGAGGGGCTTTCAACCATCTGTCATGGGAGGTGGCTTGTACATGGTAAATTTTGAGTCCAGGGTCCTGAGTTCAAAGTATTACAGAATCCCGATGAGTCACTTTGCCTTTCTGGATCTCAGCTTCTCTTCAGTAACAGGAGGCCATTGGGTACATGATCTTCCAAGTCTTTCTAATCTAATATTAGCAATTCAATTCCTATCCTGCTGGTCTTACAGAATTCAATAGTTCCCTCGTCTGAGACATTTTGTAATGTCTTGTGGTAAATTCATAAATGAATGCTATTCACCTTAACTCCTATTTTCTGTGAAATGTTTTCTTCTTTCTGCTTCTCTCAACCTCAAACACCAAGTTAATCATGTGTCACTATGAGTTCTACGAAAGGAAATAAAACAATAACCTAAAACAAACAACACCCACCCCTGTGGTGACATATGCTCGACTCTGGGGAGGAAGTCTAGAGAAATCGTCAACTGATTATATCTGGAAAAAAATTATTAGAGGTACAAAATGTGGTGTGGGTCTCATTTATAACTAACACAATTATCTTCTTTAACTGCCTTTGAAAGAATGTTTCTCAAATTGCAAAGCTAAACAAATAAATATTTGCCTATGGATACTATGTTCTGAGCATCCCTAAACAAATAGACAAAAACAAAAGAAAATTAAGAAGTGTTGGTACTTAGATGTCTCCCGAGTCCAATTTCATTGTTCTTATTAATTCTACCCTGACCAGCACTTAGTCCTGGGTCCCAGCTGCATGCATAGCTATATAAATAGAGAGGAAAAAATACTGCGATACAATTTCTTTGGAATGTTGAAGGCAAATATGACAAACAGAATACTTAGAAAAAAATAATTAATTGGGGATTTTGTGCTGTACTTTATCATCAAGGATAATAACAAATCACAGAGAATAGTGGGTAAAACGATTGTGAAGGCTCGGCTCATCCCAAGACACTAACTTCAGATTTCTCTAAGCATCATTAAAAATTTGAAGAAATGGGGCCCCTGGGTGGCGCAGTTGGTTGAGCAACTGCCTTCGGCTCAGGTCATGATTCCGGAGTCCCGGGATCGAGTCCCACATCGGGCTCCCAGCTCCATGGGGAGTCCGCTTCTCACTCTGACCTTCTCCCTTCTCATGCTCTCTCTCACTCTCTCTCTCTTTCCTAATAAATAAATAAATAAAATCTTTAAAAAAAAAAATTTGAAGAAATGGTATTAGGAAAATTTCGCAAAGCAAAATTTTGGAGGTGTTCCTGATGTCGCAGCTTACGGTCTTTGGTAGAAAGTAACAGCTACTATCTAGTGGAAACTCACTAAACTAGGCAACATTGCAAGCACCTTACATGAATTAATTAATTGAGTCTTCATAAAATCCTATGAGGTAAATAGTGGCAGCTCATATCAGCTACATAACGGAACCTTATCCATTTCAAAAGCTGAGACCTAAAACCATCTGCCAGGCACAGCACATTGATGGAGGGTAGGGGAGGCTTTCATGCAAAATAAGACAATAAGCAAAGTGACACCAGAATCACCTGTCTCCAACTGCCCCATTTTTTCTGGTGACAAGATCAATTCACTTGGGTAATGCACCAACCACAACTCACTCTGCTTAAAATGTGTCCTTTGTTTCAAAAATGACATTTCATCCTCTCTGTCGGAAGTGATAAAACCTGGTCATTTCATGTGCAATGACTTGGTTTATTTTAAAGACGGATATTCATGCACAGTGTGCTTCTTTTTGGCTTTCTTTTCCAGAAGAAAATATATCAATATTGAAAGACAGTAGGGGCACCTGGTTGGCTCAGTCGGTAAAGCATTTGCCTTCAGCTCCAGTCATGATCCCAAGGTCCTGGGACTGAGTTCCACATCAGGCTCCCTGCTCAGTGGGGAGCCTGCTTCTCCCTCTCTCTCTGCCCCCTGCCCCCATCTGTGTTCTCTCACTTTCCCTCTCTTTCTCAAATAAATAAAATCAAGAAAGAAGAGGAGGAGGAGCAAGATGGCGGAGAAGTAGGAGGTTGAGATAG
>CM052800.1:81475999-81499525 GCA_028533885.1 Nasua narica | reverse complement strand
ATCTTTTCTTGGGCATTACTGAGTGCTTTTTAAATGCATTGAAATTTTAGGCGAAAATTTTTCTTCACATACCTTTTTTTTCTTCTTAGATGAAATTGTTGCCATGATTCATTAGGATAACCAAGACATATAAAAAGTTTCAGGTGATTTTTTTCAAATTTGTTTTCCAAAATACAATAAACTTTTGGATCCGCTTAGACCTTTTAAAATTCTCAACAATGTTGCTTGAATCTAAAAGATGTACATTTCCACATACTGGTCAAATTAATGTTAATGACAATAGCCTTCGCAGTCTCTCTGCAGACCAAGGAGAGGTTAAATTCCTTTCTGTCAAAAATCCTACAGTAAACAGAATAACTATATACTTCAGGGAGAGGGAGAAAAACATCGGAAGATTCCTGGTCGCTTTTGTCTCTGTGCCTGTTTTTAAACCTCATAAGGGAGGGGCCCGTAATACATAGGATTGATGTCAGCAGCTATATAGTATCGAGTTTGATTGATCCTCTGTCATTGATCTGTTTATACAAGGAAGAAAGCTACAGAAAAAAGATCTCTCCTCGAGCTTTTGAAATTTTAACCAGAAAAGTATTGAAATAAATGAAATATATTTCTCAACTGCCACACTATGTGCTGAAGAATAAGGCAGCTGCCATGATGTTGTTTGGGCTCTCTGTATCCTAGCAACCATGAACCCACAGAAAGAACCACCTAGTGAATGAAATCCACTTACACATACAAAGCTGATCCATTGCACCCTGATGGGCTGTTCTGATGGAAGGAAGAAGGTAGTGCTTTTCTCTGAGAGGCCTTTTCTATCATGTCACTGGGAGGGGGCTTGCAAATAAATCAATGTCTACCATGAGTCATTGTCGCAGGGGTCTGCTGGCTCTCAAATGCCTTCCCACTCACACAAATTCCAGCGTACTAAGTATCCTGGGAAACCCTTGAGAAACCCAGACACTAAGAGACATTAGCATGGTTAAGCCAGGATTGGGAGAATCAGAAAATCAAGGTCATAAAGTGAAAACAGACGCACACACTGATTCAAACTCCAGGCTTAGAAGGAAGGTCAAGAGGTGATGAGAGCACAAGTTTCTGCCTGGTATTTCACTGAAACAACTGAAGTTCTCGTATATGAACTAAATTCCAGCATCAAAGTGAGAGAGGAAAACTAAAGGGCTCCATAAAAATCTGCTTTTTGCTCCTTTTCCTGCTTCTATTCTTGCTAGGACCTGTACCCCCACTTTACACATACCTTGTGGTCAAATAATGTATGTCTTCCTTGTAAGGGACAAGGAGTTAATGATTTCTTTAGAGTCTTCCAGCACAAGAGATAACATCTAAGGAAAGACTAGGAAAGAGTGACTGGGTTAGGACATCCTGGGCATATTCCAGACCACTGGGGTTAGACATCTAGACGCCGAGACCCCCTGGCTCTGAGTGACTTATGGAGGACACCTGGGCCTTTGTCCTTGATCTGACCAGTTCCTGGATGCCTGGGAGGACACGTACACCAGACCATAATCCACAGTAAAAACCCCAGACCCCAAGCAAAGATGAGATTCTTCTTTTCCTTTCTGAGTCTCCCAGCCTCTGCCTGTACCTATACTTTCTCTCTATCTTCAATAAAGTCTGCTCTCACTCCCTCATAGCTGGTGTTTGATTTCTGTCTTGCATATACCTAAAGACCCTCTTGGCAGGTCCTATAGGACCCCTACTGGGCTCTTGGATCCAGCCTGCCTACATCAAAAGAAAGCAATCAAAAAATACATGGAATAAATAAAAATAAAATCACAATGATCCAAAATCTTTGGGATGCAGGGGCACCTGGATGGCTCAGTTGGCTAAGTGTCTGACTCGATTCAGGTTCAGGTTATGATCTCAGGGCTGTGAGATCAAACTCCATGTCCTACTCTGTACTCAGTAGGGAGTATGTTTGAGATTCTCTCACTCTCCCTCTGCCCCTCCCCTCTGTTCATGTGCTCTCCTGTGTACGTGCTCTCTCTCTTTCAAAATAAATAAATAAATCTTTAAAAAGATATTCGGAATGCAGTAAAAGCTGGTCCAAGAGAGAAGATTATGGCAATATAGGCCTACCTCAAGAAGCAAGAAAAATTTCAAACAAACAACCTAACCTTATACCTAAAGGAACTAGAAAAAGAGCAAACAAAACCCAAAAGCAGAAAGAAGGAAATAATAAAGATTAGAACAAAAATAAACAAAACAGACCCCCCCAAAAAAATTAGATCAATGAAACCAGGAGCTAGCTCTTTGAAAAGCTCAATAAAATTGATAAGCCTCTAGCCAGATTCATTAAAGGGGGAGGAGAGAGGACTCAAATAAAATCAGAAATGGAAGAGTAGAAATAACAATGAACACCACAGAAATAGAGGAGTTATAAGAGAATATTATGAAAAATTATATGCTAAAAAATTGGACAACCTAGAAGAAATCAATAAATTATTAGAAACATATAAACCCTTAAAAGTGAATCAGGAAGAAATGGAAAATTTGAATGGACTGACTACCAGCAATGAAATTGAAGCATAATCAAAAAACTCCCAACAAACAAAAGTTCATAATCAGATAGCTTCATAGGTGAATTCTACCAAACATTTAAAGAGTTAATACCTATTCTTCTTAAGCTATTCCAAAAAATAGAAGAGGAAGGAAAACTTCCAAATTCAATCTATGAGGCCATCATTACGCTAATCTATAACCAAAAACGGATAAAGACACTACAAAAAAATAGAAGTACAGGCCAATATCACTGATGAACATAGATGCAAAATTACTCAACAAAATATTACCAAACTGAATCCAATAATACATTTAAAAAAATCATTCACCACAATCAAGTGAGATTTATTCCTGGGCTGCAAGGGTGGTTTGATATTTGCAAATCCAACAACATGGTATATCATATCAAGACAAAGGATTAAAAAAAAAGACAAAGGATAAAAACCACAAAATTATTTCAATAGATACAGAAAAAGCATTTGACAAAGTGCAAGATCATTCATGATTAATAAAAAAACCCTCAACAAAGTAGGTTTAGAGGAAATATACCTCAACATAATAATAACCATATGTGAAAAACCCACAGCTAACCTCATATTCAATGATGAAAAACTGAGGGCTCTTCTCCAAAGATCAGGAACAAGACAAGGGTATCCACTCTCCCTATTTTTATTCAACAGAGTATTGGAAATCCGAAAGGAAAGAAAAAGAAAGAAAGAAAGAAAGAAAGAAAGAAAGAAAGAAAGAAAGAAAGAAAGAAAGAAAGAGGCAAGGAAGAAGTATAACTTTCACTATTTGCAGATGACATGATACTCTATACAGAAAGCCATAAAGACTCCACCAAAAAATTCTAGAACTGATAAGCAAATTCAATCGTCACAAGATATAAAATCAATATATAGAAATCCATTGCATTTCTATATACTAATAATGAAGTAGCAGAAAGGGAAATTAAGAAAACAGTCTCATTTATAACCATACCAGAAAGAATAAAATACCTAAGAATAAACTTAATGAAGGAGATAAAAGACCTGTCTTGTGAAAACTATAAAACATTGATGAAAGAAATTGAAGATGACACAAATGGAAAGATGGCCATGCTCATGGATAGAAAGAACAAATATTGTTAAAACCCAAAGCAGTCTACAGATTTAATGCAATCCTTATCAAAATACCAACAGCATTTTTCACAGAACTAGAAAAAGTAATCCTGAGATTTGTATGGAACCACAAAATACCCCAAAATAGCCAAAGCAATCATGAAAAAGAACAATAAAACAGGAGGAATCACAATCCTAGATTTCAAGATATACTACAAAAGTGTAGTAATGAAAACAGCATGGTACTGGCATAAAAGCAGACATATGGATCAATAGAACAGAATAGAGAGCCCAGAAATAAACCCATGATTATATGGGCAACAGTCTTCAACAGAAAGAGACAAGAACATACAATGAGAAAAAGCAGTCTCTCCAACAAATGGTGCTGGGAAAACTGGATAGCTACATGCAAAATAGTGAAACTGCACCACTTTCTTACACCATCAACAAAAATAAACTCGAAATGGATCAAAGATATAAATGTGAGACCTGAAACCATAAAAACCCTAGGAAAGGGCACAGGTGGGAATTTCTCTGATATTGGTCATAGAAACATTTTTTTTTACATATGTCTCCTAGGGCAAGGGAAACAAAAGCAAAAATAAATTATTGAGACTACATCAAAAGAAAAAGCTTCTGCATAGCAAAAGAACCAATCAACGAAACAAAAATGCAGCCTACTGAATGGGTAAAGATATTTGCAACTATCCAATTGGACATATCCAATAAGGGGTTAGTATCCAAAATATATAAAGAACTTACATAACTCAAAACTTAAACAAAACCCACAAATAATCCAAATAAAAATGGACAGAAGACATGAACAGATATTGCTCCAAAGCAGACATCCAGATGCCAAAGAGACACATGAAAAGATGTACAACATCACTCATCATCAGGAAAATGCAAATCAAAACCACAAGGAGATATCACCTTATATCTGTCCAAATGGCTGAACTAGAAACACAAGAAACACGTCTTGGCAAAGATGTGGAGAAAAAGGAACACTCATGCACTATTGGTGGGAATGCAAACTGGTGCAGCCACTGTGGAAAACAGTATGCAGGTTCCTCAAAGGCTTAAAAATAGAACTACCCTATGATCCAGTAATTCCACTATAGGGTATTTGCCCAAAGAAAACAAAAATACTAATTCAAAGGGATACATAAACCACTACGTTTATTGCAGTATTATTTACAATGCCAAATTATAGAAGCAACCCAAGTGCTCATTGACAGATGAATGGATAAAGACGGGGTATGTATATATATACACATATATATACTATGGAATATGACTCATTCATATAAAAGAATGAAATATTACCATTTGCAAAAACAGGGGTGATCTAGATGGTATAATGCTTAGTGAAATAAGTCAGTCAGAGAAAGACAAATACTATATGAATTCCAAACAAATGAACAAAGAAAAATAGAGACCAAAAAAAAAAAAAAAAAGCAGACTCTTAACTATAGAGAACTGATGGTTACCAGAGGGGAGGCAGTGGGGAAAGGGTGAAATAGGTGATGGGGATTAAGAGTCCACTTACCACGATGAGCACTCGGTAATGTACAGAACTGTTGAATCACTATACTGTAGACCTAAAACTAATGTAACACTGTATGTTAACTCTACTGGAAATATACATAAAATAAATAAATAAAATGTTCTGCATAGGTCATTTGAAATAGATTAAGAAGGCCTTGATATATTTTCTTAATAGATTAAGGAAAGAAGCCTAGGAAGAAAGAGGGGTCAGCTACCTCAGTGGAAGACTAATGCCAAGAAAGAGAGATGGCTGGTAAGTCTTTGCCACAGAGGACAATCGCTTACTTTTGTTATTATTATAATTAACATACAATGTATTATTTGCCCCAGGGTACATGTCTGTGAATCATCAGCTTACACAATTCACAGCACTCACCATAGCACATACCCTTCCCAATGTCCATCACCCAGCCACCCTATCCAAAGTCCCCTACTCCCCAGCCACCCTGTTTGTTTCCTGAGATTAAAAGTTTCTTGGGACGCCTGGGTGGCTCAGTTGGTTAAGAGCTGCCTTTGGCTCAGGTCATGATCCCGGGGTCCTGGGATCGAGTCCCACATCGGGTTCATTGCTCAGCAGAGAGCCTGCTTCTCCCTCTGTCTCTGCCTGCCACTCTGCCAGCTTGTGCTCTCTCTCTCTCTCTGACAAATAAATAAAATCTTTAAAAAAAAAAAAAGTTTCTTATGGTTTGTCTCCATCCTGATCCCATCTTGTTTCATTTTTTCCCTCCCTCCCCCCCGACCCCCCGCCCTGCTTCTCAAATTCTCATATCAGAGAGATCCTATGATAATTGTCTTTCTCTGATTGACTTATTTCACTCAGCATAATACCCTCTAGTTCCATCCACGTTGTTGCAAATGGCAAAATTTCGTTTCTCTTCATGGCTGCATAGAACATGAATGAAAAGTATTTTTAAGTGTTTGATGTGTGGATCAGGTTGTGGCGAGAAGTTTTTGCCCAAAGCCTTCAGTTAAAGTCTGTATCTTCCTGGTTCATATATGAGAAACAGAACAGGGTGGTGTCTGGTGTGAGGTGACGCCGTGTGGGAAAGGGAGGCACAGAGTAGATCAATAATTCAGTGGAAGGACTGGAGGGAAATAGAGCCTTCCACATCCCATCACTGTCCCCATGCTCAGGAACCATGCTCAAGAGATAAAGGGGGGAGACACTGGGTTTCCCCCAACACACGATGGAAGCACAGGATGTTTTTATTTATAAATCTAAAGATACAGTGGCCCCAGCAGGCCATAGAGCTTTGTAATATTGAAAACTCCAGTCCATCCTCAGGGATGTGCTATGGTCTTCTGGTCCTTACGAAAGAATCTCAGCACAGCCCTGCTACATTTTTATTTCTTCTCTTATACACTCTGAGAAGAGCCATTCATTATGAATCAGTCCCCTTTACTTGAAAAAAAATTAGCAATCCTTTTATCTTTCCATACCTAAATAGAAGCTAAAGCATTTGTTCCATCATTTTATTACCTCTCTAGAATAGTCTCTCCCAAGTAGGATGTGTACTACTTAGAGACTATATGAAGATTCACTATTGTGTGGAAAGGAGATATTGGAAATATTAGGTGTTGTGTAATGTTCATCATTGTAGTATCAATAACACGTAAGGAACTAACAAACACATCCTGAGAACATGAGCCTACATTTTAACTGTTTGCTCAATGGGATGGAGTTTAGAGACTACCGATGAAAGAAAGAAAAGAAAAGAAAAGAAGAGAGAGAGAAAGAGAGCAAAAGAAAGAAAGAAAGAAAAGAGAAAAAGAAAGAAAGAAAAGAGAAAAAGAAAGAGGAAGGAAGGAAGAAAGAAGAAGAAGGAAGGAAGGAAGAAGGAAGGAAGGAAGGAAGGAAGCAAGGAAGGAAGGAAGGAAAGAAGGAAGGAAGGAAGGAAAGAAGGTAGGAAAGAAGGAAAGAAAACGACCACTCATATTGAACAAGAAATTATCTCAAATGGATTTTCATGAAGGCAAATTTGTAGATGATAAAGCAAGATTCTGAATTTATGTGAGCCAAATTACTAGTCCATTTACTTTTTTTTTTTTTAAGATTTTATTTATTTATTAGAGAGAGAGAGAGACTGAGAATGAGAGGGGAGAAGGTCAGAGGGAGAAGCAGACCTCCCGCAGAGGTGGGAGTCCTATATGGGACTCGATCCCAGGACTCTGGGATCATGACCTGAGCCGAAGGCAGTCGCCCAACCAACTGAGCCACCCGGGCACCCTAGTCCATTTACTTTTAATGGGAAACAATTAGCTGTTCACTTCTGAACAAAGGCAAAGAATTCCCACCTTCCAATTTCTAAACTGAAATGTCAAATATTTGGACAACCCCAGCTTGTTCAAAATGTAAATTCATTTAAAGAATTATTTTATTACTTCTTTATAAGCCCTCAACAGCTTTAAAAGTCTTAGAGAAACTGGTTCCAACTATAAGAAAAAAATATGCAAGAAATTTAAATAATCATTTTCAGGTGGCTTGTTTTTGTTCTTGTTATTAAAATAAAATTATTATTGGTAAGAAATCTAACAAGCAGATCTAACTTGTGCTTAGCACAATTTTTTATCAGTTGCTATCACAGAAAGAAACATTGGAATTGCAGTTCCACATGGACACTGACTCAAGTCAGTTTGATATGTTTTTGTATTTTTAATAAACATTTCTTCTGATTACAAAAACACAAGTTATAAACACTGAAATTATTTTGACTACTTTTTTTTTTAAAGATTTTATTTATTCATTTAACAGAGAGAGAACACAAGCAGGCAGAGGCAGAGAGAGGGAGCAGGCTCCCTGTGGAGCAAGGAGCCCGATGCGGGACTCGATCCCAAGACTCTGGGATCATGACCTGAGCCAAAGGCAGCCACTCAACCAACTGAGCCACCCAGGCGTCCCTTGACTCCTTTTTTTAATGTGTTAAAACTATCATCAAGTTTTTCAATGTGGCATTTTTTTCTGTGTGTAAAAAAAAAATTCAATTATTATAGAAGAAACCAAGCCCCATTTAGAAAATACTACTATTACCACCAATAAAAATGTTAACAACAAAAAAATATTAATAGCAGCTGCGACTTACTGAAAGCTAATTATACACCAGCTCTGTTTTATGTACTTCTTATGTATTAATTTAGTGGTCCTGAACCAAGGCTGCCCATTATGCCTGTTAGAATTGCCAAAGGAAAATAACAAAGAAAATGATGTCTGGACCCCCGGAAGAGGCTCTGACCCTGATGGACCCAGGTGGTAACCTAGACATTGGTGATTGTAATGTGTGACCAGCATTGAAAACAAACACATTAACATCATCCTGACAACAACAATCCTGAGGGGGTTTTGCACAAAGGAAAAATCTCTGTTTTGCATTAAGGAAAATGACACTTGATTCACAAGCAGCAGAACTGCGATTTGAACCCAGGTCTGTCTCCAAAAATTAAGCTTTTTACCCCGAAGCTTGACGATCCCTCAAAGACCACAAATCACTGAGTGCTTGAGGGGGTGGTTTCATTCACATGGTATGCATAAAAGATCATTTCTATAATTTCTTTGCAGTTAGATAAAAAAAAAAAAAAAAAACTTTTGCATAGTCTTGGCTCCAAAAACAAACAAGAATCTGATCCTGGAATTACTCTGCTTTGCACATGACTGGGAAGCCAACCAAGCCTTAGCCAGTGCTAAAATCAGGATTTCACTGTTTGCTAAGACCGATCTTCCCCGTTGGCTAATTTAGTGCCCCAGGATCCCTCCTGCAGCCAGCTGTCTCAGGGTTGGCCTGTACTTCTTCCTCACCCTTTATTTACTAAGAAAGCTCAAATAAATAATACAGGTACACATGGCAAACAGGAAAACTTCCTTTTTTTCAACTGATTTTTCTCCTCCAGGGCAAACAGGCTTGAAAGTTCAGAAGCCACTTGCCAGCAGTTTTCCTTATTGCCCTTCTCACCTACTCTAGCTCAAATACAGGCTAATAAAACACTCATTCAATTTAAAAAAAAAAAAAAGGCAGGAAGGATGGCGGAAGGTGGAACGAAAAGAAAACCCAATTCCTTGTTAGCAAGCAAGCGGCTTACCTGGCCAGCAGTCACGTGAATGACAACCTTGCATAAAGTAACCTGAACCCTGTCAAACCGCAAAGCGTTCTTCCTGCTGGCCAGAGGTGGTCTGGCTCAATGCCAAGGGCAAGTAAAAAGGGGAGTACAATTTAATTGGCAGAAAAATAGATAGCACTGTATCTATTTAGAGGGGAGAAATACTATCCTCTGAAATGCAGGGGGCACAGAGAGTGACCCAGGCAGTTAGCAGCTAACATGAGATGTGGAGTGTAAAGTAGGGGGGTTTAAACCAGTGACTTACAGAAAACGAGGGAGCAGGGGCAGAGTCACCAAGCGGCATCCAGACATTCTACACTCTCTGGGGTCTGTGCCATGTCATGGTACTGTTCAAATAAGGCACCTCCTGGTATGACTTGATCAAAGGGTTTTAGCCAAGACGTGGAAGAGCCAAGGGGACATTTATTAGGCACCATCTGCAAGCCTCCATGCTTTTTACGTGTCATCTCACGTCATCCCCACACCAGCCCTAAAACAGGGGTATTCTTATTTCCCGCCAACAGTCCAGTATTCCTCATTCAATAGGCAGAATGGATTTGAAAGGAGGTGTGTTTGCTTCTAAAACCTTCCACTCTGTGACACAGTCCCACTTGACTGTCTCTAGCCTGGCCTTCAGGTTTATTTGGTGCAACCAGCTTTAGTGATGGCAGCTCTGAACCACCAGCAGGGGCAGCGAGGAGCCCAAGGCAGAGGCCCCTTTGCAAGCAAGAATGCGTTTGTTCCCTGAGACACTAAAGGTATGTATAGAAGTTCATTCCGGTAATTTTTTTTTCTCTCTCTCTCTTAGATCTGCTTCTTGACTGGCTCCTACCATCTCCCCTCACATCCCAGGCAGAGGGCAGAGCCTGTCTTCAGGCACTTGCCAACTAATCTCAGAAAATTCTCCTGCCCCAGAGAGTCTCCGGTCCACTTGACATAACTGCCCAAAAGTTTTTACTTCTGCTCCAACAGCTGAGGAACAGGTTTGTGGGGCCCTTTTGGCTTTTGTCACCCCCTTTTCGTAGCTATTCTCTAGGACGAGGAGATTAGCAGGTCAGGGAGAGACTTCTCATTCATTTAGGAAGAATTTATAGAGTTCATATTATGAAAACGGAAATGTTCTAGGTGCCAGAGACATAGAGATCACTAGAATTCAGTCCTTCCTTCCAGCACCCTAGGGTTCTGCTCACTTGTTACCATGAGCACTGCCTGGAGACAGTCCTGAAATTCTGAGCAAGAGCACCTAATTTCCTCATTCGTAACTTCCTTCATGGGACAGCCAAGGCAGGAAACCACAGTCAGCAGTTTGACTCAGAATTGTTTTTATCCCCATTAATTTGTGCTGTCTTCCAGAGGTTTCTCTTCCGGAAACTTTACTGCGTTTTCCCCCCTCTACCTCTTTTTGGGAGCCATACTGCTTTTCAGAAGGTCAGGACGACAGAAAAGATGTGTCAGGGGAGTTTACGCCCTCTAATGACTGGAAATGGCTGTCTTGTTTGAGCAGCAGGTTGGAGACCCACCCAAGGAGTAAATAAACCAAATCAACAGTAAGAGAGGGAAAGAGAGAAAGAGGAAGGTGGGGAGAGGGGGAGAGGTGAGAAGAGAAGGGAAGGGGGAAGTGGAAGCAGGAGGGGGAGAGAGAGATGTTCTTCAGGTGAAGTTCTTAAACAGGATGATTCTTTGTATTTGGTAAAAGTCCCATTTCTCCTTGATGAAAAATCCATTTAATATGGGAGGGGTTGTGGCATACTGTCATTTCTTAGCAGTGCTCAAAGTTTCAATGCACCTGTTACTCAAAAGCTGAAGTTGCCCTCAGAGCTCCAGAAACAGCAGGAGAGGAGAGAGGAGAGGAGGTTGAACTTGAAACTTGGCTTTCAAAATGACAGAATCACGTTTGTTCCCTATTCCCTTCCCATTTTTCACAAGTGTTTTAGCAACTTCTGAGTTCTTATACAAAGTTATCAGAAAGAAGGATTTTTTCCTTTATACAGAAAGTTTCCCCCCAAAATCCCATCTGTTTCCCCAGCTTCCAATATAAAGCTGACCAGCCAAGTGAGTAGTCACTCCTCATGTCAGAATAAAGACAGAGGTTTACAGGAAAAGAAATGTTCGGTTACTTATAAACGAGACATTTTCACTCAAACACGCAAGAACAGTTTGAGAGCCATGAATTTTTACAGTTGGTAGCAGATTACTTCTAACAACAAGAAAGGAAATATACATGCAATAGAAAACAGAAATTACCCAAATGTACCCACCCAAAGACAAATCAGAAAAAAAAGACGAAGCATACAAAATGGAATGGACATGTATATGAAGGCAGGTTCTGGGAGGATGTGAATTCCTTTTAATGAGATGACTTACCCACACAAGTAGAATTCCCCCTTCCTGGGGGAGAGCCTTCAGGACAGTTCCAGCATTCCGGGACTGAGAGACTAGCAAAACTACATTTAAAGACTACCGGCAACAGAATGATTAGGAAGAGCAGCAGCATCCTGATGGGCTTGAACTTTCAACAGAAAATCACTTGACTTTGCTTGCGCATAGCCCGGGCAGAGTGGGTACGTCTGACCCCAAGTGTGTCCTGCTGGGTTGGCCTGCAGCCCTGGGGCATCTTTCGCTCTGCTCCTTTGCTGTAGTCCTCCAGCTCTTTCTCCTTCAACTCAGAACAGTGGCCTGCAGCCTGTAAGGGACCCTCGGGAAAGATTCCTTTATCGAAGTTCTGGGGGAGTCAGTAAGAAATACCTGACACCCGTATGACAAATTTCACAGTTTCACAGCCACTGACTTCTGGAGGCCTGCTGCCGACTTCGCTGTGACAGGCAGAGCGGTGTAGGCTACGGCGAGAGAGAGGAAAAAAAGGAAAGTGATGGAAAGTTCCAACGGACCCTTGATGAGGCTGAAAGAAGCAGCACAGAGATAGGATTCCTCCCCAAACACAGCTTCTCTTTTTGCAAAGTAGAACGGCTCCCTTTCCTTTTTAAAGCCCTTTTGGCTCCACCTCCTGTCTCCTTTAGTGACACTTGAGCGAGCCTCTGTTTGCAAATGTGAGTGTGGGCAATTGCTCGCCACAGGAAAGCGGGACGGCTGCCAGGGAGGAGATAACTGACGACTCACCATAAATATTCTGGGCAGAACCAGGGAGAGAGCAATGAGGGGGCTGTGGAGTTGCTCCTGGTGTCTAGGAGATACCTGCTGGTTGTTTTAATACCTGGAAGGATGGCAACAAAGTTAAACCGTGCCTCCCACATCAGTGGTGAACGACAGTGCCGATTAATTCAGACTTGGAGTAATTGATCATTCACGTGAGCCGTATTAGAACAGAATGTCAACACCAGGGCACATTCCTGGAGCTTTATCTTTTTTTCTTTCTCCCATATATTTTATAGCGGAATTTGAAAGATTATTCTTTCCAAATCAAAGGGAAATCCCTGAAGCCAAATGAAGAGATACAGTATGCACAGACACCTTTTCTTTCAGCGTGAGCATAACAAAACATCATAAGGGGCCAGGAGTGCAGGGAAAGGAGTGGGTTGTTATTACAGAGCCGCGTTGGAAAAAATAAGCTAATAGTGCAGAATCTGGGAAGCACTGGAAATCCAGCACAGCTGACTGCTGTCCCTTCTCAGACAACTTAGGCTATCTTTTCACATATCGGGGGTAGAAAATAAAAGTCTGAAGTACCCATTACTGTCTCCTCGGTTGTTTTGTCAGGAATGCACCCAGAAATGGGCAGCTCGGACAAACCGTTTACATCAGATTTGATGAACAATGGAATTTTCTGCCGGTTCACTTCATCCTGGAAAACAAGCCTTCGTTTAAGTGGCCCAGAGGTAGTGTTCCAAATGCTAGTCAAAATGTAGATAAAGCGAAATAAATAAAATATTTTTTAAAAATGTAGATAAAGCGAGAGTCATAACAGTCACGGTAGTGAGCACCCATTCTGGCAGAGAACGGGAAGAACTCCAAGCCTTTCACTCATATTTAATGATGTCCTCATCATTCCTCTAGCACTGGGTCACTTTCTGAAATGGCTCAAGCCAGGATTTCTCTGATTTTAGCTGGCCTCTGCCAGACAGCTCTGATTTCTCACAGGAGAAGCAGACCCTGGCGGGCAGCAGAAGTCACATGGGGGAATATATGGAATATTCCATTGCTTTCTGGACTCCCTTGGACTCGAGACTTGTAATGAGTGTCCTACAAATAACCTGCACTCAGTTACTAACTTGTTAAGCTTCCCCTTCAGCAGAATGCATTGTCAATGTTACAGGGGACAGGAATAGAAAGACAGTCAAGCATCGGGCTGAATTAGCGGAGAGGAGGAGGAATGATATGAGCACAGATATGAAGTAATCCACAACTATAGTCTATTTGGATGTGGAATCTCTTGTATTATTTTTGGTCATAGAAAGGCTCACTTTCGTTATTACATGTCACCTGGGCTATTACGGTCATTAATGTTGAGCATAAGCCCCTTAGGAGATGATGGGGTCAGCATGGCTATGGTGGATGTCAAGACTGGGGACTGATATTCAATCAAGCTCAAGATCAAGCTCAGCTGATCCGCGGAGAATCCAGGGTTGCCCCGATAGCAAAGTCTTAAGCCAGAGCTACCCACGCAGAAGGGACTTGCAGAGATATTTTATTACTCCGTATTCTTACTCCTAGATAAACCTGAACCTCTTTTGGGCAAATGAACATTGTCCATGTTTTAAAGTTGCCCAGAAATCAGTTTTATGGCCTGAATACCCATTTTAGTTTCTGGGATTGAGTCAAATTAACTAATTCATTGATTAATTAAACATCTATGTGTGATAGAGCCCTGTACATGAAATAGAAGTCATGGCCCCCTAAGTTCAAGAGCTTGCTCAGGCGGATTAACAACAACAAAAAGTAGTTTATGAGTATGAGCTACCTATAATGAAAGGCCAGTCAGCAATTATTCTGGAGGTGTCAGGAAAGAAGGGGCAACTGTTGAAAACTGTGGACTGGAGTGTGCAGTGAAGCTTGGTGTGATAAATAGGAAGTCGCAGATCAGAGTGGAGAGGAGGAAAGCCAGGCTGACCATAGGACGTGGAACGGGAATGGACAAAGAAAAATAAATGCTTATTTTCTAGGTCCTTAGATCCTGAGGGGACAGAGATGGATGGAGGAAACCGTGCTGGCAGGTTAGTAAGAGAACTGGGCATTGGGGCGCATGGGTGGCTCAGGTCATGATCTCAGGGTCCTGAGATCGAGCCCCACACCGGGCTCTCTGCTCAGCAGGGAGCCTGCTTCCCCCTCTCTCTCTGCCTGCCTCTCTGCCTACTTGTGATCTCTCTGTCAAATAAATAAAATCTTTAAAGAGAGAGAGAGAGAACTGGGCATTAACGGCAAGGAGACAGCTCTGCATGTTTTTAAGCCTAAGTGGACATTAATGGGAGAAGGGAGGCTATTGGGAGACATAGTTATATGTGCTGGTCACCATTCTTACTTTGCAGATAAAATTTTCCTATTGAGGCACAAAGCACCTAATTCTCCTGGGTTACAGATTTGCTGTATGCCCAGCTGCTGTCATCACCACCGCCACACCATCAACAGACGGTTCCCAAGGAGCCAAGCATAGACGAAGTACATGCTTTATTCACATCACCTCCAATCTTCCCCACCACCTTGCCATTCACAAATGAGGACACCGGAGATCAGAAAGACCGAGAAATTTTCCCAGTATCACACCCATTTATGGAGGGTATGAACTCTGAAGTCATAATTGCCTCCTTGTTAACAGTGGTTTTGATAAGAATAAACAGGCTGGGGCGTCATCAAAAGAAAGAGCAAAACTTATACTACACCCGTGCATATGATTACAGGAACCCAAAGGCACAAACAAGGCAGTGTCTTTCCATATGAATAACTATTACCACTTAACATCCACCTGCAGAAGCAATATACAAGCCATTTCATAGGCTGCTTCTATCAGTGATTATCAGGTGTATCAGGGTAGCTCTTACAAGTCTGACAACCCTCTCTTGCTTTTCAAAGAGAAAGTTGTTCACATGTGTCTGGCATTCTTGTGATTCATCTGTGACACAAACTGAAATGGTCGTAAGGGAAAGAAATTGGGAGGGACACAGGCACAGAAGTTAACTACACAAGATAAATCATAGTTTATCATGACACGAGTTACAGATGTAAAAGTTTTCTTGAAAAAGAATGGCAGTTGTGCTCCCTAGTATTTATCCAAATGAGCTGAAAACTTATATCCACAAAGAAAACCTACACAATTATTTATAGCAGCTTTATTCATAATTGCCTAAGGTTGGAAGCGACCAAGACATCTATCAAGAAAAGAACAGGTCAAGTGTGGTATATCCATACAGCAGAATATCACTCAGGAATGAACTGAAATGTCAAGCCATTAAGGACCTGGAGGAATCATAAATGCATATTGCTAAGTGAAAGAAGCCAATCTGAAAATTTACATAATGCAGGATTTCAACTTTATAACATCCTGCAAAAGGCAAAACTATGGAGACAGTAAAAAAGATCAGTGGTGGTCAGGGATTAGGGTGAGGAGAGGTCAATAGGAGGAGCACAAAAGATTTTTAAGGCACTAAAACTATTCTGTATGACACAACAATGGTGGATACATGCCATTATCCATTTGTATATTTATCAAAACCCATACAATGTACAACAACAAGAGTGAACTCTAACCTATGGACTTTAGTAAATAACAGTATGCATCAATATTGGCTCATCAATTATAAGAAATGTAGAATACCATTGCAAGGTATTAATAATAGGGGAAAGGGAGGGAGGGAGGGGGGAGGAATATAGGAATTCTCTGTACTTTCTGCACAGTTTTTCTGTAAGCCTAAAACTGCTTTAATAAAAAGTCTTTTTTTTAGGAAGAGAGTCACTATCCACTATCCAGTTAAGCAATGCTATGCTTAATGCCCAGATTAAGTAATGCCATGCTTTTATCAAATGAAATCAGATTTTAAAAAACACTTGAAAAATAAATAAATAAATAAATAAATACAAACATTTGATAAACAAGAGTAAAAGAGAAATCCTGTCCATGCTCCATTTTTCAGCTCAGTCCTACCTCAGTCACCTAGAGAGTTTCCTCTGACCAAAAGGAAGAAACAAGACTCCAGAAACTGGACAGATAAAAAATAACAATAACAATCTATAATAAAGATCATTATATAACAATCTATATAACATCTGTAATATATAATTTATAATTCTATGAAGCAGCAGCAAAATTTTAAATTAAAAGAAAAGCTCATTTTAGACTGCACTGCATTTATTTACATAATCTCAGCCTGTTTGTTTGCAACCAGGTTGTTTGCAACCTGAGGAGTTTCTTGGGTGAAATCTGAAACTGACCTGGCACTGGAAGGGCAGGGAAAGACCAAAGGGGCAAGCCACTCCAGACTGGTAAGTGGCAGTTTTGGGCGGGGGGCGGGGGGGTTGTTTTATTCCTGAAATACAGAATTTTATTTAGAAACTGGGGCCACCTGGGTGGCTCAGTTGGTTAAGCGACTGCCTTCAGCTCGGGTCATGGTCCCAGAGTCCCATATCAGGCTCCCAGCTCTATGGGGAGTTTGCTTCTCCCTCTGACCTCCCCTCTCATGCTCTCTCTCAAACAAACAAACAAACTGTTTAAAATAGGAATAAATAAATAAACAAACCGTGTCAGGAAAGACCTGGTGGGTGGGGCACCTGAGCAGCTCAGTCCGTTGAGCATCAGACTCTTGATTTCAGCTCAGGTCATGTTCTCAGGGCTGTGGGATTGAACCCTGGGGGGGGGGGGGGTGTTGCTCCGCCCTGGGTGTGGAGCCTACTTTAAGAAAGATTCTCTCTCCCACTCCCTCTGCCCCTCCCCCCACTCTCTCCCTCTCTAAGAAAATAACAAAAAAACAAAAAAACAAAGACAGGGCAGAAAGTGGGTTTCCAATAAAATGAAATTGGGGGGCAACAGAAGTCTAAAAGCCACAAAAGAGAACCGGCTCTGCTGCTTTCCTTGAACAATTACTAACTACTTGCATTTTTTGTCATTGTTAATCACTGAATCTGGGTTTTCCTCTGAATTCCACCCAGAGCATGCACGACGCAATTTTATCATAAAATGCCTGCTTTTTACACACATTTGACGATAAGCTAGGGAGGTGGCAGTTTTAATAAGCAAGGGAACTTACTTAGGAGGCTACGTTGCAAGACAAATGGGCGTCTGCACTCACTCGCCAGAATCTTAAAGGCGTATATAGAGGCCTTAACAGGGTTCAATCCCATAAATCCCGCAGATAGTCTCAGCAACGCGTTACTCTTTCAAGGTGCATCCTTGAAATAGATCCGGCTACAGGGCCAAGGAGCGGACCCTACCTTCTAATGCCAGAAGAGGAGGTGGGGAGCCTCCCACTGCCTAGTCCATTTGGCGGGTCATCCGGCCTCGCGTCCTCTGGGTTACCTCCCTCCGACTGTGAATCCTTCACCATTCTCTCAGGTATTTTTTAACTTAAAAAACGTTAAGGGTTAGGGAAAGAACTCTGGCTTTTTTTTTTTTTAATCATCCATAGTTCATTGTTTCCCCCCTACGTGCAATCCCACCAAATCTATAGGAAGCACAGTTTGCATAAGCGCCTGTGTGGCTCAGTGGATTAAGCCTCTGCCTTCAGCTCCAGTCTTGATCCCAGAGTCATGGGATCCAGCCGCCGTTGGGCTCTATGCTCAGTGGGGAGTCTGCTTCTCCCTCTGCCCCTGGCCACCTCTTGCTGCTTGTGTTTTCCCTCGCCTCTCTCTCAAATAAATCTTAAGCAAAAAAAAAATTTTTTTAAGTGTAGACTGTTAGAAGGCTGACAGGAGTACTAGAGATGCTATAAACTTCACGTAATTGAAACTACTTGCTTGGGGCGCCTGAATGTCTCGGTGAAGCCTCTCATTTTGGTTTTGACTTAGGTCGTGGTATCAGGGATCTCAGGGTTGTGGGATTGAACCCCGCATTGGGCTGGGAGCTTAGCACAGAGTCTGCTTGAGATTTTCTCTCCCTCTCCCTTTCTCTGCCCCCTCCTCATGCTCTCTCTCCCTCTCTCTCTAAAATAAAAATTTTTAAAACTACTTGCTGGAAACTAATGAAAATGTAAACCATAGTTTGCAGTTCTTTCTTCTTATAATATTTATAAAACTGGGAAGTAGTACTTCTTTCTTCTACCTCCAAGGATAGAAATTATTTGGGGGAAATAATCATAATTTACCACTTAAAATTGGAAGGATGTACAAAGTGGATGGTGGAAAATGTTTGAGTAAATGATATATTTTTAAAATTTCAAATACCAGAGAATCAAAGTAAGTTGCTTTCATTTGGTTTTCCCAGCCTGACTTCCAAATGAGATGCATTCATTTTTTATTTTTATTAAAATAAAATTTATGTAAAGAGAATATATCTTACGTATAAAATCTGATGAATTTTGGCAAATGTACAGACACATTAAACCAATGTGTCTGTGACACAAAACAATGACCAATTGTCATGACCAATGACCAATGAAAAATGTTTCCAAAACCACCGAACTGTCCCCTGTGCTCCCTCCAGTCAAACCCACCCACATCCATAGGCACCCATGGTTCTGATGTCAATGGCAAGTTGGTTTTGTCTGTTCTTAAATTTGACATGAATCCAATCATACAGTAGGTTCACTTTTCTATCTGACTTTTGTTCAGTGCGCTTTTGACATTCATCCATCTTGCATGTCTTGGTACTTCTTTCTTTTTTATTGTAGGACGGATTCTTTAGTATGAATATATCACAATTTGTTTATCCCTTCTCCTGTCGATAGACATTTGGATTGTTTTTAGGTTTGGCTCAATGAATGTTTTTATTTCTGTTCTGTTAATACTTAATTGCTGGTTCATAGGTTAAGTATATGTTTAACTTCATAAGAAGCTGCCAAAAAAAAATTAAAAAAAAAAAAGAAGCTGCCAAACATTTTTCTGAATGGGCTGCTCCATTTTATACTCTCCCCAGTAATGATGCATGTCAGCTCTGGTTGACTCACGTCCTCACCCACATCTGGCATTATCCATCTTTTAAATTTTAAATATCTTAATAAGCGTGACTTAATATTACATTGCAAATTTATTTATTTATTTATTTAAGATTCTATTTATTTGACAGAGGGAGACACAGAGAGAGAGGGAGCACAAGCAGGGGGAGTGGAAGAGAAAGAAGCAGGCTTCCCGCCGAGCAAGGAGCCCAATGTGGGGCTCCATCCCAGGATCCTGGGATCATGACCTGAGCCAAAGGCAGGTGCTTCACAGACTGATAACACCCAGGTGCCCCTACTTGCAATTTTAATGCATCTTTCCCTGATGGATAATGGTGGTAACCATTTTTTTCATATGTTAATTAATCATGCCTCTTTTGTGAGCTGTGTATTCATATCTTTTCCTTACTTTTTTGGGTTTTTTCATTTTTTTATTTTTTTTATTTATAGTTCTTCGTATATATTCTCGATATAAATTCATATCTGTGTATTACAATATTTTCCGCCAGTCTATGGCTTGTCCATTCATTTTCTTAATAGTTTCATTGGTGAACAAAAGATTTTAGTTCTGATGAAGTCCAGGTTATTAATTTTTTCTTTACGCTTACATTTTTTGTATGTGTTCTCTCTAGACACTTTTAGAGTTTTAGCATTTATGCTGGGGTCTGTGATTCATCTTTGTTAATTTTTGTATATTATGTGAGGTTGGAGTAGAAGTTTATTTTTCTCCACGTATATATTCACTGAATATATAGTTCAATTTTGGAAGAACTGACATCTTAACAATATTAAGTCTTCCAATCTATGAACATTATATATTTCTCCATTTATTTTAAGTCTTCTTTAATTTCTCTCATCAATGTTTTTCACTTTTCAGCGTAGAACTTTATATATCTTTTGTTAAATTTATTTGCATTTTATGTTTTTGAATGTTCCTGTAAATGAATAGTTTTTCAATTTTATTTTCCACTTGTTTGTGGCTCTTTTATAGAAATAAAATTGAGTTTTTTATATCGACTTTGTATCCCACAACCTTGCTAAATAATTCATTATATAAGGAGTTTTTTTCATTGAGTCCAAAGCCTAATGTTTCACCCACAATACCACAAGTAAAATTAAAAATAAAATTAAGTCATGGGTTTTTTCTCAAGAATCAGCTACCTTTGCTTGCCATCAGTCAGTAGCCACCATCAGGAAAAAGACTGGAAAAGAAAAACTCTACCTGGCTGTATGAAAAGTAGACATTAATTCCATTTTATGGAAGGTAAATCTGTTCTTGGAGAAGTTCAGGATTTTGCCCAAAGTCTCAGAGCTATTGAGTAATGGAGATGCTATGAAGTGATTGAGAGACGTATACCCCAAGTCTGTCTGACTCTAAAACTTATACATAAACCTCTAGTCTCTAGGGCTTCTTTCATTTTGCTAATACAGCTAATAAGGGCACCCATCACCCCTATCCTCTGTGTCAGCTCCCAAGACCAGGCATCAACAGGAAAATATGGGTTACCATATCCATCCTTCTGTTACCTTTTGCCAACTTCTTGGTGTCTCCCCTGCATTGAGAATTCCACCTGGTAAGGTCCCTCTGGCTGCTGGTTATGTTGTTTGAGAAACGAAGTCTTCTTTTTCAGTGATCCATAAAGATGTGCCTGGAGATAATAAGAAAAAAGAGGCAGCCATTACATTAAATAAACAGATATCTTGATTATCAAGGAAGTTTAATTCAGTACTCCAGACAGGGAAGTCAAATGAGAATGTAAGAAAACAACCCGAAGAATGAATGCAAGCATTTGTGGAATAACAAATAAATGGTGTTATTCCAAATTTTACACAAAGACTTTACGTATATTAGAGAAAGAAGAGAGGAAGGGATTTAGCCACTTTTGCTGACACCAAGACATACTGGGGCAGTTGTTAAAACTCCGAATCTCAGATCCTGTGATCATTCACCTGAATTAAATCTATGCCATGGAAAGTATTCATTTTCTCATAGGTCACCCTGGATGCATTCATGTATTCATTTGAGCCTTTCATTAAATGTATCTGCTAAACCAAGAATAACAAAATTATACAACTGTGGCATTGTACAGATAGAACTGCTTGTGCCTGGTTTTTTAAGACTATGCATCAGAATCTGACTGCCTGATTTCTTTAAAGGAAAATTACCTTGTTTCCAAGGCGTTTGGGAACTAGCTGTAGTCTTCATTCTTAATCCTTTCAAGTGAAGATTACACAATGAAATTGAGCTTACTATGCCTATTTACAAGTAAAGACTTGGTCCTCCTACTATGTGTGCTGAGGCAGAAAGAAGCATTAAGATTATCTTCTTTGGGCATCAGGCCACAGCTTTTCCAAAATGTAACTTCCAGAAGGGATCCACTTTAGAATTATGACCCAAATGAACAGAACTAAGGTTTGTGATTGCCTGGCCCATTCACAGCATGGCAGACTTTGGCATTATTCCTGGGTTATATTCTTACTCTATGTATTAGGAAATGATATGTTTTGTTTCTCGCCAGTTGATAAGGGGTTAATTTAATATAGCACATATGTTGATCTTGTATCAAAATAAGTCTGACCTTTAAAAGCCAACTTGCATTTGGTACAACCCTTTTAGCAAGCAATTTGGCAACACATTTCAGAGCCATAAAAATATTCGTAGGCGTTGACCATGTAATCTCACTCTTGGCAATTTCTCGCTAAAGGAAAATCTCTCTACTAAAAAAAGAAGTTATAATCATACAAAAAAGTATTGTGATGTTATTCATGGTAGCAAAAATTAGAAAGAGTTTTCATTTACAGTAACAGAAATAGTTAAGAAATTATGAGAATATGACATACTCATTAAAAGGGACATGTTTACCATCATATTAATAGAAAAATATACAAACTCTTAACATGTTCTACAATTATAGTATTTATTATTTTGTAAAACAGATAAGAGACAGAAAAATTAATAATTTATTTGAATAGGCATGAGATTATGGGTTTTCCTTCATTTTTAAGTTAAGATTTGGTTTTTAAAGTTGTAATTTTATTATATTTCTTTATTTTTTGCCCATAACCAAAACTTTATTGAAACACCAACACCAAAATAGGAGATCACTGTTGTATACCTTACAAAATTAAACATAATTACTCTTGGTAGAGTAATCGGATTACTCTACTGAGTAGAGTACTCTTAGCCTATCGGATAAGGCTTTCTGCGATATAACACAAATTCAAGAGGTAATGTGGATCATTAGTGCTGCTTTCTTCTAAATGAATACCCTTCTGTGAGTCTGCCCTTTCCTCCTATTGGCTGGCACAACACTGTTGAACCACCATCTGAACCTGGCTGAAAACCGTGGGAATCTTGTAGCAATCTGGACATCTTACCTCCATAAAATAGGATTCTGGGCTTTGAACTAGCCATTTCTTTTTGTTTTTTTCTTTTCCTCTTCCAAGGTTGTTGTAGTAAATCTGTAGCCAAAGGGATGTTGATCCTTCTGCAATCCCAGCCGGTCCCAATCTCCAAGGCCTAATACCATTTCAAAGGAGACTGACCTTCAGATGAAGAGCATTACACTCAGTTCTCTTACAACCTAAAAACCGTGCCCTCAGGTGTGCTGCCTCTAATAGTGCTCTCTTTCGGACTGCCTTGTTTACTAAAAGGAAAATTACATTTAGAATGTAATTCCCTTAGAATGTTCCCTTGCCTCTAGCAGAGCCACACTTTAACTACTCAAAATGCCATCTGGAATTCAAGACCTCGCAGGTAAGGATTCTGCATTAGCCTCAGTAGGTCGTGTCAAGAACATTCAGGAGTCCAAAATGATACATTCTATTTAGAAACTGGGACATAAGATAAAATGATTGTCCAAAGGATGCTTGATTCAACATTTCAAATCTCTGTCTTGCCCACTGTTAGCAAATTAATTTTTATCCAACATATTACATGTTTCCAGCATAGGAGGAGAAACATAAGCCTTGACAGGACAGTTTTTCCCTGAAAATTACTAAGTAGACGTTTACTTGACGTAATTCTTAAAGTTTGGCATGTGTGGTGGAAACATGCACTTAGTACTGTTTTACGTGATAATTTCATAGCTCTATCTTCCTTAATTAGTTTCTTTTCCATCCATTTTTTATGTATACATATAAATTTACTAAAGCATTTCCTTTATTTTTTTTCTTTATTTAATATTAGCTTTTATTTTTATTTTCCCCAATACTTAGCTGTTAGTATTCTTTTTTTT
>CM052800.1:81371812-81475499 GCA_028533885.1 Nasua narica | reverse complement strand
AGAGAGAGAGAGAGAGAGCAAGTAGGCAGAGAGGCAGGCAGAGAGCGGGGGGGGGGGAAGCAGGCTCCCTGCTGAGCAGAGAGCCCGATGTGGGGCTCGATCCCAGGACCCTGAGATCATGACCTGAGCGGAAGGCAAAGGCTTTAACCCACTGAGCCACCCAGTTGCCCATACTTGAGGTTTCAATTTTAATTTTTGAATACATAGAAGATTAATATGCTTGCAAAAGGAAAAACTTCAAAAAGATATACTCAGAGAGATGTTCTCTCTCCCCTATTCTTCCCACCCTTAATCACCCCCTCCTCACCCCCTGCCTTTCATACATTTGCTTAGTAGGCAATCTATTTCATTGCTTTATTACCTGTGTTTCTTTTGAAAGAACGAGCAGATATGTGTGTATATTTTATTATTTCCCTTTTTTTCTAAGTAGTAAGTGTCTAGCTCCAGAAAAACAAAGGGTTTATTGGTGTTTTTATTGGGATATTAAATTTATAAATTAACTTGGAGATAACATATCCTGATGGTGTTGAAACATCCTAATTGGGAATAAGGAATATCTTCCACCTTGTTCAGATTTGTTTTTATATCTTTCAGGTATGATTTTTTTCCTTAAGTGAATTTTAAATATTTCACATTTCATTTTTCCTATTTTATTTGTTTGTTTCTTTGTTTTGCTATTGTAAACAGGGTTTTCTTTTCCATACTATCTTCTATTGGTTATTATTTGTATATACAAAGGTTATTAAATTTGATGTTTTGATTTTACATACTGCCACCTTGCTCATTTCTTTTGTTTGAGTTGTTTTTATAATTAATTCTTCAGGTTTTCCAGCAATTACCATCACATCATCTGCAAATAGAGATAATTTTACTTCTTTTTTGTTTTCCAATTGTTATATCTCTAATTGTTTTCTCTTGTCTAATTGAGTTGGTTAATACCTCTAATACTATGTTAAATAATAGTGGAGATAGTAGGCATTCTTGCTGTGTTCCTGTTCTTGATGGGTATGCCTTTTTTTTTTTTTTAAGATTTTATTTATTTAGTTGACCTGGAAAGAGCGAGAGCACGCACACATGCACAAGCAGGGGGAGCAGCAGGCAGAGGGATAGGGAGAAGCAGGCTCATGCCAGGCTTGATCCCAGGACCCTGGGATCATGACCTGAACCAAAGGCAGATGCTTAACTGACTGAGCCATCCAGGTACCCCAAAGGGTATGCCTTTGTGTTCTCACATTAGGTAAAAAGTTGCCTTTATGTGTGTGTGTGTGTGTGTGTGTGTACATATGGACACATACACTTACATATGTGTGTGTATATACATTAATATGTATGTCAATCCTAATCATATCAATGATATGTGACATTTCCTAATCAGTGATCTATGCTATATTAATATCATACCTAATCCATATTTTATCATCATTACATATAATCATACGTCCATATTTATTTTCTTGAGAGTTTTTATTAAGAATAAGTGTTGACATTTTTCAAAGGCTTTTCAGAACTATCAATGTATTAATATAGTAGTTTATATTAATAGACTTCCTAATATTGAACCATCCTTGAATTTCTTTATAAACCCTTCTTGGTCATTTTGTTTTCTTAATGTGGTGTTGAAGTCTCTTTGCTAAAATTTTATTTTAGGTTTCTTATGTCAATATTCATAAATTATATGATCTAAAATATTCCTTTTAAATTATCTTCATCATATTTAGATATTAGTGTTATAATATAAGCACTAGTGTTATAGTGCTTTGTAAAAAGAATTTGAAAATTTTCCTTCATTTTCTCTGAAGCAGTTTAAGTAGCACAAAAATCTTTGGTCTCTTTTGGTCTCTTTTGGAGAATTCCCTTATGATATCATCTGGGCCCAGTGACTTTTGTGGGACAATTCCTTGATTGCTTCTTTTAACTCTATTATAACTGCTTTGCTTATGCTTTCTATCAATACTTGGGTCCATTTTGGTAAATTGTATTTTCTTCTGAAATGGTTCATTTCATCTGGGTTTTCTGATTTATTTACATATTGGTATGCAAAGTAATCTGATTTTTAAAACTTTCTGTGTATCAATAGTTACTTCTCTTTTGTCATCTTATGTTGTACATTTGTCCTTTATCCCCTTTTAAAGTTAAATTTCTTAGTAGTTCATCTCTTTTGTTGATTTTTTTTTCAAAAGAACAGAATTTTATTTATTTGATTTCCTATTTTTCTATTTTCTGCCTCATTAATGTCTACTTCTGCCTTTATTATTTGCTTCATTAAGCTTCTTTATGCTTACTCTTTTG
Organism: Nasua narica; assembly: GCA_028533885.1. NCBI lineage: Eukaryota > Metazoa > Chordata > Mammalia > Carnivora > Procyonidae > Nasua > Nasua narica. Next base: position 81,473,210 of record CM052800.1, on the reverse strand, counting down.
CTTTTTCCAATTTTTTTGAAATTTATTTATTATTTATTCACCTTTATTTTTATTGACATATATATTTGCCATTATGAATATTTTGCTGATTGCTTTTTTAAAGTATCTTGATTTTTATGTATAGAATTTTAGATTATCTCTATTTTTCAGAAGTTCTGAAACTTCTGATATTTTGGCTTTCACCAAGGTTGTTTATTGTTTTGTTTTGTTTTTTAATATCTAGGTGGGAAATTCTACTGGCTGGATTAAAGATGATGGCTATACATTTTTTACACACTTCTATTGACAGGTGGGGTCTAATTGCCTCCCCCCTTGATTATGGATTGGGCTGTAACTACTTAAATCAGCAGAATATGTTGTTCTCGGTGTATCTTTTAAAAGGACTGTCTGCTTCTGTTTTGGTTTCTTGAATCCCTGAACTACCACAGAAGAGTCTGACAACTCAGCTACAAAGACCATGTCCAAAGGCCTTGAAACTATGCAGAGAAGGGGAGGGACCCATCTAAACCCAGCCCTCCACTGTCCTCACCAGTGCACAGACATGTGAGTAGAAAAGCTATCTTGGAGGTGTATTCTTCACACTCAGCCATCCCAAGTGACATGATAGCATCAGAAATGAACAACCCAGCTAAGCTCTTTCCAGATTCCTCCCTGACAAAATCATGTGCAAGATATGCTTTAAACTACTAAACGTCTTAGGAAAAGGGGAAAATAGCTTTTTATCTTCTTTAGCCTCACAGGGTAGCTTAACTGTATAAAAGATTGCTGGCTTGGATTTTCTTCCCAAGTTTCTTCAAAAGGCACCTCTGCTGTACATCGTTTAGTATGTTGTTTTTTTAGAAGTCTGATGGCTACCTAATTTTCTTAACCTTTTTAAGTAATTTGACCTTTTTGCTTAGAAACCCTGAGGATATTTTCCTTTGTCTTCAAAAACAAATAGTTTCAATGTTTCTCTAAATCAGGTCTTGCTTGTTTTTTGTTGGTTTTTTTTTTTTTTTTTTAATTTCACTTGGCTTTTAGAAAAGCATGCATTTTGTTTTTGTTGTTTTAAGGGGTCTTTTATAGTGCTTTTAATTCTCTTCTTTCCTACTTAACGTTTTACTGTCTGGTCTATAATTTTTAAATAGTATCCTTTGACTTCCACTTATTATGTATATAGCAGGCAATTAATCTACTCTCCTATTTCTCTCTTCCTTCTCCCATTTTTTAGTTGCGTTCTTCCTACACTGTCCATTTGTACACTGCTCACATACAATTCTTCCACTCATGTACCCACTCTTGTTTTAGTCTTTGCTCTACAATTAAATGTATTAAATGATCAATGTCAGTGCATTTGCTTTAATTTTCCCCCTCTTCTTTCTTTTTTCTTAATACCATGTCTTTGGTGTTTACCACCATTCTCCAGCTCCTCCTCTCCTAGAAGCAATGCTTTTCCAAGGTTTCCAACTCTGGTCCCACTCACTTTCATGTCTCTTCCCTATAGCTCATGCTGGAACTTCCAAGTCTCAGATGCAAGGTCCATATATTTGCAATTGATATTTGCTTTTCATTTTCTGGTGATTTTGTCTTTGCTTCACATATACTCCCGACTCTCCTCTTCCTTGCAGTCCTTTAACACTTCCTTCTCCTGCTCTCCGTACTCACCAGTTTGCAACAATGGCAGGACATTCATTGGAATTTGATGTTTATTTCTTTTGCAGGCAATTTATAGTTCATGGTATTCTCAAAAATTTCTGCTTTTCTCTAAGGAGTAAATTGTGATTACAAACTGTACCGAAATAATCTATAAACATGGGGGGGGTTCTCTGAATAATTAAGAAATAAATCATCAGTGTTATAGCCTACACCAAAGAGAAAAAAATTACAATAACTCTTTCATCCAACCACTTACTTGAAATTAACGGCATAAAAGGAAAACAACATCAACATATGTACTGTTTAAACAAATGAAGAGTCAGATGTTTGTATACAAAATCAACTTTATTATAAATTAAACAAAAAAGTAGCTACTCATAAATACAAATATTAGCATTCTCTTCTCTTTCCACTAAAATCAATGAATACACTTTTATCGATTTTTCTTTCCCTCTGCTATAGTCTGAATGATTGACCAGAGGATTTTTAGTCTACAGTGTCCTTCAATGTCCCTTCTATATCACCCCTGGCTCCAGGAATATCCATGAATGTCCTGAGTAATATTATTGCAATATGTCTTTCTATACTGTTTTGTCACTCTAGTTGTTGCCAAGAAAGATTATTGGTTGTTTTTTTGTTTTTTGTTTTTTAATGTGGAGCCACTCTTTGTGATTCCAGGACTGCTTCTACATCCGTTGCATAGAACAGTGTTTCTCAGAGTCTTCACCTCACCGGCATCATTCACCTGGGTTGAGTATCAAAATGCAGCTGCCAGGGCCCCAGGCTGCTGAATCCAAATTTCTACCTGCAGAACCTGCTAGCCTCCATTTTAACAACCTAAGCAGATGCTCCTCAGCACCACGCTCTAGGACAACATTTAGTGCCGTGTGCTGCACTCACTCATCTGGTCTCCTCATAGTCTATGTTCTAGGTTCTTAACCCTTTCTTGCATGATAAAGTTTCCAGATGCTTGGTGATCTTAGTTTTCTTCCTATAGGTACTCCATAGTTTACCAAGGTCCCTATTTGGCACCCAAAATAAAATTTGCTCCTGTAAAAATGGTTTATTAATGCAAAGTACAGAGGGACTGATACCTTTCTTGATATGTCTACTACTTACATTAAAGTAATTTAATGCTACCATACTTAGCAATTACATAACTCTGTTGGCTCACAGAATGATTGGAATCATTCTAAATCTAAATTAAAAATCTCAAGTCACAGATTTTTTTTTTACCACTTGAACACACATATTTGTGCCAATTGAAGTGCAAATTTTTATGTTTGTATTTATCCCTGTTAGATTTAATTTTGTTAATATGCCATCTTATTAAGATCCTTTTCAAGATCTGGTGTCCTATCTATCATATAAATGCATTCATTGATGGCTTTATTCAGCATGGAATAGCCTCTAATAGAGAGCCATCGTTCTCTGGTTTTTTTTACCCTATTCTATTTAAGGTTTTTATCATTGACTTGGATGAAGATAAGCAGAGCACCTCAGGGGAATACGTGCCAAAAGTATTCAAAGGCACAGAGATATCCATAAGGGAGGGAGGGAGGGAGGGAGGGAGGGAGGGAGGAAGGAAGGAAGGAAGGAAGGAAGGAAGGAAGGAAAGAAATTGATTAGGAAATTATTTTATATTTTGAAAAATATGAGATAGAGTGGAAATTCACATAGTTTTTAATTAAGACAAAATAATTCAGAGAAATGTCTCTCCTTTGGCAGTCACTTAGGATAATTGCCCTGGTTTCTCCGATGTATATGTTTACTTTCCCCTTCCATTAGGAATATTCTGTGGAAAAGTTTGAGAAGCACCAACATAAGATACCCTGTCTATTTTCATATCCTCTGCAGAGCTGAGAAGTCTGTGTTCATCCAGTCATTTACAAAAATGCTAAATAGGGGAAAGGCACCCTAACAAACACTTTCTTGTGTTATTTAAAGCCCTTACTAGACATTTTTGAGAGGAAGCAACGCTTATTACTCCACCAAGGCAAGACAAATAACATAGCTAGCTACTATTTGATTTTCAAGCAGTCCTTTGATCTGTCTGCCTAATAACCTCATAAAAAATAAGCCATACTGGTTTATTAAAGCTTCTCCTTAGTTGACATTTGTTGGCTGCTAATGACCATAACATTAATTTCTGCATGCTCAAAAACAAGCCTTTTAACAAACTGTTGTCAATCCTGCATGCGTGAATCAAGTTGCCTCTAATTTCTAGACCCCACCCTATTCTTCTCTTCAAAAATAAAGATGAAAGTTAGTCATTTATGGTCTGTGGTATCTCTCCTATTTGCCATGACTTTTCTAAGACTACTAAACAGTAGCTCTGAGATTATGACTAAAAATTCTGTTACCACCCTGGTAATTTATCTGGCCTCATTTAAAATATCCTAGGGTTGGGGCAGCTGGGTGGCTTAATAGGTTAAAGTCTCTGCCTTTGGCTCAGATCATGATCTCAGGGTCCTGGGATGGAGCCCCGCATCGGGCTCTCTGCTCAGCAGGGAGCCTGCTTCCTCCTCTCTCTCTGCCTGCCTCTCTGCCTACTTGGGATCTCTCTCTCTCTCTCTGTCAAATAAATAAATAAAATCTTTTTTAAAAATTATAAAATATCCTGGAGTTAGTTCTACTGATCCCTTACCTACCTTGGGCTAAAATTTTCACTTCAATTAGTTTCTTCTCTATATTCTGTTAAAAAACCCATTTAGAAAAGAGAAGAAAAAATAGGAGTTGAATGATTCTGCTACTTCTTTGATATACTTTCTTTATCATCTCTAAGCAGCAGACTTATTATTTCCTTTTTCTATTTAACAACAACAACATAAAAGCCTTCCAGTTCCTTCTGGTCAACTTTACCATATTTTTGATCCTCAGTTTATTGGGGGCTTTAGTTTATGGCGCTTTCATAATAGTTGCTATACCTCTACCTTCACCTTGATCACTCTTCCTTCTTTATATCTTCTACGTGTGTTGTTTAAACTTTCAGATGAGTAGATAGCCATTCAACTTTCCTGAGCTGCCTCCTGTTTTATTTCAATTATTTCACAATTATTCAGCTAAAAGTTTTTGGGTTTTTATAATCTCCCTTTGTTAGCCATAATCCCTTTTTGAGACTCAAGTCCGTGGGTCAAAAATTTTTTGTCTTGGAACTTTTTGTAAAAGTTTCCCAAAGTCCAGGGCACTTGTCTAAGATCCAGGGTTTTCTTTGGTGACCGTCATAAACCATGAGCTTGGAGTTCTCAACATGTTTTATGTGATAGCACATCGTTCATGATAGTCTCCCAGGTGACATACCCTCACCATTTACCCACGTTTTACAAACCTCTAATATATCTTGTCTGAAAGTAAAACATTGTGATCATAATTAATTGTCACATATACTGGCTATTCGGTTCTGATTGCTCTGTACAATGGTGGTGGTGACATTGATAAACAGGCTGTTGATTATGCAGAATTCCATGCTGCTTGCTATGTCAACCTTTTCCTCCCACTCAGGAAAGCATACTTGTAAGAACATAAGAGCAATGATATCATCAGATATCATTTGCCTACACTGAAATGTATATATTTTTAGAAAGTAGCTGGTTTACAATTTTAGTTCTTTCCCTATTAGTAACACATGACTTAGAACTCACTTCAAGGGCCAAGACCAAGTTGAAGATGACAGAAGTGCCTTCTCCCCTCCACACCAGCAACTAGCTTTTCCTCATTGGTCAAAATTAAGTGCAGGCTTTTGGTTATGAGGGCCGTAAGTAATTTACCTCATCAGGGTGGGCCAAGTCTCCTTTCTTAACAGATAACCCTCTCTGTACAATTTGGGTGCCACTTGCCTCAGTAGTCCATAACATTCTCCTGTAGTCATTATTTCTAACATGGTAGTGCTTTGGCAATCTGTTCATATGAACCTTTTAAATATGGCAGTGAATTCCAAGATGTCTGTAGCACAAAGAAATGCAAGTTTTTGCAATCTTTTAATTTAAAATATGTTAATCTCAACAGAATTTGAGGCTAGACACAAAATTGTGTGTAAAAAGTATTTTTCTAACAAATACTAACAATGCATACTGAATTTAAAACAGTTAGATTGATGTGACAATGCACTCAGTGATGAAAGCACCAAGGACAAACAAGCTGGAAAGGAAAGAAAGGGAAAGGAGAGGAAATTGTACAAAATGGGGACATTTGAGAGTTCTGGACAGGCCATCCATCTATGCTGGCCTTCTTCTAATACACAGAATATGTCTAAACTGGAATTCTTACTCCTTTTTAATTAAGAGCCATTTGGAATGAACAATTTTTCATTGTCCAGCTGCTTGTATTATAATGTCCACAATGTGTTACATTAAGGCCAACCTACTGCTTACACAAAATATAGGATTTTCTTAGAACTTGCTTCTCAGAATATTTCAAGACTCTTGACACACCTTTATAAATCTGTTCTGTACTCCAAAATCTCCAATGTAAAGAGAATATGATCTTTAATAAAGGTGGTGATAAACTTTTTTTAAAAAAACCTAAATTTTATGTATGAAGCCCCTTCCCTATCTATTTATGTGCCCCACTCCAGTTCAATTTCTCTGATGCTTTTTATCTAGAAAATTTGACCAAATTAATCCATTGAAGCTCTTCTTCAACATCCTAAAACATCCTTTTCAGCTCTAAAAAAGACTTTCAAAGTTCTTCCTGTTAGCCAGGAAATCAAAAGACAAAACAGCAAAAGACAAACAGTTTAGCTGTGATCCTTTGGCTACCTGAGTATCTTCTGATGAAGCAGAAGCTAAAAAAAGAGGGAGAGAAGAAGAAAAGGAGGGGAAGGAATAGAGTAAATATCACAATATTAAAGAGATTGTTTCAAAAGAAGCACTTATTTTTTTTTAAAGATCCATACAGTCTGTTAGCAAATGTATTAAGATGCAATGGTTACTATTTTTAGAAATAGCCTTACTATTTTCATGATCCTCTTTTTAAACTTCTTTTTGCTAGTACTTATATTTCTGAGGATAAAGGAAAATTTTTTCTTGCAATATTAATACAACTATACAGTCTTGTAATGCATAATGGTACCAAGAGTTGGAGCCCTCCCTCTCCATTGGGTTGGATTTAACCTTAATGACTGCAAAATTCTATACTTTCTCACTCTTGCCCACTAAGCAATGGCAGTAAATACCCATAGCCAATGCCATAAAGCACTTCAAACATGAATGAACATCAAGGCTTAGCTGGTTATACTAATCTTTCTTCATTTCCCAAAAAACTATCTTTTTAAAATTCAGACTTCAATTTTTTACAACTATTCTCGCATGAATTTATTTTTAAGAACTAAAACATTACCCTAAAACATACTATTAGCTTATTAAGTACTACCCTAAAAATTATTTCTATGGACATCTTCCACACAACAAAAACCAAGACTATTTGTTTTTTCAGTTCAGAAGTCGCATGGTAGTTTTTAAGTAATCTCGACACCCAACATGGGGCCTGAACTTACAACTCCAAGCTCAAGAGTTGCAGGCTCTTCTGACTGAGCCAACCAGGTGCCCCTCACATGTATTTTTTTTAAGCATGATTAAAAGCACTCCATTTGTGACTTTTATAAGGATATGAAAGTCTGAACAAAAGTCATCCAACCAGAGAGTTAACTACATCCTCAGATCCTTAACTGTGTGGAAGAAATTTTTTGGAGTTCACATGTCTCTAAGCTGCAAAACCTTAACAATAATACTCTGGCCTCGAACTTTCACTTTTAAAAGTCACCTGAGATTCCACACTTGACCTAGAACAAAGCAGCAGTTTTTCTGAATCATCTCTGTGCCTTCGCGTCCAAAGTTCCCCTACACTTTGAGACCTGGGGGACAGGGTCTCAAATTGGATATAAGTTTCTTTTGCCAGATCATCTTCCCAGAAAGATTCTGATCCACATTGCAGTTTACAGACTTTGTACAATAGGAAAAAAATCAATGGCAAGACAACAACACAGGCGATACTGCTCACCACGACAAGGAAAGACACTTGAGAATCACCTTCTTCTTTAACTCTGTCAGTGGAAAAGGTAATACATTGGTCTTTCTGGGGAGGTGCACCTTTTGGACAGACACAGGCTGTGTATTGCCTTCCAGGCTCCAAGCCATCTATGGTTACTTGATTCTTGCTGGAGTCCACATGCAGCAGCAGCAGGTCTTTCTCACCATCCTTGGAGTACAATACAGTCATCTCAGACCGATGAGTGGTATTGATGGTGTTCCACATCAAAGTCACACTCTCTTCAGTCTCTCGGACTATCCTGAGATTTTCTACTGTGGCATTCTTTTCCATTGGTGTCATTTGATCCACCAATGCCAACTCTTCTTTTTTGCTTGCACTAGCTGAGGGAAGCTTACTCCCACCTATCTCCACCTTTATATTATTTCTTTTCCCATCTGGGTGGAGCCGGAGTGACTGCTGGCTAGCCATGGTGGGGCTTGTTGAAATTCTATTGCTTAGAGTTGCGGGTGGAGAAACGATAGAGGAGGGGAAAGGAGATGAGGACAAGAAAGCAGGGGATGAAGTAGAAGTAGAAAGAAAAATGGAAGAAGCAGGGGAGGCAGGGAAGGGAGAAGGCCAGGCAGATGACCATGAACCAGGTAGGGATGTAGCTCTAGATCCTAGCTGGACTTCTTCCGCAGGGTGATCTCCAGTTCTTTCAGAGGTCTCTGATGACAGGGTGGTCGTGACAACACCAACCACTGTCAGAGTAACCACAGCTTCTGACATTCCAGCCAAATTTTTGGCCTTGCATTTGTAATCCCCAGCATCCTTGTAAGAAATGCCTGTCAAGCTTATTATGGACCATCTGACTCCTTCCCCTGGAGATTCCTGAATCACTGTAAGAAAAAATATATATACTCTGTGAGGGGGGAAAAAGGAGAAACTCAAGCAATATGCTAACCAATCTGGTTCTACATGCATCCTTTTCACATAAACCAAGAGGGAAATGGCACATGATCACCAGTCTCTGATGGCAGGTGATAGTTCTGTAAATTGTCTACATGAAGGTCTAGGACATGCCAAGTACCATGAGGTCTGTATAGGAAATGCTATTTTAAAATAGCATTTTAAATTCCCAAGGCTGCAAATTGGGAGACTTGGCTTTGGTAAACATTTGTCCACAGATTAGTATGTGATTTCAGTAAGTCAATTAGCATCTTTGGGCCTCTGTTTCTGTATTTTTTAAATAAGGGGAGGGCGCCTGGGTGGCTCAGTTGGTTGGGCGACTGCCTTTGGCTCAGGTCATGATCCCGGAGTCCCGGGATCGAGTCCCGTGTCGGGCTCCCGGCTCTGCGGGAAGTCTGCTTCTCTCTCTGACCTTCTCCCCTCTCATTCTCTCTCTCTCTCTCTCTCTCTCAAATAAATAAAAAAAAAAAGAATATTTAAAAAAATAATAATAATAAAAATAATTTAAAAAATAATAATAATAAAATAAGGGGATAAGACAAAGTGGTCTCAGAGATGCTCTCCAATTTTAACTCACCATGGTCCTATAAAATGGTTATTACAAGATCTTACTTAAATATTTCTCCCAATATTTTTTCATTGTCATAAAATGCTATCTATCTACATAGCCAGATGGCATAGCAGATCATTTTCTGGCATAGAGAAGTCATAATTAGTACTCTCATTCCTTCATTTTATATTTAATCTAGATAAGTTAGTAAACCATGGATTCTTTTATTTGTAGAATAATATATAGTTTTTATAAAATTGGAATTTTACTTTCCTAAACACGAAAATCTAACATATCACCATTCTGTCTTGATTTCTGAAGCTTTCTGAAGAATAATATATTAAACAGTATCCTAGTATCCCAAAATTTAACATACTGCCTTATGCTATGAGCCATTTACTATCTATTTATAAGAATATTGGGCTTTGACTATTTCTTCTTCCATCAGGTTTCATTATTTTTACTTTGATTTACATTTACATTTATTTTACTTTGATTTACATTTACTTTTAAATATATCACTAAACATAAAAGCCAAAGCATTGAGTTGGTCACAGTAGGATCTAAAAAGTCTATGTAACCAGTATTTCTAAAAATTATACTTTTTGCTTCATGACAAAGTTTGCATGTAATTATTATTTAGATAATCATTCAAAAATGAGAAACTTATATGAAAATCTTTTCTAAGAAAACTGTAATAGTTACACATTTTTAAGTGAGCCATATCCAAGATGATGCAGCAAGACAAAGGGCCTTCTTTGCAATCATTAATCCACTAGATCATGTTGTTTTCTATCAAAAAAAAATCAGATTGTCTAATTTCATCTATGTAGTTTGATTAACTGAGGCCAATATTAACAAATAAAATGAACCTTTCAAATTCCGTTCACCCAAATCTTGGCATATTTTATTAGAATTAAGTAGCCAATTTGGGGGGCACCTGGGTGGCCCCGTGGGTTAAGCATCTGCTGTCGGCTCAGGACATGATCCCAGAGTCCTAGGATCGAGCCCTGCGAGCAGGGAGCCTGCTTCTCCCCCTCCCTCTCCCTGTGCTCATGCTCGCTCTGTCTCTCGCTCTCAAATAAATAAACTCTTTTTAAAAAAGACAAAGAAAATACCTGTGTAATTAACTGGTGAGCCGTCAGATCTGGTCCACGTGAGCTGTGGGGTAGGGTAGCCAGTAGCGTCACAGCGCAGCAGAACGTTACTGCCCAGAGCCGATGTGATCTGGGTGGCCGAGGTCATAACGGAGGGCTTCAGACACTGCTCCAACTCAGCCCGCTGAAACAAAATCCCCGTCAGGCGCTCAGGCTCACTACAAATCATCAGAGGATCAAGAAGCACGACAACAGGGTCGGCAACTTTTGACAGCTCAATCATTTTGGAAATGTGGCAGTCACAGAACCAGGGGTTGTCCTGCAGACCTAAACCAGAAGGGAGGAAGAGATTGACAAAGATTATTCTGGTGACTTCTATTTATATCACAGCCTCTCAGGCAAGCAAGCGTCTACACTGTCTCCTTAAAAGCAGGTGCTTTGAGAGATGAAATGGAGTCACCTCCCTGTCGGTTTTGCCCTGCAAGTTGGCTACCTGAATGAACATAGCCTGTCAGGTCAGGTCATTAAAGATCATAGCCAACATTTATTGAGTATTTACTCTGGACAAGACTCTGTTCTAAGCGCTTGTCTGTATTGTTTCATTTAATCCTAAAAATCCTATGAGAGAGAGGATTGCTATCCCCATTTTAAAAAGCAAAGAAGCTGAGATACAGAGAAATCAAATGATTTGAGCAGGGCCATATAGCTTAATCAGCATCCAGGCCAAGGTTTTAATCCAAGTACCACAGAATACTATAAAATACTGCTAGAGATATTTCTAGAGTGCTAGGAAAGTATTCATATTATTATCAGTGTTGGAGGGTGTAGAGAGGCACCTAATTCAGCCCCGCACAATGTCATGGTTTTGTGTGACCTGAAGACCTATGAAGGTAGTACAAGTTCTGTGTAGCAAAAGTACAGAGTGAGATGCAGGCAATGTCAGGGGACAAGACTGGAGATGGGCAGAGGCTAGAACAGAGCTTGGCATGAGTGTCACCCGTGTCGGGCAAGAAGGTGCACTGCTCAAATCCCCTTCAAGAGAGAATCAGCAGCAAGGAATACAGTTAGCTGACAGCCTCCTGTTAGAGGACTGCCTCCCTCAGCTTTCAAACTTAGCAGAAGTGTGTTGGCTTTTAAGGGGACCATCAGTGAGAGCTTTCAAGGAAAGTGAGGAAAATGTAACTACTGGGAACAGAGGAAAGGAGACCCTTTGATGGAGTGACAGAAAGTTGAGAAACACTGTCATCTGTGGTAAACATGGAAAGTATAAAGTGCAGTCAATGAATCGAATGTTCTCGGTAAGGATATTTCCACACCAAGTGCTGAGAGTGCTACCTGGTATCTTCTTGCTGCTCATGGTAAAATGGAAAGGAGAGACAACAGCTAAAGGAAGACATATGAAAGGGAAAGGAGCCAAAACTTGCTGGGTTCAATAATAAAACTGAACATAATAAAAAAAATTAAAAATAAAATTCAAACAAGCAAAAGCCCTGCTTCTGACTCCCAGCCTCTCCAAATCTTGGAAGCCAAAGGGCTTCCAAGCAAAAATCAAATCCAGGGAGGGTGAAACTATAAAATTATTTGCTAAGATCCCAGAAAGATCTAAGACGGTGCTTCAGAGCCCTTGGCAGACAAAAGTCTCTAAGGATATCAAGTGTGCTGATATCCCATAGCAGCCTCACATAAAGTCCAAGGTTGCAAGGGATTTATCTCAAAAAGGTTTGTGGTTGTGGCTTTTTACTAATAGAGTAGATTAGTCATTGATTCATAAGGAGAAAAGAGAGGACTGCAACTTTAAAAAATGCTAACCATGTTCAAAGATTTAACTGTTCATTCGTAAATTCTATTTAGGTCTGTTTTTGTTTTAATATAAATTTTTATTTATGTCTATTTTATTATATTAGCACTTCATAATTGGTTTGTATTTTTCTGTCAGTATTAGTAAAAACTTGATGTTTTTTTTTTTATCTTCTATCTTAGAAATTTCATTTCTTCCATGGGTGAATTACCTTGAACTTCTTCCTCTTACATTTAGTCCTGTGAATCTATGATCAGTCTCTAATATCCAACTTGCCAGCAAACATCAAATTCATTCTGTCATGTAATAATTAATATGTGGATAAAACATGCTTTCAAAACACTTATGTTAGATTTTTGTCTTCTAAAATAACAAAACAAATTGACAGTTACTGATTGCTTCCTATGTGGCAAATATTGTACTTTCTCAAGAACTGTAAAAATTCTGAGTTTTATCCTACTTTAGGGTGACCAGTACCTCTCAGTTGGCAGAAGACACAAGACTCCCGGTCAGAGATGGAAGATAGTATACAGTTCTGGAGGAAGATATTATCTTCATTATATTGGGCAATAAACATGCCTACCCTTTCTCTGGACGGACACATATCTTTACCTTCCAAAGCAGTTCTGTACACAGACATTCTTAAAAAGATAGTTCAGGATGGCGCCTGGGTGGCTCAGTTGGTTAAGCAACTGCCTTCAGCTCAGGTCATAATCCTAGAGTCCTGGGATCAAGTCCCACATTGGGCTTCCTGCTCAGTGGGGTGTCTGCTTCTCCCTCTGACTTCTCCCTTCTCATGCTCTCTCTCAAATAAATAAAAATAAAATCTTTAAAAAAAGATAGTTCAGGATAAAAGATAGTGTCAGCCTCTACTCACAAGACATGCAGAAATGTGAGAGGCCATGGTAAATTATCTTCCAACAGTGCTAAGCATGCTAAAGGATTTGTCTACCTCAATCCTGACAATAGCATAAGGTAGATAATATTAGTATCATCCTCATTTTAAAGAGGAGAAAGCCAACACTCAGGTTAAGGGATCTGCCTGTGGTCATACAACTGGAAATAATCAGGATTTGAACCTTGGTATCCTGATTTTAGAGCTTTCATTCTCAAGCTCTATATGGCCTACACTGACCTCAGGAAGTTAGTATGATTCTTTTGAGTTTCACATCAGAGGACACTAAACCACAAAGATTACTGCCTTGATTCTATAAGTAGCTTAGAGTCCTGAAGTCCTGGATGTTTGAGCCTCCGAATCTAATATTCCTTCCATCATAACTCATTTCATCACCTAAAAACCTTTAGAGCCGTGGGTGACAGGGCTAAGTGCTGTTATCTATAAACACATGTCGAAGCAGTGATGTCTGGAGCACAAATGTCTACATAGGGAAAGATCCAAGAACTGTAACATTAGCAGTTTTATTTATGCTTTGAAACTGTCATAAACATATGTTAATGGTGAAAGAAAAAAAAATTTAAAGGTTTATTTACTTGAGAGAGAAAGAATGAGAGTGCGTGTGCGCACCCTCGCAGGCAGAGGGGCTGAAGGAGAGGGAGAGAGAATCTCAAGCCCCACGAGCGTGAAGCCCAGTGCGGGGGCTCCATCTTAGAACCCTGAGATCATGACCTGAGCTAAAATCAAGAGTCAGACGCTTAACCGACTGAGCCACCCAGGGGGCCCTGAGACAAAATTCTTTTAAAAATTAATCCAACTGGCTATGTCTTAAAGTTATATAAAAGGAAAATATTTTTAAATCCTCAAAAATAGAGTGTTTATTCTAGCTTTGAAACATCAAGGTCAAAGGCACAACTTTTAAGACCTGAATAATAATAGCAACCTGAGGGCTGAACCCGTTCATCAAATGTTTTGTTTTCATTTTTGTTGTTTTCCTTTTGGGGACAAAGGTACAAGAACTCCCTGAAGTTAAACTGTAATTTGTACTGCATTCCTGCAAGGCAACATACCAACCACAATCACAGTAGTTTGCACCAATTAATTTAGTTCATCTAACTATTCTTGGATAGGGGCAAATCAGTTCTGCCTTATTCCTTTTCTAAAAGGATAATGTTTTCCATGCATCACAGTAGTTGAATTAAATGTACTATTTTTTTGTGAAAAGTCAGCAATAAATTTCTGTACAAAAGTAATTCTGCTGACTATAAGCTCTTGAAAGCAAAAACCATGCCTTGGTCAGTTTGGGGGTGGCAGTGGCATTTAACAATTCAGGTGGGAAAAAAAAAACAATTCAGGTGGGAAAGTAAAGTCTTTTTGACAATTGGTGGGGGAACAACCAGACATCTGCTTGGAAGAAAACCTCAACCCCTACCTCCACTGTACTCAAAACTGTTTTTGAAATGGACCACAGTCATAAGCATAAAAGGTAAGAATATTTTTTTTTTAAAGATTTTATTTATTCATTTAACAGAGAGAGAACACAAGCAGGCAGAGAGGCAGGCAGAGGCAGAGAGAGGAGCAGGCTCCCTGCCGAGCAAGGAGCCCGATGCGGGACTCGATCCCAAGACGCCGGGATCATGACCTGAGCCGAAGGCAGCTGCTCAACCAACTGAGCCACCCAGGCGTCCCAAAGGTAAGAATATTAAAGCCAGAAATTGAATATAAAAGTTAAAACTATAAGGAAAATAGAACTTCTATGACTTATAGGTAGGCAGATATTTCTTAGATGAGACATACAAAACACTATAGAAGAAAAAACTTATAAATCAGATGTCGTTAAAATTGAAAATCTTGAGGCTCCTGAGTGGCTCAGTGGGTTAAAGCCTCTGCCTTTAGGTCATGATCTCAGGGTCCTGGGATCGAGGCCCGTGTTGGGCTCTCTGCTCAGCAGGGAGCCTGCTTCCCCCTCTGTCTCTGCCTGCCTCTCTGCCTACTTGTGATCTCTCTCTCTCTCTGTCAAATACATAAATAAAATCTTTAAAAAAAATTTTTTTAAACCTTCTTACCAAAGACACCATGAAGAAGATGAATAAATAAATCATAGATTTGGAGAAAATATCAATAACACATATAACTGACAAAAGGCTTCTATTAAATAAATAAAAAAAACTTTTAAAAATTATATATTGACATAAGGGAATATAGCAATGAGCAATAACCCCATGAAAGCATGGTCAACACCATTAGTCATCAGGGAAATGCAAATTAAAATCACAATGTCAAATCACTGCCTGACCCATCACCCCCAGGAATGGTGGAAATGAAAAAATCTGACAATATCAAGTGTTGGTAAGAATAGGGAGCAAGTAGACTGTCGTACGTGTGTACAATGGTACAACATCTTTGAAAAATCGGCAGTTTCTTAAAAAGATATATAGCCATCCTATGACCTAGCAATTTGAAGCCTAGGAATTTATCCAAGAGAAATGAAAATATGTGCTACAAAAAGCTTTGCACAAGAATGTTCATAGCAGCTTACTTCATAATAGCTAAAGACTGGTAACCACCCATTTGTCCAAAAAACAGGAGAAAGGATGAACAATTCATATATTCATAAAACTGAAAATGACTCAGCAGAAGGAACTACCCATTTATGTGATGATGTCAACGAATCTCAAAAACAATAATGCTAAATGAAAGAAACCAGGCACAAGGGCCATCTTACATGATTCCATTTAGGTAAAATTCTAGGGCAGACAAAATTAACCTATCGGTATGAAATAAAAACAGTGACTCCTTGAAATGCAGGACGTTGAGAAGAGGTGCAGGGGAACTTTCCAGTGTGATGAGATTATTCCGTATCTTAATGAGGGTGTGGGTTTCCTGGGGTATATCATTTATCATCATTTACTAAGCTGTACACTTAAGATCCATAGTATGCAAAGTATACCTCAACTTCCCGATTTAGAAAAGGCTTAAAAAACAAAAGAATGGTCTCTCGGGAGATGGACTGAACTTGAAGCTTGACTCTGCCTCTTCACCAGCTGTACGGAGCAGGTAATAATTACAGACCCACTTTATGGCCTTGTCCTGAGATACTACCAGGGAGTCCTCAAAGGGGCACCTGGCAAGGAGTTCACTTATCTATGCGAATTTATCTCCTCTATGCCTCGAAAAGAACAGACATATCAACAGGGATTGAGGAGTGTTCGTTGAATTAAATGAATGCCATTTTAGAAAAATTCTCTGGGAATACTCGTGTGGCTACTGCGCTTCAAGTAAACTTTATTCTGAACAGGAAAAGAATTCATGTTTGCAACTGAGCAGATTCAAGTACCAATAAAAAAAAAACACCCAACAAAGCCTTTTATGACCTCTCCTCCTGCAAGCTTTTTCCAAGACAAAGAGTGTTGGGCCTTACAGAGTCTCCCTGTGTAAATATTTGTCTTCCTGAGGAAGAGGCCATGGAAATTTACCTGTATTGCCAATAAAAATCCAATCACATTCATTTAAATGTTTACTTGCAGGACACTAGTTTATGTTTGTATGATACATTAGAGGACAATGTTATTAAGTTGATATTTTTACTCATGTAGAAAAGAGGAGTAATGGAAAAGACTTAAAAAGATCAGCAATGCAAATGGGTGGAAGGAAACTCTGGTATTATTACATACAACACCTTGCATGACAAAGGAGTGGGGAACAGCATGAGTTGTGGAGTCAAACCTCCTGTTTTCATACCCCGGCTCCATCACTGTGTGATGAGTAAATTTGGGTACATGGCTTACTGTGTGTCTCAATTCTTCAATAAAATGGGGTGAAATGATACTTACCACAGGGTTAACATGAGACCAGGACAAGTTATAGGTATAAAGCGTAAGAACTAGGTTTGACCCTGAGTAAGCATTCCATTGATATTACCTAGCTGTCACTGTTATTGTTACAAACATAACTTCCATTTGCTAACAGTAATAAACACAGTATTCTAACAAATAAAAGCAGAATATATTCCACTGTAATAATAGAAAAGTAAATTCTACAGGGTACCTGGAAAGATACAATTGCTACAGTTAAACACCAAGTTCTAGAAAAGCTAGAACTGGTTTTCATCACCATATTTTAAGGATGAAATTGGAAAACTCAAATACGGATAAAATAACAGAAAAAGCCAAAATAGAGGAGTCTTTGTTTATAAGACACTCCCATCCCAGTCACAGCTGCTATTGCTTATTGTGGATCTAAAATCATAACCTTAGAGACTGTTCACCTCATATTCTAAAGAACTGTCACATAAACTATCTCATAATATTCTCATTACAAGCCTATGAGCAGGAGGGAGTGAGTCCTCCCACCTCCATTTTCCAGACGAGAAAACTTGAGTTTTCTGTGTGTGATTCACACATGTGAGCTAGTCTTCTTTTAGAGGAGAATACTTTCTTCCCTTTCATTACATAGCAGGCATGGCTTTGCTAAGATCAGCTGCCACATATGCTTGGACATGTTTCAAAATATATTTTTTATTTATTATCATGATTATCATCATTATTATAAAAGCAATCCATGGTCGATGCAGAACATTTTGAAAATATAGAATACTGAAAAGATGGCCCATCACCCAAAGAGGACAGTTAACCAGTTAGTGTATTTTTTGGTCTTTTTCTTTGCACATTTTAAAATAGTTATGATTGTGTACAATGACACACCCTGCTTTTAAAATTTAATGTTATACCCAAAGCATTTTTATGTTACCCCTTTAAAGAATCTGCTTTTGAAGAATCTGAACCCTATAACAGATAAAGCTGTTTTATCTCTATAGACAGTGAAATTTCAGGACCCTTTCCATTTCATCCCTAAATTTTCATCTGGATTTAATTCACAATGGAAAAATATTAATGTCCTGCAAATCAATTCTTTATAGTAATATTAGCAATATTAGTGACTAATCATTAGTGAGCTATTAATAGTAATTCAGTAATTTGATTTTATTTTCTACTATGTAGCTCCTTTTGGTAAATCTAAAGAAACTTAGAAAAATGTGTAGAGAAACAGAATCTCAATATTTAAATTAAGACAGTTTCTAGCTATTAGTCACAAGGACTAAATTAGTGGCTAAAATGGAGTAAATAAATACTACAGTATAGGCTTACATGGTGCCTATCACAGTGGACATAATAACAACTGCACAACTATCGTTACATTTATGTTTTTTTCCCTAGCTAACCCTATAATACTTCTTTTATTCTTTAATAAAAATATCTGAAGCACTAGATAAGCAGTAGGCAAACATAAAATAGGTATAGAATAATAAATTACTTGATTTTTCCTCTTTCTGTTTGGTTCTTATCACTCACGCTTATAGTCTCATAAGCACCAAAATGCATTTACATTTCAACCGAAGCAATCCTAAAATCATTTCAGTGCTGCCATGGCATTTTCCTTTTTATAAAAAAAAAATTCAAGTTATCTTTATTTTATTTATACTTGGCTTCAGCAAATATTTGATCATGTAATATTGGTCAGTAGGGATTCCTGGCACAAATTCAGCATCGAGTCGCTTCTCACACCAAGAGGCTTAGAAGTCATCTCATTGGCCAAACACTCAGTTCTTTTCATCCTGAGAAATATAACCTCTTCCATGGCCCTGATGGATTCACGAGTGAACTGACAACACAGCCTTATTGGGTGAACAAGAATCTAGTAGGAGATCAAATTGACTGATCAGAGCCTTAGGCTTGTGTCTCACACAAAAGTATGGGAGACCTCACTGCCCACAGGTCCTACCCCTGAGAAGGGTCTTGGCTCACTGATTTCAATCTGGCAACCACATTTACTGGGCATTCTCCAGGTGCAGAGCGCCGTGCAAAGCACTGTGGGAAGATATTCCAAAAAGGAAGAGAGGGGCTCACTGGAAGGAGCTTACACTTTAAGAACCCAAAACAAATACCCACAGAACCTAAACAAAGTCAAGATCAAAGTCTACAAAACAAATCACATAGCTACACTAATCCATTAGAAGATTGTCTTCATCATTTCTTTTTAGGCTAAGAAAATCTGGAAGCCATTCTCCCGAACTAATAAAACCACCACCACCTCGTAAAGATGCCAGTGCCCCTCTTCCACTCCTGAAGAGCCTGATAAAGGGCTGAACAGAGAACAGAGAAGATTGGCTGTGGCAGGGCATGGAGCACTGATGTGCTCTCAGCATCGGGGCAGGTTGGTGGATTTTATCACTCAGCCCCAGGCTCTCTAACAGCAGCGTTAGTCTCTCAGTTTATGAGGCTCTCTCCTCTGCCTCCAGCACGCGCGCGCGCGCAGACACACACACACACACACACACACACACACACACACACACACACACACTGCTGCCCTCATTCCAGCGAGCACACAGAGCTATTACACCTTACACAAGGTAAACAGGTCAACTGACCTAGGTCAACGGATGAAGTGCCATCCCATCAAAAGTGCAAGTAGAGAGTCAGAAGCCAAATTCGATACATATGAAAAGACTGGGCAACTGAAGGCATGCAAAACAAATTATCTGGACCCGAGAAGCCCAGAGGCTTGTGAGCTTACCAAGAACAATTCTTCGTGGTGTAAGGTCCAGGCTCCGTGATGACGTTGTAAGTACGTGGGACCAGCTCTCCAGGAAATCTGGGGGTAGTGTGGTTAGCCTGTTGCTCGATAAATCCAAGTAGGCCAGGTCCTTCAGGTACCTGACCACCTCGTTTGGCACACTGGTTATCCTGTTGTTGTGCAAGTCCAGGGTCCTCAGACGGGGCATGTCCAGCAGAGATGCCCAAGGGAAAGCAGCCAGAGAATTTCCATCCAAGCGCAACTCATGCAGCTGCTTGAGGTTGTAAAAGCTGCTGGCCTCAAGGCTGGCTACGGAATTGTAAGTCACCCAGAGGTACCGGAGCTCCACCAGGTAGTAGAAGGCCTCCGCGGGGATCCTGCGGATCACAGTCTTCTCTATACACAGCTTCACGGTGTCCACGGGGAAGTTCATAGGGACCTCGTTCATATCCAGGTCATTACATAGCACCGACCTAGTGTCACAAGAGCAATGGAAGGAAACCCGCTTTCCAAGACCCATGTAAAAAAATAATCCTAGAAACATGCATCAGTTTTTCATTTTCTCCTGGTTTTCACAAAACAGCTGTTCAGCCTGACTGACCTACTCATGTTTCACCATCATCATCATCATCTTCTTCTAGATTGAACCATATGAAATGGTCATTTTTATAGGTTAAAAATGAGCAAATATCAGCAATTTCATGTGGTTCAACCTAACACAGATGGAGTTCTCTGTGTGTAAGGCCCGTGCAACATATCACATCCGCCTTATTTAACCATCAACAGCCCTAGAAGGTAGACACTAGGTAAAAGAGGTAAAGGCACCAGCTCTGGGGTCAGGCTGATTTTGGTTCAGATCCAAGCCCAGTCACTTCCTCTGTGACCACGAAAAGCCACGTCACCAATCCCCCCATTTCATTTTCCCAAATAGCACTGTTGGTAATTAAGTGAAAAGGATGTAAAATTTATACCTTCCTGGCACATCATAGGCACTTAATGGCTGTTTGCTATTTCTATCATCAATCTCATTTTTACAGAGAAAATAACCAAGGCCCACCAACATGAGGTAACTGCCCAAGGTCACATAACTAGGGGGTTACACAACTGCCTCTCCAACCCACATCTGTCCAACTCCAAAGTACACACTCTTAACCTCTTTAGGAAATGGTCTGTTTTTTTAAAAATCCCCTGTTGAAGTTATAAATTGATCTTTTTAAAGAAGATGATTTAATTTTTGAAAAGGAAGGAAGGAAGGGAGGGAGGAAAGAGAAAAAAGAGCAAGTTGTTCACACTAGATGCTTAATGTGACCGGCGCATTGCTTTCAGCCTAAGGAATAAATCGAACTGCGAGTTTATTCCTCTTACCACTCACTAACTGAAGTGACCTTGAATAAGTCACATCGTGATCTTGTTTAGTGTCACGTGTAAAACAGGCATAGAAAAACAAGCCTGTCCCCTGGGCGTGTGTAAAGTGTGAAGAATCAGAGAATTTAGAGTCATTTTAACCTGAAAAAAAGACCTATTTATGTCTCATTATATACTCACCCCCACTGGATTGCTGAAAACGGATGATAAAAATTTTGCAAAGCAGAGTCTTAAATTGTATAATGTATAAGTACGTTATATGTAGAAATACATTATACTTGTTGTACATAGTAACAATGAAACAGCCATGCCGTAAAAACACATGACATTAGCTGGGGGGGTGGAGGGGTAGGGATAGGGTGGCCGGGTGATGGACACTGGGGAGGGTATGTGCTATGGTAGGTGCTGTGAAATGTGTAAGCCTGATGATTCACAGACATGTATCCTGGGGCAAATAATACATTATATGTTTATAAAAAATATTTAAAAAAACCATGACATTAAATCAGTAAATTTCAAAAGCCAGCATATAATGTGAAGAGAAGTAGACAGCATACAGCTGGGGTGTACTGAGAGGGTCATCTCCTTTCTGTAACTTTAGGAGATGGCCCTATGGAATCATTGGAATTCTCTAAGAACACCTCTTATTCTTCATCTCTATTCTGTATTCCAAATTCCATTGCTACTTTATATGGGAATGATCTGATTTCTACTCATTAGGTCAGCATTCCAGAGTAATGGAAGAAAGCCTACATAGGAAACTGAAAGACCTTATCAAATAGTCCCTGCATCAGCTCAGTGCTGTGACCTTGGACAAGGCATATAATCTCTGTATGGCTGTGCTTCTTTGTCAATAAAATGACAGCAGTCAAACTAGATTATTTCTAGAGTCCTTACCAGGCATAATACGCTACGCAATAATCCATTATTGATGGATTTTTATAAAATCCATCAATAATGGGGCCATCACCAAGAAAAAAACATTTCTGTAACTGTTTTCTCAAAAAATACCCGGCCCTGAGTCATTAACTGCTTCATATCTTTTGCCAAGTAGGTCTCTAATTTGTTACATTTTTCCCTTTGTCTTAAGCCACCTAGTGAATATCTCAAAAAGATACTGTGAGTGGGTTTAGTAAAGTTCATACAATAAGACAAACTACTCAAAAATAGGTTTTGTTATTTATTTAAGTTGTAAGACATAAATTGGGCGATCGTTTTAACAAATTATTTTCTGTAAAAGGCTCACTGTTCACTTCAACCAAGTCACAAAATAATCTTATTTTGTTATTAAATATCCTCTCCAGGGGCGCCTGGCTGGCTCAGTCCGTTAAGCATCTGCCTTCGGCTCAGGTCATGATCCCCGGGTCCTGGGATCGAATCCCACATGGGGCTCCCTGCTCAGTAGGGAGCCTGCTTCTTCCTCTCCCCCTCACCCCTCCCCCCTCTCTCTCTTGCACTCTCTCTCTCTCTCAAATAAGTGCAGTCTTTAATAAATAAATATCCTCTCAAAAAAAAATCAAGTTCTAACATGTTCAGCTAATAAAAGTCCTGTTTTGTGTTTAACTTCTATCTCAAGGGACTCACATATATTAAAAGTATATAATTATTCTCAATTCACAGGTAGATGTTAAAGCAACCCAGAGAGGGGGACTAACTTCTGTGAGGCACCCCCAGTATCTGCAATGGACAGGGTAGATCCACATATTTCAAACTTCTGTTCTTTGTAAACCCCCAAACTTTAAAATAAAAATCTTAATTACGAACCTCTCTAATTTCATTCTTATGATCTTCCTTCCTACTTTTTAAAATCTATCTGGTTGGCATGAATAACCCTCAAAATAAAATGGGAAATCAGGGCAGCAAATCAATGGGGCATGTCAAGTAGCTCCCGATCTGCCCTCCCTCCTGGGCTTCCTTTCTAGAACCCGCTGAGCTGACCACACTCATTTCAGTAGTCTGATCTCCCGAAGGGGACACGTTGTGAATACGAGTGCAACAGATATTTTTGTAATACAGAATGTGTTTGAGAGTCTCAAATAATTTGAGGGGCTTTTAAGAGCTCAACTGCTTAAAATGAAAACAACGGAGTGGTTGCAAACGGTATTCACACAATGAGGTTAAAGCTTCTGTAAATTAAACCTCTCCTCTGATACCTGGCCAACAATTTGCTTTCAAAATCAGGCTATCTTATGGGAGTCCTTTTCGTTGGAATCATTAGAACACTTAGTAGCAAGGAGAGGAGCGTACCTTGATCCCGTGCCATCGTTTCTGCCTTGATAGTCGCAGGTGCACTGTGAAGGACACGACCAGCTGACTCCCTCCAAAAAGCTAATAAATACAATGCACAGACATGCTGAGAGACACATCGCTCCTTCTAGAGGTTATTTGAACAAAAGGTAAAAACCAAATCCTAAGCTTCAGAAACTGGTGTGCCAGGAATACAAACAGCCATTTAGTAACAGCAGATTACATGGGATTAGCTGAGAGCTGTAGTTACTTAACCTTCAAGTGTATTTTACAGGGGATCAATCTACGTAGCCTTTGAATACGGTTTCTGCTCAGTAACACGTTCTAAGGAAAATGAGACTCAAGCACATGGCAAGAAAATTTCAGTAGGTGCCCATATCCAGATTCGCAAGGAAATGCTTATTAAGTCCTTTTGCTATGGATGTAATTGCTCCTATATCTTGAAGATACACTTAATGTTAAGAATAATTCAGTCTTTTAGCAGATGCTAGAAAATACTGCAGATTATTTATAACATTATAATTTTTTTTTTTGCATTTATGGTCTCCAAAAACAAAGTAAACAAAATCAAGTACCTAAATTTTTTCTAGGCAAAATGCTTCAATCCACCACTGAGTGGCAGGACTAAGACTATGGCTCTCCCAGGTCACTTTGGAGCAGTGTAAGGTTACCCCAGCAGTTTGTAATGAAGGACCACGACCTTTGTTCAGGAATATATTTTTTCTAAACTAATTTCTCAATACAGGCATCAAGCTGTATCTGAAGATCAACTGTCATGTCTTTTAGCTCTATCAGAAAATAAAAATTAAATTCAATCATTAAAAACTACTCCATGTACATAAGATGGAAAATTCTCATGGCAATTGACAATCAATTGTGTATAGGTTTTATACACATACACACACATACACATATATATATTATATATATTATGGATATCTTATGTATATCTGGGCATATCAACTACCTCCTGATTGGCCCTGCCTGATAATAAACACATATATATAGTATTTAATCTTGTTATTGTATGGTGATTCTATCAACAATCTTTAAACCAAAAACCCTTTCAAAGGAAAGTCAATTCTGTAAAAATAAGAATATTATGTGAAATGTTATTTAAAATTGATAGGATGCATATAGAAACAATAAAGTCAGAAAAATTTGCTCAGTTAAAATAAAATACCCCAGATTTTAAATGTTCACTATTTAAACAATGGTTATTTAAAACAACAAATACATGAGTCTACAAATGCATTCAACTTTCAACAATGTTTTTTATTGAGCCCCTACTATGTGCCAGGCAAAATGCATCTACCTGCTAAGGATACATCAAAGAACAAGTACACAGTTATCAAAAGATATAAAGTTTCAGTTAAGACAATATGTTCTACAGATCTGCTATACACATAGTTACCAATACTGTATTGTACACGTAAAAACTGGTTAAGCAGACAGAGCTGTGTTGTGTTCTTGCTGCAATAAAATAAATTTCAGACAGGAAACAAAACAGGAAAAAGAGAACAAATATAAACCCCTCTTGATTAAATTAATTCTAGTGGCAAATATATGGACATACATACACAGAAAAATGTAAATCAAAAATGCAGAATACATAATAATATGCACAGAGATGACATTGCTATGTAAGGTATATATGTGCATCAACTACTGTCATTTAGAAGCAATAGTGTTTAATATTTTTGTTAAGTAGTAGAAGCTAATAATTGTATTACAATTTTAAAAGTATGAAATGCTTAAATATTTTCCATCTACCTAGGAACATCCAACAACTCATTTCAGTAATTTGCTTATTGAACACTATTATTATTATTATTAATTTATTTTAACATTAAAATAGTGACTACTTCTAATCTAATGGACAGCCCAGACAAGTTACCAGGTCACTGATATAGTGTAATGAGAGACAGAAAGAGAAAGAGAATGGGCCTTAACCTCATGTGCTTAGAGTAATCAAAGGAGATGAATAGTAAGTTTACATGAAGAAAATAAACAATCATTACAAGAGCCATCCCACAAACAGAAGAACTAGGAGCTACTCTTGGGGAATTTAGGGTCTAATAAGACAATAATCTATGTATGCATCTGATCTAAACAGGATCGTATTTAAAATAAAACTAGACCACTGGGGAAAAAAGTAAATAAAATATTTTGATACTGTGTACTTTTTCTCTTATTTCAGTTTCTTCCAGAAGGCAGTGGATTTTGAGATACATCCATTGGTAAAATACTTGTCACAGGCGTTGCTTGGTGAGTCTGACATTTGAACATGGCAAACATTGCCTTCCGAAATCTACAGTAAGAAAGGGGAAAACTGGCATTATCCTATAAGGATTTGGAACTTTCAAAGCATTTTCGAATATGGCTAAGATGCCTCTACTGCTAACTGACATCTCCAAATAAATTTTTGCCTCCAACTTTAACATCTCCTGTTAAGAACACTCATAAATGTATAAAGTATACGGTACAATCAAAGACCAGTTTTGCCCCATTGACTATAAACATTGAAGACATTTAATAAAAATCTATAAGTATGTCTGTTTAAGATGACAATTCAAATGTCAGTTACAATTTACTTGAACTAAGGATGTATATTTCACACATTTGTTCTTCTGAGCAAAGCCCAGTTGAAATTAAGGGGAGCTTGAGAATGACTAATCTATCCAAAAGAACTACCAATAGACTCTGAATTTAAAATATGTTCCTTATTCTTCTTATGTGATCTGTTTGGTCTTAAAAGTTTTTATGTTTCTTTGTATACCTGTAGCCAAAGTTGCTCTCCCCAACAAATGCATATATACAAACGTTTGCATTTCAGGATCAAATTGCCTGGCCTCTACTGAGATTTTTTTGATCAAATATTTAAGGACAATAAGTGGCTATTCCATCTTTCAGCAGTAACAGGAAGTAAAATAATCTAGGCTTCACTGAGGAGACAGAAATCTTTGCTGAGTTCCAACAAAGGAAGAAGGAAAGATTCTTTATTATTCTTAATAACTACCCACTCCTGAAGCCCTTTTATTTTAGCACAGAGTTTTTCTCTTGCATTTGAATATCTTCTCTCTAATAAATATGCAACTATACCACCCTCTTATGGAGCCCAACTTTGCCATCCTCACCTTGTCCATTTTCTGATAAGAGAACCACTCTTTTCTTTGGAAAAACAATTCTAAGTATTGAGGAGGGGGTAACCATGAGAACTAGCTGAGCCTATGAACCACCTTCCAGCAGCTTTTTGGTCAGAAAGCCATCTGAGATGAAACAAATTTGGGGAGGCTTAGCTGGTAGAACTAGGATCTTGGGTTGCTACAATCCTCTCCCCTCCATATGGGAAGAGGCTGTCACAGAACTTGAGTTCAAGGTCTTTAAAGGCCTAGATGCTTCTCCAGGTGCATGAGCCAAATAATGTTTACCCTAGTTTAAAGGAGTTTCTGTCACTTACCTCCCTAAAAATCTTTTTAACAATCTTTCTATATCCATTTTTTTTTTATTTAAAAGCATTTTAAACATTACTTACTTTTTGTTAGCAACCACGTAAATACAGGGATTGTAGAATGTAGAAGATTTTGCAAATAGTGGAGCTATGATGGCCATTGAGGGAGGAATCTTCTTTGGGTCACCAAAAGAGGCCCATAAGCACACAATGGAATAAGGGGACCATGCCACCAGAAACATAAGTATCATTATCACAGACATCTGTAAAATAAATCAATATTTGGCAAACCCAATATCTAAAATATTGAAATAGCTAATATATTTAAAATAGCATGAAAAATTATCTAGATAGGAATTTTAATAAGTTTATGTTGTTGATGACATAGAGGAAAATCTGAACTTTTCCAAACCTCATTATACTTTGCTTTTACGCCTCAAGTCCTCTATGATAACAAGAGCTTGTTAAATGGATAGAGCATTAAACAATGTAAAGCATGTCCTCTTTCTTTTAGTGTGCTAGAGAAGAATACAAAACTGACTTTGTTGAGAGGCAGATGAAAACGCACTCCTAACCCATACTAGTAATTGTGCTATGAGCTGCTGGCATTGTGCTTTTTCCCCCTTACTGTCCTTACCTGCTAATCTGAAAAAATAACTTTCTAGCTTTGTAAATTCAATCTGGAAAAAAATGAAATTTTCCCATTTGTAACAACATGGATGGACCTAGAGGGTATTATACTAAGTGAAATAAGTCAGACAGAGAAAGATAAATACCATATCATTTCACATATATGTGGAATCTAAGAAACAAAACAAATGAACAGACAGAAAATGAAAATAGACTCATAAATACAGAGAACTGGAGGTTGCCAGAGGAGAGGAATATAGGAGGATGGGCAAAATAGGGGAAGGGGATTAAGTGGTACAAACTTCCAGGTATAAAATAAATAAGTCATAAGGATGAAAAGTACAGCATAGGGAATATAGTCAATAATGTAATAATATTGCGTGGTGACAGATGGTAGCTACAGTTATTGTGATGAACATTGTGTAATGTGGAGAATCATTGACTCACTATGTTGTGAACCTAAAACTAATATAGCATTGTATGTCAACTATACTTCAATAATAAGTGTTTTTTTTAAAGATACCAAAAAAGTGATGAAGTTCAGGGGAAACAAAAAAATATGTGATGAACACAAGGAAAATGTACATATGTACACAATACCATCACAGAAAGGAGAGAAGATATACATCCATAAAACAAGAAGAGTAGGCAATTGGAAAAGAGTAGAGGTTGTAAAATTAACTTTTTTTATCTAAAAATTTATCATTTTTATCCTTTACCTTAACTAAAAAAGGGCTGAATTTTAAAAATCCAATAGAAAGTTTGAATGATGGGGTTAGTTAGGATTATGGTAATGAGGTGAGTCGTGTAAGTACAGGGTCAGACCCTGTCTTCAAAATTTTATATTTTGTTCAGTATGGGTTTTTTAAACTAATTTTTTATTTAAAGTCAATTGATTGACGTATAGTATATTATTAGTTTCAGAGATAGAGTTTAGTGATTCATTAGTTGCAAATAACACCCAGTGCTCATTATATCAAGTGCCTTCCTTAATGCCCGTCATCCAGTTACCCCACCCCCCACCCACCTCCCCTCCAGCAACCCTCAGTTTGTTTATTTCCTAGAGTTAAGAGTCCCTTATGGTTTGTCTCCCTCTCAGATGTGACATTAAATTTATTTTTTAAAAAATACTACATTAACTCCTTTTTTGGGGGGAATTGCTGAGGTTTTTTTGGTATCTGTTTAAATTTCACATCCAAGATTTGAGCCTCACTTCTCTCACCCAATCCCAGACTTGGACATGGTTTATGAAATCTTGCAGAAAGTAGAAACAAAAACAAATAAAGTCCAAGACAGGGACTGCATAGGAGAGAAAATGTAAGAAAATTAGAAGATGTTTTCAGGAACTTCGAGATCATATATATATATATATATATATATATATATATATATATATATATAGACTTCCAGAAAAAGAGGACAGAAAAAAATAAAACATGGAAAAGAAATCACCAGAGAAATAATACAAGAAATCTCCCAGAAGGTGAAGACTTGAGTCTTCATATTGAAAGCACTCACCAAGTACCCAGAATATGGGTGAATAAAGAGCCCCTCAAGACACCTCAGCATGAAATTCCAAAAAATAAGAGACACAGAGATGATCCTCCAAGCTTCCATAGAGAACAAATAGAACACCACAAAGGGGCAGTCACCATAATGTTGTCAGCCTTTGTGATAGCAACACGAGAAGCTAGGAGACTCTATAGCAATGCCTTCAGAATTCTCTGAAAATCATTGTTCTACTTAAAATTCAACGTGAGACGAACAGTCAAATATGATCATAGAATTAAGACAATTTCAGGTGACAAAATCTTTAAAAATTTATCTCCCTATAACCTCAGAAATCTATTTGACAATGTGCTCCACCAAATGAGAGCAAGTAACCCCCCTCCCAAAAAAAAAAAAAAAAAAAAGGAAGATATGCAAGCTAGAAAACAGGTGATCCAACCCAGGAGAGAGGCCACAGGCATTCTCAGCTGTCGATAAGGAGATCTGAGGATGCCGGCAGTGATCTTAAAGAAGGGCCAGTGTAGAGCAAGATTCTTGAGAGGGGCACTGGGAAGGACAGTTCCAAGAGAAGGATAAAGTCAATTAGTCTCCAATGCATTTGAAAATACAAAGAAGAGATTGGCGCTTCTGCTGGGGAGTCTGGAGATGAATTAGTGACCCATATAAAGAACAGTGAGCAAACAAAACTATAGGGGGGGTGGGGAAGATAGAGAAAGAGCAGAAGAGGGTACTGAGAGGAGGAAGAGAAAGAAAATGAATGATGAACCCCAAAAGAAAAAAGATTATTAAAAAAATACAAACCACAGAACCATCCAGAGATCTGCAATAAACAAAATTTAGGTAATTACAATAAGGTACAGTTATGTAACCAAATATTATTAACATTATGCTGACAAGATGAGGAGAAAGAAAGATTGGGGTGGAGGAATAGGAAAGATGGTGTAAGAGAAATAAATTCTCACCAGCCATAGTAGGAAATCAAGAGTAATAGCAAACAAAAATATCTGAAACAGCAGATAAACACATCATTTAGAAATATGAAGACAGGGGCGCCTGGCTGGCTCAGTGGGTTAAAGCCTCTGCCTGCGGCTCAGGTCATGATCTCAGGGTCCTGGGTCGAACCCCGCATCGGGCTCTCTGCTCAGTGGGGAGCCTGCTTCCCCCTCTCTCTCTGCCTGCCTCTCTGCCTACTTGCGATCTCTCTCTCTCTATCGAGTAAATAAATAAAATCTTAAAAAAAAAAAAAAGAAATATGAAGACAAACACAAGAAAAAGAGGCAGAGAATAAGAATCAAGTGTTGGGGAGAGGTGATTCTAATATGGACCAAGTATGTATAAATTAAGGATTTTAATGTCTTACCTTTGTTACATCTACCTGATCTGACCAATCTCTGTTCAGGTACTCAGTGCAGTTACTAGTAGTATGACCTTTAATGGATCGAGTGACATGGTAATAGCAGTAAAACATCACCGCCAAGGGCACAATAAAATTTACCGCAATGACTGTCATTGTGAAAGAAACAAAAGATCTGAAAGTAAGAAAACGAAATCACCAAATCACTACTTGTTCATTGTGCTGAGTAGGGGAAAGGAAATGGAACAATTATTAAAAATAATCGTGGCACTGTTCAACAGTCACTATATTATTAAGTAACAGAAGAAGGATATTTAATTGGTTCATTTAGACTAGAGGTTGGCAAACTCTGGCCTGTCGTCTTTGTAAATTATCTTTTACTGGAACTACATTTATTTACACACTGTCTACTGCTGCTTTCACGGGCAGTGTTGAACAATTGTAACAGAGACAGTCTTGTCTGTAAAGAAAAAATATTTTCTTGTTGGCCCTTTACAGAAAGTTTAAGATTTAGATTTAGTTGGAGAGTTAGAAATTTTCTACCCGTTTTTCTGAGTCATCTTTCATTTTCTTTAACAAAGTTACCCTTTTTTCCCTGGTAAATACAGAAGAGCATCACTAAGGAGCAAGCAAGTCCTTACGGTGACTGTGGCTTTGCCTTGTCGTTTCAGCTTTATCACCAGGTTATCCTGAAAAGATAGCAGGGAGTCTACCTGGACTTTCAGCAGAGCTGCACGCTGTCTAGAGATACTAATGCTCCATATTTCCTTTCAGATTCTACCCCTGAGATACCAATACTGAAGGATGGTCTGTACCCACTTGGCTGCCACAAGAGGGAGAGGACAGAAGAGGGTAAGGGAACAAGGGAGCTGGATGGCCTTTACTTGCAAACAAGCATAATTCAATACTGGAATCACACCATCACTACCGAGGAAGCACTTGGTCACACTCTGTATGGAAAACATTTGATCTGAGCTTAAATTTGAAATGATGAGAAAATGTCTACAGTTAGAAGCATTTGATTATTATAAAGTGAAAATGTGTCTTACGCATCATTTTTCCGCCAGTTTATGGTACAAGTAGCCCCAGTAGGATCTGGGGCATAACTAGCCCACCCCATGATAGGCATCAAAGCCCAGAAGAGACCATTGAGCCAGGCCCCCAGGATCATGCTGATGTAAGTGTTGGTGGTCATTCTTCTTCCTATTAGCAAACAGATGAAATATTAGCATCATTTGCCAGTGATGGAATTCCTATCTTCACTTTGTTTTAACTGATTGTTCAAAGTTGTTGTCAGGTAGATTCTTTACAAAGCACTTTAGTTCACTCAGAGTCTTCTACATGAATTCATATTCAGGAAAAAAAAGGCATTTAAACCAGCACCTGAATGATAAAAATGATCAGCCAGAGGACAAGCAGGGAGAAGCATTCTACAGGCCAAGGGAAACAGCATTTACAAAGATCCTGAAATAGGAAAAGCCTAGGCCAGTACCCCAAAGGGAGGAGGCCCCAGCCCAAACTGGAAAGATAGCCAGGGGCCATACCACATGGAGCCTTGGAGGTTGTGCTGTGAAATTTGGATTTTATCCTAAGTATCATAGGAAATCATTGAAACTTTTGAACAAGGATTGTCAGAGAAACAAGACTGACCATGCACTCTTAATGCAACTCATTACATTTATATATTTTTTAAGATTTTATTGAGAGAGAGAGAGAGCATGAGGGGGGGGGGCGGGAATAGAGGGTGAAGCAGACTCCCCACCAAGCAAGGAGCCAGATGGTGGAATCAATCCCAGCACCCTGGGATCATGATCTAAGCTGAAGGCAGATGCTTAACCGACTGAGCCACCCGGGTGCCCCAATCATCACATTTATATTTTAAAGTGCATGTGTGTTGAGTAGTACTTTGGCAAGAAATGGATTCATTGAGAAAGCTGAAAGAAGGACTATACCTGTGTCCAGAGTACAAATGGTCAGATACCGATCTATGGCCACAATAGTGAGTAATCCAATACTTGCCATTCCAAAAAAGATATTCAGTCCAGCATAAATCTAAAAATCAAAATTGGAAAGAATACACCATTCTACACACCTTTCCAAGAGACCCTTACATTTTTATCCCATGGCTAGAAAACATTTTAAGGACATTGAATGTTTTTTATTTTAATAATTTTAGAATACATTTTCCATTGTCACATTGTAACTGGCTTATTAAAGGCATGTATGGATAGTGTTTTAGGTCTTCATTAATTAAAATAAACTTTTTAAAAATTTTAAGACTTAGTGAAGGCAGAGTCTGTAATATCATGAGATTCAGGAAATAAAATAATCCTCTCCAAAAAAAAATTTAAGACTTAAAACTTCTATATAGCATACTCTATAAACATAGTACAAAAATGAGCCATAAATTAGGTGCAGCGCAGATAACCAACAAAATGCTAGTGTTCACAAGATAGAGAATTCAACAGGAGGAAAAGACAAACAGGAAAATGGGCTATTCACACAAGGGGAAACCTGAATGTTCATGATATAAGATGTAAACCACAATACATATCCAAAGAAGTACAGATCATCAAGATACCACTTTATTCCCATCAAAATGATAAAAAATTAAAAATCTGACAATCCCAAGCATTGGAGAGAATGTGGAATAATAGAAGTTCTCATAATTGGCATACTGTTTTGGAAAGCAATTTGGCCACATCGGATAAAATTGAAGATCAGTATTCTCTACAACCCAACCATCCTTCTCCTAAGCAATATGTTTAAAGAAACGTACACATTGTAGGAGACAGAAGAATGCTTATTGAAGCCATGTTTGTGACTGAAAACAAATGGGAGGAAATGCTTAATAGAAAAATAAATACTTTGGGGTATGTTTATAAAATGGAATATCATATAGCAGTTAAAATGAGTGACTTACAGTTACATCCATCAACATGGATAAACTTCAAAAACATAGTATCATATAAGACTGCATCATATATACAATATGTTATTTATACAGAATTTGAAATATCCCGACAGTTTAGTTTATGTGCAGATAAATATGTACTAAGGTAGAAAAACTTTCATGGAAGAGAAGGAAGGGGTTGGGGATCGTATGCAATGGCCTTCAACAGTGTTTTTCAAGTTTTAGATCTTTTTTTTAAAGATTTTATTTATGTATTTGAGAGAGACAGCACACACGCACATGCGCACGCGAGCAGGAGGGTTAAGACTCTAAAGGAGACTCTGCACTGAGCACGTGGAGCCAATGCAGGGCTCCATCTCACGACCCTGAGATCCTGACCTGAGCTAAAACCAAGAGTAGGTCCCTTAATTGCCTGAGCCACACAGGTGCCCCTCAGGTTTTTTATCTTTAGTATATGTGCTGCCGAAGCGAGGACAAGTTTTTTATCTTTAAAAAGCTAAACAACCTGAGGCACATATTGCAAAACATCAAGATTTGACAAAACCAGGTGGTACATACACAAGTATTCGTTATTCTGTTACTCTCATTTTATTCTCTATGATTTTATAGCTTAAAATAGTAAACTGTTTTAAAGACTTGGGTCAAAAGTCTTATCTGTCTACTCTCCTAATATGAATTAATATATTTCCTTGTCAGTAAAAATAATGGATATAATTAATTGCAAGTCCGTTGGAGGACTGTTCTTAGAGGGGGAAAAAACCGAGAGCTTACCTACGTTACTTAGATATTATGGTATTGTCATTAAATAGTTTGTTTCCAATGAAAACAGGATATTTCTTTTTGAATTTGCAATACGCAAGTTTTTTGAATATGCAAATTTTTACTTTTCTTCTCTAGTTGAATACTAATTTTTTGGTTTTTTCCTTTGGGTTAGGGAAATTTCAAAAATATAATGAGTGCTATCGATAGGTCATTTCTCTTATTAAGTAATATATTTCCCAGCCACTTCTGGAGCTATTTTCGGTAAGAGCACTTTATCTATTATCCTACATAATCTTATTTGATTGAAACCTTTGGAATTTTTTTTTTAGACATTTAAATTTACATCTCTTTAATATTTTATTTTGCTTTCATTCCAAAAATCTCCAATACCTGGCATCCTGCATATCCAAATTTCCAACTTCCATACAGATCTGAAGCTGCTGACATGGGATATCCAATGCTACTGACCCCTATATCAGTAACAGCCAGGTTAATGATAATTGCATTTGTGGGTGTCCGAAGTTCCTTGTACTTAATGAAGATGCCGAGAACTATTAGGTTGCTGAAAATACTTATTATACCTGAGAACATATACAAAAAAAAAATCACTTTGTTTAATTTGAATGTTTAAAAGTAGTATCAAAAGAAAATATTTAAGCCCCCTCAAAAACATAACAAATCCATTTTAGTACATGTATTTGAGGAACTCCAACTGTCCTTAAAACTGGTGTAATATCTTCCCAGCCCTTCTGTGAGATAGAAATAATAAAATTAAAATGAAGAATCTACCAATTGCATACAGAGCACTGAAATGTGGTTTTAATGTTCTCACTGTTAATCATGCTGCCCTTGAAATTCCTCCCGTCTTGCACGATACCACCTCTGCTGATTTTTGAGATATATGTATGACCATATCATCTCTTTTGGCAGTCTAGCTTCCTCTTCCTTCTTCCTGAGGCCTGAGGCTTTTCTTTCTCTATAGTTTCCTTTCTCAAGCCTCACCTATCATTCTACTCTAACTCTTCCGTCACCTTCCAGCCCTGACCCATGCTCCAGTCCCATATCCCTTTTCATTCAACTCATTGTCATTACACATTTACCAGGGATCCACCATGTATAAGATCATATGACTGTTCCAATATTTCTGGAAACTCAGCATGTCCAAATCTGAGTACCTCATTCAATGTGCGCACACACACCCATACAGAAGGCACACTGCAAGGTTTGACTATTCAGAAAGGGAATCAGGCTGACGTTTAGGTACGTTGAGAAGTCTCACAGGTGACACCTTCCTAGTCAAGTTTCCACGGTCTGGGATCTGACTCTTAGCCTTGGGGGTCCAGAAATTCACTGTTTTCAATGCCCTTGAATGGGCTGGACTCAGGTAGATAGAAGACTGAACTTCATAATCAGAATGGCAGTGTATTGTTGAACGAACCGGACACTCACATTAGCCCAGTTAACAACCTCTACAGGCTGCAAAGGGTGCATAAATATCCTGTAGGCCAGATATGGGTCATATACTAGGTCCTAATAGTGGGGGAGTGAGCAGCGCCCAACAATTGTAGAAACGGAAGGTTTCCAAGCACCAACACACAAAAGTACCAGCTCAGGAAGAACTTCCATTTCATCTTGGCACCTCAGTCTAAATTTCCTTTTAGCATCCTGTGACACTAATCCTCCAGATTCCTATTCTTTCCCCTCCGTGCTGTTGGCAGCATAAGCTAGCTACAAACAGAGAATTAGCCATGTTTCTTCTCCAAGCTTCAATACTCTCTGTTGGCTGTGGGATAAAAGCCCATATGTCCCAACCTGATATCCAGGTTTTGCCTCCATCTGTTTTCACCTTCTCTAAGCAAATTTCCACACTTGCCAAACAAGCCATCCATTCTATTTATCAAATCCACCAGGCTTGTTGTAAAGCCTCTCCCACTTGGAACACCCTTTTCCTTGTACCTATACAAATGGTACCCATCCTTCAAAGTTCTATTCAAGCCCAGTTCTGCTCTGGAGCCTTCTCCTACCCACAGTAATTCTCCCTTCTCTAAATTCCCAAAGTGCTTGCTTATATTATGCTTTATTCATCTTATGTGATGCTATATTTAACTTTTAGGTATTCCTAGTCTTCTCATCTAGATTTCAGGTTCCTAATGACGTCTGTGTTCTATGAGTATGTGGCATATAGCATATTTATTTAATAAACAGACCACAACTAAAAATCACATTTTTTAATTTCTATTATTCCTGCAAAGCATAAGTAAGGCACAGTGATAGCAAATTTGGTGATTCTTTGACTCTAATTTGATTTTTTATTTTTTCTTAGGATTTTATTTTTAAGTAATCTCTACATCCAATGTAGGGCTAGAACTCTCAACCGAGATCGAGTCATTTGCTTTACCAACTGAGCCAGCCAGGTGCCCCTCTTTGGCTCCAATTTTAGCGTCAGGTACTGCAGCATGCATACAAGAAATACTCCAAAAAGCTTAATGAATTGAAGAATCTTTCTAAGCTAACTACTAATTGACGATTTTGAAAATCAGATAAAACATAGTACAGTAGGTTGTTGCCTACCAGGTACACAACCAGAATAATGTAACTGGACTTTGGGGAAGGTCTTAGATATAACGGGCGGTATGAGTTAAACAATTGGGCCTTTTTCTCTATTCGTCCAGCAGCTATCTCAAGCTCTCTGCTCTATTTTCATAGCTGCAGATATTTTCTAATGTGTAGCAATAGATCATTTAATAGTTAGATCTAAATTAATTTCCTCTTGGCCTCTGACTTTCTTACAATCTCTTGGTAGATCCTACTTAATCTACACCTGGCCTTTCCTTCTCCATCTCTACCTTATTAAATATGTGCATCATCCAAGCTTCTTTGACCCTCTCTTTTCTCAATGACCACATAATCTGTGATTTCATACATATCTGAGGCTATATGCTGCTCCTTTCCAGATTGATCTCATAAAATTCAAACCCACATGTCCAGCTTTCTACTGGACATCTCTCATGCTGAACCGAGTGAATTTTCTCTTACTTCTTCAAACCTGTTCTTCCCCACATATATTCCTATCTTGGTGAATAGCTTCACCATCTAACCAGAGGGGCTCCCAAACAGAAAACTTGTCTTCTTTGACACTTTCTTTCCCTCTCCCTCAATTGCCACATCCAACCATCAATTCTAACTTCTGGCTCTTGAATATGTTTACTTCTATCCCGATTGCCACTTCTCCCTCCTCAGGATCCTTCTTAATCACACAGGGGCCTCCTATGTGGTCTCTTAGCTACTACTATAGCATATTTCTAAAATGCAAATGGAATCATGTCATTCAGAGACTCCTCATCACTTTTATGACTTAGGTGATTCTTCATTACTTGGCACACAGCCTCCTCTGCAGCCTAGTATCCCTTACCCTTCAATTTACAATTCATCATAATGAATGTATTTCAGATCCTCAGTTTGCCATGTCCTCTTGCCTCCCAGCCTTACTTGGAGAAAGGGAGAGTGTTCAAGCTGGTAAAAGTTTCTAAGAGCTAAAATCTAAGAAAATTTTAAATTGAAAATAAAATTTTAAACAAAAAATCTAATAAACTCTTAGTAAAAGTAATAAATGAAATAAATGCTTTAAATCTTCTCATAGCTTTGGTTTTGATTTGGAAATATAAGTGGGTTTTGTTAAAAAGGGGACCGAAGAAAACTAGGGGACCTAAAAAACAACAAATCTTTCTAAAGAAGCATAAAGAGGTTAGATATGCTCCATTCAGTTTATCCCCCAAAACCACAAATAAACACATACTCAAGGTATTCCTTAATAAAACTGAGGTTGAGGTTACATGAGGGCTCTAGAATCAAAATGCCTGAGTTCAAATCCTGGCATAACTCCTTAGTAGATATGTGTGTGTCGGGTAAGTTACTTAAACTATTCATCTATATAAACGCGGAAGATAAAACTGATTCACTTACTGACTTTGTGTAAGGATGAATTATTCTGTATGTTTAAGTGTTTAGAACGGTGCAAGTATTCAAATAACAGCTAACGGTGGTGATTAGTGGTGATGGTGGTAGTCATGATCATTGTCATCGTAGTGGTGGTAAAATTTCCATTATTGTTACTGCTACAGGCATAAGAACCGGAGAGAACAATTTCTTAACAAGAAATTTTCTTTGCATGCTACTATTGTAAACAGATAAAAAAAGACAGCTTTTGGGGCACCTGGGTGGCTCAGTGGGTTGAAGCCTCTGCCTTCGGCTCAGGTCATGATCTCAGGGTCCTGGGATTGAGCCCCGTGGGCTCTCTGCTCAGGGGGGATCCTGCTCCTCCCAGCCCCCACCTGCCTCTCTGCCTACTTGTGATCTCTGTCAAAGAAATAAATAAAATCTTAAAAAAAAAAAAAAAAGACAGCTTTTCTTGGTTATCTACAGCAAACTAACTAAACCAAGTTTGTATACAAAGTATTTCTACGTAGTTGTAGTAAGATTTTCTCTTTAATTAGTAGGTTGCTTTTTCATATTGTTACAACAAAAATCAAAAACAAAATAGAACTTGTCCAGTACTTATCATACAGAGGTATTCAAGTGAACAAGTTAGCATATTACTAACATTTACAAAAATTAACTGAAGAACCACAATTTCTAGCACAGAAGTAATTGTAAATTAGAGGGAAACGAAGCAACTATAAAGAATAAACTGGGTATAGTAGGATTTGTGATACTTTTCCCTCCACTTTTGAATATATTTGAGAATTTCATATAAGTCAACCCAAAAAATGACAATAAGCCAATATAACAGTTACTTCTAAAACTCAGTAATGACCATAAAGTTGGAAATGAAGTGACTGCTCAATATAAAATTTATATAATTCAACATATACATTAAAAAGATAATTAGATAACTTTTATTTCATTTTCCCATCCTTTTTTTCCAATAAATATCCCTTTATCTTAATCCAGTATACATCAATGAGTGTGTACACTTGGGGAGAAAGAAAAAAGTATGTGTCCAACACCTACTATATGTATCATGTAGGTCATTTCGTTTTACTCTTTTCAACAATCTTGACAGTTATCTTATTCTTATCCTGTTTTCCGATAAGAAAGTGTAAGAACAAAAAGCTGAAGGAACTTGCTCACTGTCTGAAAGGTAAGATACTAAAAGATGAAATCCAAAGCTCAGGGGTTTCCCAATTCAGCATATTCTGGGAATGAGCTGAATTTTCAAACTCTGTCCTCAGCAACAATAGAGTCTGCTCTCTTTACAACTTTAATTTTCTTTCCAAGACCTTTTCATCTTAACTAAAGTCCACCACCAAAGACAAGACTATGAATAGTATATATGAGAATAGTAAAGGACATAAAAATACATTTTGCCATGGTACACAGTCTTCCCCAATAAAAACTTGACAATGTAATAACCAAATATATGGATGATCATAAAAGAATTATTCATTTTATAGAAAACTTTTCTCAGCCCCACTTCACTAATGTGACATTGTCTATCAAGATTCAAAATAACTTGCACCATTAACCACGATTAACAATGCCTTCATTTAGCCTTTCACCTGCATTCTCTTACTACATAGTGAAGAAATAGGGCAAGTATTATCATTCTTACTTGCCACATAAGCACCCCAACTCAGAAAGGATTAAGTGGCCAACAATATGGAAATTGAAACACTTCTGAATCCATGCTTTTTCTATGACCTTATGCTGTAAACCTCTGCTTTTCTTCACCCATTTGAAACAAAGTAACGGTTAATGGAGTAAACATTCATACCTGCTGTGATCAAGTAAGCTGCAACAAGGTTGTGTTCAGTCTGCGAAAAGACTGAGGCATCTTCATGTTTAGAGTCTGTACTGTTGTCTAAATTATTCCTTAGCATTTTGGAGGGAAGAAATTAAGACAGCCTTCATAATAAGCCTTCAGTAATTCTGAAATATTTTAAGAACCAATGCAGGAAGAATTTTCAGAATCAATCATTTCCACTTAAAGACCTCAAAGAAGGGCCTTTTCATAGAGGCCCTCCCTTAACAAACTTAATTGGGCTGGAGAGGAAAGGATTTTAATTCCCAGGACAAGGAAAAAGCTTATTAGCAAAATAAAGAGAAATACCAAGCACCACACATTTTAAACAATTGGGGCATCAGTCTTGTATCTAAGGAGATTAGCAAGGGCACACCGCCCATTCAAACAATAAACAAACTCAAAATCAGCAGGAGCTGCCTTAACTGATTACTGCTGGAAATCAGGTCTGAAATGAAGAACTGGCCTTGGTCCCCTCAAACTTTTCGGATTAAGGTCCCCGCTTTCTGCTGAGCCTTTCAAGTTTTTCCATTCGTTTCTTTTTCCGTAACAATTTGAATAATCAGACATAACAGGGAAGTAATCTCCTTCCATCCTTCTGAATCTCACTTTCTTAAAGGTAGTAATATTTTTTGATGTATATCTTCTCTGTTTTTCTTTGCTTATACAAATATATATTCATACTAGGATTTAAGGTTTCTCCCACTTTTTTTTTCTTTTAAGCAAAAATGGGGGAGATATACATATGTAAAATCATTCTGTAACTTGTTTTTCCCTAAATCGTATAATAAATTCCAGGCCAATTAACCTAAGTCTAACTTATTAATAGTTGTATTTCATAGCATGCATATATATGATCTACTCCACAGCCCCCCTTACTTTACTCCATGCTTTGATAATGCACAAATAATTATCAGATAATAATAATCATAGCATATATCAGCAAAGAATCTGGATTCAAGCATTCATCTTGTAAAGTACAGGGCAATTCTACTATTCTGGGCCACCTTGTAATAACCCAAAAAGTAGTTATAGAAATGGGTTATAATCCAGCATGAAAATTGTTAGAATAAGATATCCCTGGGACACCTGGGTGGCTCAGTCATTAAGTGTCTGCCTTCGGCTCAGGTCATCCCAGGGTCCTGGGATCAAGCCCCGCATAGGGCTCCCTGCTCAGCAGGAAGCCTGCTTCTCCCTCTCCCACTCCCCCTGCTTGTGTTCCCTCTCTCACCGTGTCTGTCAAATAAATAAAATCTTATATAAAAAAAAAAGATATCCCTACCACTTTCCCCCCATATTCTTTATGTCATGTAATATTACTAAAATCTGATTCTTTTCAAGTTAATTTTTCAAAATCCATAACTTCAGAGAAATGCCAGATGCACCAGTTAACAGTGTAAACATGTAAC
This sequence comes from Nasua narica, assembly GCA_028533885.1. Taxonomy (NCBI): domain Eukaryota; kingdom Metazoa; phylum Chordata; class Mammalia; order Carnivora; family Procyonidae; genus Nasua; species Nasua narica. The sequence continues at coordinate 81,432,282 of CM052800.1, read as the reverse complement.
AGAACCACTAGAGGGCTATATTTACCCACTTAATTTAATTTTATAACTCCTAGAAGGGCACAGCAGGAAAGGACTCAAGATAACCCTTTGCCTCAATTCTTCCAACTATGTATAAAATGAAGTTGAGGGGCGCCTAAGTGGCTCAGTTGGGTAAGTGCCTGCCTTCAGTTCAGGTTCTGGTCCCAGGGTCCTGGGAAAGAGCCCCTGCTCAATGTGGAGTCTATCTCTCCCTCTCCCTCTGCCCTCTACCCCTCAACTCCACTTGTGTTCTCTCCTGCTCTCTTTCAAATAAATAAAATTTTTTTAAAAAATTAAAAAATAGGGCGCCTGGGTGGCTCAGTGGGTTAGAGCCTCTGCCTTTGGCTCAGGTCATGATCTCAGGGTCCTGGGATCAGGCTCGACGGCGGGCTCTCTGCTCAGCAGGGAGCCTGCTTCCCTCTCTCTCTTTATCTCTCTGCCTGCCTCTCTGCCTACTTGTGATTTCTCTGTCAAATAAATAAATAAAATCTTTAAAAAAAATTAAAAAATAAAATGAAGTTGAGCCGGGTTGATGTGTCCCAGATCTTACAGCTATCAGTACTCAAAATTTTATAAAGACTCCAAAGAGTATCTATATTAGGAAAGTGAATCTCATCAGATTCCAGTATCAAAATATTTTCAAATGACCTAAGGCAGTTAACATAACCCCTAAGAGGAATTCTCCCTTTAAAAAAAAAAATCTCTGAGTTGTTGGGTTTTAAATTTTGTTTTTTTGCATTCAATATGTAGAATAAAACACAAATTACTTGTGTTTTCTTTGGCTCATAGGTTCATATTCCCTTCCTTTTCTGTAATGGATTATCCCTAGTTGTAGCACCCATTTAAAATTTCCAGAAATAAGTATTTCTAAGAACTAAAGAAAAATAATTCCAAATTTATCTGCTGTAGAAAAAGCTTTAATAAAAGTATGAATGTTCTAAGTACTTTCAAACTACTTTTTCATGCTTCCTTCATGATACAGAAAAGCTATACTGTGATGAGGTTTAGAATACTAAAATAGAACTATAAGCATATCATGTTTACATATGGCTCACAATTCTTTAATCTGATAAACTTCAATTGACCTAAAGTCAATCCTTTTATAACTCTTCCCAAATTTCCAAGCATATCAGGATATATTGCTTGTACTTCACTAAACTATTTAATTACTATGACAAGAAGTACATTTTTACATGATGCAAGCAATCAAGATGTTAGTTAATAACCCAAAAGATTTAATATGTGAATCACCAAAACATCTTTTAAACGGAACTCAGTGATATTAACCACACCACAGTACCAAATTCATTGTTAGGCTCCCTAAACATGTGAACTTGATTCAAAACTGAATGCCCCAAAGAAAACCCAGAAAGAACTACTGTAAGGAAAGAAAGAGGGAAATAAGATTCGTGAAAGTAAGTGTAAAGATAACCAGCGACCAAAAGATATACCTAAGGTAAAAGGGGAAACTTTCAAAGTTTGTCTACCAACAAACTTTGGTAGACATACAAAATATGTATGTCTACCTACATAATTGTTTCCATCATAGCCATTTGAGACTTCTAAATGTCAAAAAAAAAAAAAGTGTAGGACAGTTGCACTATTATTTGTTCTTTGGACAATGCCAGAGTACCCCTGTAGTGCTCACTATGTCTTTTATAAACCAAGAGTAGAAACTCTGGCTGTAACTCTCTACCCAATTTCAAACCAACATTTCTAAAAAATCAAATAGCCTCCCTTCCCAAGTTGTAAAAGCACAACCACTTCTTCCTGTGAAAAAGTAATTTTCTTATTTTTTTTAAAGATTTTATTTATTTGAGATAGAGCGAGAGAGATAGCATGAGCAGGGGGCAGAGAGAGAAGGAGAAGCAGGCTCCCCGGCTGAGCAAGGAGCTCGATGTGGGGTTTGATCTCAGGACCCTGGAATCATGACCAAAGGCAGACGCTTAACTGACTGAGCCACCTAGGCTCCCCGAAAAAGTAATTTTCAACATATTTGTTCATCATATATATTTATGGCCTACATATTTATTAATCCTGCTGCAATTCCATTAATCAAAAAAGATAAAACCCAAATTACTGACATAGACAATACTATATGCTACTCAAACAAGTGTTCAAGAGTTAACCAAGTATTAATATTAGGTAAAGCATGCTAGAAAACTTAAGGAAAGATGGAAATATCATTCTTTCTGAGAACGAATACGTGTGTGGGGGAAGAAATCAACGGCAGGGAAATGGTCCCATTATCACAGTATTCTAACTTGCTATTAGAGTTACTTCTTGATACTACACTAGCAGTGGGGATCAAAAATCAATTTCATTTGTAATGTCCCTATCCAGGATTCTGAACATGTAGCCAGGAATCTGAACAAATATTTATTTATAATGAATAACATCTTTTTTTTATGATAAACATCTTAAACCTTTAGAGTTTCTTTTAAAAAGTAAAATAAAAACATTCAGTAAAACTTTCAAGATTCCATCTGTGTTGAATGAGAATGGAATACTTCTCCAGAAATTTCTTGAATTTCAGTTCTCAGGTGAACAGAGCTATTCCAACTTTAATAGGTTCATCATCAAAACCAAAATTTGCTAATCAATTATTATAATTAAAGAACCTGCTTTAATAACTCTTACATACACAAGTGAAATGTAATAAAAGATGTTGATGTTTTCATATACAAATGGCAAAGATTTTGAAAGGGGGTGTTAATTTATAAATAACGTTAAAGTACTATTCCACTAACCTACTTTTTTTAAAGATCAGTTATATATGTAAACCATTTTTTCTATCTGAAATCCACTGAGTTTAAGCTTAGTTGTTTCTTTTAGCTTCAAAAATAGTCCTGTTTTAATAAACACAGCTGCTCTGTTATAACTTAAATAAAACATTTTATTTTAAAAATTCCAAGTATGCTTCAAATGGAAACTACCCATTTACTAAGCACCCACAGAGTTCCAAGCATTGTACAGAACATTAAAACATTTGTTCATACTTTTTTAGAGCAAAATCGCCTGTTGTGTGGTACTCATTTTTGTATGGTGTTGACATTTTAGTTCCACTGTCAGAAGATGGCCAGTTCTTCAAGACTTGCTCAAGAAACAAGTTTCTCATCCACAGAAGTAGATCATGCAGAAAGTTTCTCCGTCAACTGTTAAACTTAATGTCCTCTCCCTGATTGAGAGAAAATCAAAGTATTAAGGCTACAGAAAATCAATTTTTATTAGCACTATACCCGAAATCTCAAGTTTAAAATCAGCATTAGGTCTTCTACTGTCCAGCCAACCAATCTACCAAATTTAACTGTCATTCATATTACACCTTTTTGTTTTTCAAACTAATATGGCAAAACAAATTAGAAGTAGGTGAAAAAAATTCAAAGGGAAAAGCAAGAAAGTGATAAAAAGGAAACCATAAATTAGGCTAAAGCAAAGAACACCGTGGTGTTCTCTACACTCGGAAACCAAAGTAAGACTGAATTAAAATTTTAAATGGTAGATAATACCAATTCAGAAATTCAGGGATTCCAAGATTTGTTGTTTTCACTCACCTCTGAAACCACCACCCCTTCCTCCTCTGAAGCCTCCACCTCCTCTTCCACCTCTGAAACCACCTACAAATAAAGGAAATACTTAAACAATTACTGGAACCTATCCTATTCTGATAAGCCTAATACCGTAGATTAGAACTTCTTAAACAAGTATTCTGCTATAATGAATTACAAAAGCTTGTTACTTTAAAGTTCCATTCAGCCCTACTGTTAAGTGTAGGAGGACCTCAACTTCTGCTTACTTTTTTAATTGAACTAAGGCTTTGTATCGTCAGAACAAAAGGCAGCAGACAGAGGTGATTTCACTATGGGGATCCTATAATAAAACAATTATTTAAAGTTAATTGAGCTACTTTATGGACAGATCACTGATTGACGCGCACATGTTGAATGGAAAATTTAAAATTTTCAATTATCCAACACACATTCAGCCTCCTATTTCAGTCTCCATTTTTACTTCTTTCGGTTCACTTTGTAAGGAATGATGAATTATAACAAGAAAAACATATTTCTAATACTGGTATACAAATATAAAAGTTTGAAGAAAACAGATGAATGAGTCTTTTTCAATGTTATAGATGAGATTGAATATAGAATGGGAATGGGGAGGATCTCATTAGATTCTCAAAAATATTTAATAGACATATATTCAGATTTCTTAAAGAGATTGTCTCCTAGCTATCTGGACCCAAAAAAGCACATTTAGAATGCAATAATTAAATTGAGAAAGGCAAAAACAGAGTTCTCTCCTTTCTGTTTCCGTAACAGCCTCCCTAACCACCTGGGCTCTGCCGTCATCCCATCACCAACCCACCACACCACTACTCACAGATCTAGGCATTCTCAACGCTGCACTGCACCTTATCCCCAACCCTGTTCATCGTCTAACCGCCCATAATGATGAATGTACCAAAACTTTGAGGACATACACATATCAAAATGCTGAAATCAAAGCAATGAGCTTATTGGGAAGTCTTTGATATGACATCAGAATATAGCGGTTTTATTTTTTTAGATTGCCAATTGTCTGATTAGGGCAAATTAACTTTTGTAAGCCTCCCATTTCCTCATCTAAAATAAGGCTATCACCTATCTCATTAGGTTTTACTGAATATTATAAGAATACACATGGATATTAAAAGAAAATGACCAGCTCTCAGCATATAATCAACACGCAGTAATATTAACTAAAAAACTAAAATTCAGGGGTGCGTGGGTGGCTCAGTTGGTTAAGCAGCTGCCTTCGGCTCAGGTCATGATCTCAGGGTCCTGGGATCAAGCCTCACATCAAGCTCCTTGCTCAGCAGGGAGTCTGCCTCTCCCTCTTCCTCTGTGCTCTCTCAAATAAATAAATAAAATCTTTTTAAAATAAATAAAATTCAGTCAAGATTATAAAATGCTCAACAAAACATGAACAACCCCAAAAAGATAAAATCCCTCAAAATTATACTTCATTAGATTTTTTAAATAACTTATTTAAAACTGAGCATTATTACTGACAATCTGCCAAGATGTGAAAACAGCTTTTCTAAAAAAAATAAATAAGCAAAAAAAAAAAAAAAGCATAAAAGAGGTTTGCCTACATAAAAAATTAAATTGTACTATATGAACTGGCTGCAACTTGGATATCTCATTAGAAAATTTCCCCTCAAAAAAAAAAAAAGAAAAGACAATTTCCCCTCAAAGTAACTTACCACCTCTGCCACCTCTGCCACCGCCGCCTCTTCCTCCTCCTCGACCTCCTCTGCCACCACCTCTTGGAGGTCCCTTCTCACCTGGAGGTCGAGGTAAAAACCTCTGCAGTGGTAGCAGTTTATATGGGTCTATATAAAACTGGAAGTATAACAGAAACAATTAGTGTGATGACCTAGGAAGCAATACAGTATAATCATGAAGAATCTACAGACAAGACTTAAAAGGCAAAGACTTAATTTCTCTGTGCCTTAGTTTTCTGACCTATCAAATGAAAAGAACAGAGTACCTACCCCACAGTCTTTGTGAAGATAAAAATAGTAATGTACACAAAGCACTTAAACTTCAGGCACAGTAAGTATTACAGGCATATAAAAAACTAAGACCAATTCAGTCTCATTTCTCCTTATAAACAGATGCCTTCCAAAAATAAACTACCTTTTCACTCAATAGAATCGCCCTAAAATGAAAACTATTAAAAATTTAACATTAAAATTCAAAATGAAGCACATACAAGTTATTTCAAAACTTTAATAAAGGATCAGATCAGTAACTATTTGCTGAACATACAAAGTAATAAAAGATATACATAAACTAAACCCATTCTATTATTTGGGATTAAAGAAGTTATTTTTCATAATAATGAAACATAATGAGGTACAGTTCACAATTTTATATAAAACATGCATAAGGAGTTTCAAATGATAATGTATTACTTATAAGATGTTGTAATCCCTCTTTAGATGTTATTTTATCACTCTTCCTTTCAAACCCATTCTCTCAAAAATACCATCTAGCTCTGCACTGCCCAATATGGCAGCCACTAGCCACATGTGGCTATTCAATTAACAATTAAAAATTCAGTTCCTGAGTTACATTACCACACTTCGGGTGCTCAACAGCTACAAATGGTTAGTGGTTACTGTACTAGGCAGGTTATTTCCATCAATACAGAAAATTAAATGAGACAGCCTAGGCTAGATAAGGAAGACCTGAACCTGAACAGTGAATCTAGATATGGGGAGACGTAGAATGTACCAATTTAGCATCTGTGATAAACAAAACAAAAAACTAAATAGGGGCACCTGCGTGGCTCAGTGGGTTAATCCTCTGCCTCTGCCTTCAGCTCAGGTCATGATCTCGGGGTCCTGAGATCGAGCCCCGCATCGGGCTCTCTGCTCAGCGGGGAGCCTGCTTCCCCCGCCTTTCTCTGCCTGCCTCTTGGCCTGCTTGTGATCGATCTCTCTCTCTCTCTCTCTCTGTCAAATAAATAAACAAAAAAAATCTTAAAAAAAAAAAAGATTCTATTTATTTGAGAGATCACAAGCAGGCCAAGAGGCAGGCAGAGAGCGGGGGGCGGGGGGAGGCAGGCTCCCCGCTGAGCAGAGAGCCCGATGCGGGGCTCAATCTCAGGACCCTGAGGTCATGACCTGAGCCGAAGGCAGAGGCAGAGGATTAACCCACTGAGCCACCCAGGCGCCCCTAAATAAAATCTTAAAAAACAAACACTAAATAATAAATCTACAGGGGTGCGTGGGTGGCTCAGTCCCTTAAGCATCTGCTTCGGCTTAGGTCATGATCTCAGGATCCTGGAATTGAGTCCCAGGTCAGAATCCCTGTTCAGCCAAGAATCTGCTTCTCCCTCTCCCTGTGCCCCTCCCCCTGCTCACACTCTCTCACTCACTCTCTCTCAAATAAATAAAATCTTAAAAAAAAAATACGTACTCAAATAAATAATACTGTGAGAAAAGGCAGAGATCCAGATGGAATTTAAGTGGCTGTTGCAGGCAAATTCTTTTTTTTAGGTCACTAAATGAGAAGCCTGGCTTTCAGGCCCACCTGAAGCAAGTCAATTTCCCAGTGGGTACTTGCCAGGGTTTCTACAGCCAGTAGCAGTCATATGCCAGCAACAAGGCACTGTCCCCATCTCATCTCCTATTCCAATCTGGATTCTGGGCCCAGCACTCCACCGGATCCTTGACATTTATCCCTCCCTGTTGCTAAATCCAAAGAACACTCTGCAGCAGCATTTTGCCACAGTTGAGCAATTCTGTTTTCCTGACTTTGGTGATAACCACTTTTATGAAACTCTCCTGGTTTGCCTCCTCCTTTACTGGTGTTACTTCTCGGGTCTCCAAGAAAGCATATAAATTTAGGAGGTATACTAAAGCTCTGTTTCTCATTCTTTCTTCCTAGAATGTATCATATACTGTCTGTACAATGACGACTTCCAATTCTATCTTTAATCCGGGTTCTTCCTTTGAGCTCCTAACTATGTATCTTACAAGTGCTTCAAACTCATTATGTCTAAAATTGAATTCACCATCTTCCACCAATTCCCTTCTTCTCCAATGTTTCCCATTTCGGTACATGGTGACACCATCCACAATGATGTTGAAATCAGACATCTGAGAGATGGTTTTGTTTTTTTTTTTTTTAAGATTTTATTTATTTATTTATTTGAGAGAGGGAGAGACAGCATGAGCAGGGGGAGGGGCAGAGGGAGAAGCAGACCCCCTGCTGAGCACGGAGCCAGCTGCCAGCCATGGGGCTCCATCCCATAACCCTGGAATCAACCTGAGCTGAAGACAGAGGCTTTACTGACAGGGTCACCCAGGTGCCCCAGAAGGTGATATTTTTAATTTCAACTGCTAATCAACTACCAAGATCGACTGATGCTACTTCCTATATCTCTCATAAATCCATCCACTTTTCTCCATTTCCATTGTCACTATGGCCCTAGTCCAAAATACCATCTCTTCCGGGACTAATGCAATTCTCTGTCCTGGCCCCTTTACATACCGTACTAACCCCTTTCCAGCGTGTTATTTTTCCAGTGCTCTTTTTTATTATAACTTAACTGTATTTATCCTAATATTTAAAAACAAAACTAAAGCCTAAACTCTTTCCCACTACCTGAAGGCCTTAAGTAACCCATCCCCTGCCTACCTCTCTAGTTTCATCTAAATGCTCTGTGTCTGAGCTATACTTCTGCATTTTTCAGATCCTTAAATTGGCTGTCTTAGAGACTTGTACAAACTGTTTTTCTCTATTTGCAATGTGCTTCCCACCTCTTTGACTAGCAGTGGTTCCCAAGTGCTAGCCTAACTACATCAAAATTATCCCGGAGCTTGCCTTTTTACAGTTGAATCCTGATCCCTACGTAAGACTTACTGGCTCAAATTTCTAAGAGTTGGACCAAGAAATACATGACCTTAAAAGCTCCCCTAGATATTCTGATGAACAATAAGGTTTAGGAATCACCCCTAGTTAACTCTCAGATCTCAGCTTCTCTAGTTCACTTCCTCAGAAATCCAATATATTAAATTTGGTCCCACTACTAACATTCTCATAGCAATCTGTATTTCTTCTTCACACCATGTATCAAAATGTTATTGAAATATTTGTGGGGTGCCTGGGTGGCTCAGTTGGTTGAGCAACTGCCTTCAGCTCAGGTCATGATCCTTGAGTTCCAGGATAGAGTCCCACATTGGGCTCCCGGCTCCATGGGGAGTCTGCTTCTGCCTCTAACCTTCTCTCCTCTCACGATCTCTCTCACTTTCTCTGTCTCTCAAATAAATAAAATCTTAAAAAAAAAAAAAAGAAATATTTGTGAAATCATTTAATGTCTCACTTCTCCCAAATAATGTTTCATAATTTAACATTTTACTTAGAATGTTTGGTCATGTAAGCTTTCCAGGAGTTTTACATAAACTAAAATACATTATAGAAGTTATAGAATTTTCTAATAAATATTTATTTTTAAATAAATATTAAATATTAAATTACTTTTAAAGATCAGTAAGTTCAACATCTGAAGTACAGAAGATCTGAATTTAAGAGTCTTACTAGTGATACACTGGGGGAGTCTCAAGTGCTAAGTAGCACTGTCCTCAGAAAGGTCATTCACTTATAAAACCAAAGATCCTAGTTATCATAAGCTTGACTCACCTTCTGCAGTTTTTTAAAGGAAGATGCCTTCATATTTTCTGACAATTTAACAGAAAAATACTATTAGTTATATTAAGGAATAAGCAGTTAAGATCAAAGAAGGTAACCTTCTGAATTCATACGTAATTTTAAAAACAGAGTTATATGGGAATATTTAGGAAAGGTAAGAAATGAGTTTCCAAGAGAAAATGAAGTTTTTGTTTTTAAAACTTCTAATTCCATACTACTCTGGTGGCATCATCATAATCAAAACAAAGTACCTTAATCCTGTAGCACTTATCCAAATGTCAATCATTTCAAAAACCTTCCAAAAAGGAAGTCACTCTTATAGGGCGTCTTTCTTTTCAGTATGTAGAAATACATTCTGCTCTCCTGATTCCCCTTTATGGTCCAATGCTAGTAATACTCTGTCCAATTTAATGAAGCAGGAAGTCTAATTAAATCAAGACTTAGCTCCAGAAAAAGCAAATGGTAACCTTCCAATGAGATCACTGGATCTTCTAATTAAAAAGGATACAAAATCTCTAAGTTGTCCAAATATTTCATCCACTTTACCAATTTGTTCTTTGTTCTCTAAATAAACTGGAGCATTGAAATAAGGCACCTTATTTTCATCTGTAGTACATTTACAAACTATGTCATCTTCACAGGGATGCAGGAACTCTCCTAATACTGAAATAGGACAAGAAAATGTTAAAATATAAAACAATTTCAAATGATATTGACCAACATCACCTAGAAGCTTTCTTCTTGAGTACCTGGGATTTCACTTTACCTGTTCTCCTCTGAGGCAAAAACAAAACAAAACTCCACACTAGCTATGTGAACTGGGGTAAGATTCTTATCTCTCTGCTTCAACGTCCTTATCTTTAATAAGGACTAGTAACAGTACCAACACCTAACATACAGTATTATGAGGAATAAACACAGTAATAAATGTCAAGTGCTTGGACAAATGCCTGGCACATTAAGACCAAACTCTTAACAGATGTTTTATTATAACAATAACTATTATATTAAACACCATGCTTACACTCTACTGTCTCTTTTCATTTCCCTAGCCCCTAACTGTAAATCAGTCTTTGTTCTCCTTTTTTCCCACCTCTTTTATAACTTCCCATTACCACCTCTTCACCAATGACTCTTCATTCTTTTTCAGGGAAGTGTGGAATCTCAAAATAACTACCATTATTTCTGTCACTCCAAACAAAAATAGTCCTAACATCCCTGCAAAACCAATTCTTCATCCCAATCATCCAAGTTCAAAACCTGGAACCTTTTATCCCCAAGTATTAGCCAAGTTCTACTGAATTTGTTTCCACTGAAATCTCTCTCCCATCAAACCCTTCCTTTTTTTTTTTTTTTTCTCACTTCCACCACCCTCACAGTGCATCATGCATGGACTGTTGCATGCTGTGGGCTAGGACCTAAGACTCTAGGCTTTGCACTATTCAAGCCATGTTGTGCAACTGCTTTAAGGTCCAACCTCATCTTTATATTAAACTCTCTTCATCCTTTCTCCTTTTTGATATAGGTTTCTACTGTCAAATCTGACTTCCATCCCACCTCATTGATACTTACTTAAAAAACTAATTAGGTCTTTTTCTTTGCTTCCCCTCTGTAGTTTCCCTTCCAAACAATTTTTTTCACATTTCTCTTACTTATGAATAGCAATTGAGAGCACATGGGCTTTGTAGTCTGAAAACTTGGCTTTATATCTCAAACTGATCACTTATTATGATCCCAGCCAAGAAACCTAACTCTGAATCAGTTTTCTTACCTGTAAAACGGGAACAACAGGAGTAAACACACAATATTACCTACTTAATAACTTCCTTTCAGCCCAAGCTCAATTTCCACCTCCCTGAACGCATTCTAAGTGTTCTTTTGCTTTCTTCATCTTCCCTTTCTCATTACAGCACTACTTTAAGTCAGTTTACAGCATCTCCAGAACTGACTCCCCAATCAAGCAGCAACTTCCGTATGAGAGCTGCTAGAGATATCTTCAGCACGTAATCCCCGAACTTAAACCCACAACCCCCGCCCCCAAGCAGGCTAAGCTTTAAGGCGACATACAAACTACATGTTCCGGAGGTCCTTGGTCCTGGCCTTTGTTAAAGCCTCCGCGGCCACCTCCTCGTCCAAATCCTCCTCTGCCGCCACCGCCGCCTCTGAAATTCCCGCCTCCACCTCGGAAGTGGTTGTTGCTGCCGCCGCGATTGAAGCCGCCACCTCGATTAAAGCCCCCCCGACCTCCGCCTCGAAAAGACATTCTTACTTTACCTGGTGAGAAAAACAGTGAATACCTTTTCGTCATTGTAACCTCTGGGTACACCACCTAACCGCTCTGGGCCACGCTCAGAACACCATACAGGGGAACAATAAGTACAGCAACCTTGCCACCTCACGCACGGCCAAGCCGCGAGAGATGAACCCGAGGCGGGACGAGTGTCACCTCCCTAGAGCCCTGTGCGCGCCGACTGGACCACTCACCAGCCTCGTCGCCCCGGCTTAGTACCTCTTCCCCGAGCAGGCAGCAAGGTCTTCACGCCGCATTCCCTTCCTTCCTCCCTCCCACCCCCCCGCAGCTAGGGTCCGGGTCCAGCCATTCTCGGATGGGTTTGGTCCCTACCGCAACTCACCGACGCCACGTGCACCTCCGACCCCACGGCGCACACCCACCTGCCTGTACTTCCGCTGTACACGAGCCTCCTCGGCCACCGTAGCCGCACACAGTGTGTGTTTTGGGGAGGAGGAGGAGACAAGAAATTCGAAAGACTGGCTTACAAAAAAGCCAGTCATCCGCAGAACCTGGGGCGCTGTCGCCTTACCAAAACAGTCGTCAGCGCTGGGAGCGCAGCAATACTAACTTCAAACCCTAGTTCACGACAGTCAGGTCAACTTGCATACGCCTCCGTAGGAAATGACGTATAATACTGGCGTCCTTTGAATCAAGAAGTTGCAGGAAGTGCCGCCGCGCTGTTGCCCTGGGAGATGGCTGGCGTTAGTGATCCGCCCCCTCTCCGGGGAGCCTGCGGGTTCTAGGTGGCTGGGGCCTGGCGGTGAGCCCTGGCTTTTCAGGCTGCAAAATGGTCTCCTCGGTCGTCGGTTCGCTGCCAGCCCCAGCAACTCTGCCCCCCACATCTCTGAGGAGTTTTCAGCTGCGCTCTGCCCAGAGGAGGATCTGGTGGCGTTTCAACCCAGTGCGAGGCTTCCTGCGTGTTTTGGAGCGCTTGTTTCTCCCGTACCTTTTGAAGTATGCACGGTTGTGAGCTGACTGCGCCTGCCCTCTCCTGCGGTCTCACCAGTTAAAGGAAGAAAAAAATGCGTGTGTGTACTTTCCTTTAAAATATTTTTTCTTTAAAAGTATATTTTATGTGACAAAAAGCCAAATAATATTTTTATCTTTTGTACCAAATGGTTTATTCAATTTGTCAAGTGCTTTTTTTTTTTTTTATGTTTTAGTTAAATAATCTCTACGCCCAACGTGGGGCTCCAACCCACAACCGGGAGATGAAGGGTGGCAGGCTCTTCCGACTGAGCCAGCCAGGCGCCCCTGTCCAGTACGTTTTTAGCACTGACAGGCTCTGGACCATCTATGCTGCAAGCCCCTCTTCCCCTTTAAGCCCTTCATATCTAATTTCAGCTTCCAGTGTAATTTCTCTTCCAAAGAAAGCTAGTGATCTATTTGTTAAATTTGGTCCGTCTCCTTTACATCAGAATTTTCTGAGACCTTGCCTTTGTATTTGACATAGTCGACCACTTCTTCGAAAGGGCAGAGATTGGTACCTACTTTAAAGGGCTAATTTTGATTCGGAAAGAACTTTGTAAACTTCACTATGAAATACTAGAAATCACAATATGTCTTCTACACTAATATATAAACTTCTGGAGAAAGCCCCTAACAATCCTACATGTGAAAGGAACTTGATAAATGTATTTTTATTCAGATTTGGTAAATGTACTTTAAATTCTGTAGATAATATAGAAAATTACTCTTCACTGCCCTGCTCTATTTTGCTTTGCTTCATCTGACTTTTATGTTCATGACCTGGCCTGAAGACAGACACTTTGAGCCACCGAGGCGTCCCTATTTGCTCCTTTTTAAGTGTCTTTTCAATTTTGCTGGAGGCATTGCTGTATTTATAAGTTACTGTTCTTTATTATTAATGTTAACAGAATTACCTAGGCCTAGAATTCTCTTCTATCTCCCACTTCATCTTTAAAATCACCACCTTGGACTCTAAGTCATGTTTGTAAAACAGGAACTAATTAAGTGGAAAGCAAGCAAACTAAACAAGGAAATCACAAAAGGAAAATAAAGTCTTTATAATTCACTCTCAACCTACAAGTTACATGTTTTGCAATATTTACAGAATTGCAAAACATCAGGGAGACATCTGAGTCACTTACAAAATCTTTCCTTAGAATTTGCTCTTTGATTTTTATTATCATATCCGGAAGGCTTGTTTGCTCTCACACATCTGTGGGTAGGGAGAGGCGGGGGAGAATAAGGAGATATGGTTCAAGAGGGAAAAGCTGATACCATCAACCTACCACTCCCCAATCAGTACAATTCAGCACTCACCAATTGTAAATAGCATCCCCTATCTCATATCAAAAACTGAGAGTGGACTCAATCAAATGGACATAGTCATGCAGACATGGCCATACAGCTGAAAAACCTCTAGCAAAATTACTAACAACTGCTTAATTACTAGTCATTACAGCAAGTACTGGCATCGCATGGGGAAGGAAATACAAAAAAATTAAAAATTTTCCCCTTTTCTGAAATTCCCACTAACTTCTTACAGAGCAACTACTGGCATCTGCAGCACCCCAACTGAGAAATCTACACTAGATTCTAAGTTCCTGAGGAGTGGACACTACATCTTATTTGTTTTGGTATCCTAAGCATTTAGCACAGTGCCCTATTTAAGAAAAAAATAAAACTAACACCCAGTATTTGTTGACTGAACTGAACTCTATAATTTGAATTTCTGCCCATCCATTAAGATCGTACATGTCAACAAATGACTACAAAATAATAGACAAAGAGATTATCAAATAAATGGAGGAAAAAGAAAAAGGATATAAAATACAGCATAATTATAAGATCCAAGATCTAAGAAGGCATACATCCATTTGTGCTACTGAAAAGTTAGGAAATCTAATTAAAATACTTGGTAAGGAGATATTCTGAACAACAGAGAAGAGAAAGGGCTGAAAAACCTATACTGGAAGAAAATTTTAAATGGACATGGCCATAGTTGACTATAAATTGGAAACATTAATATGAACTCATGACTTTCTTTTTTTAAAAAAAAGATTTTATTTATTTATTTATTTGAGAGAGAGAGAGAGAGACAGCGGAGGAAAGCCACAGAGGGAGAGGGCGAAGCAGACTCCCCACTTGAGCAGGGAGCCCAATGCAGGGCTGCATCCCAGGACCCTGGGATCATGACTTGAGCTGAAGGTAGACACTTAACCAATTGAGTCAACCAGGTGCCATGACTTTCTTTTTTTTTTTTTCATGACTTTCTTTTTTAAAACTTTCGTTATTAAAACTTCAAAGATAAAAGTTCAGAGAGTAGTACAATGAACCTCTATGTACCCATAATTTAGTTTCAACAATTAGCAGCCTTTTGCAAATCTTGTTTCATCTATCCCTTCATTACTATATATAATATATATTATTATAAATTATACATATAAACTTATTTATAAAATGTGTTTTATTTTTAAAATAAATATTTTATAAGTTACTTTATAATTATTCATGCATTACTATAATTTTTTAAAATATTTTTAAGATTTTATTTATTTATTTGACAGAGAGAGAGAGATCACAAGTAGGCCGAGAGGGAGGCAGAGAGAGAGGGGGAAACAGGCTCCCCACTGAGCAGAGAGCCTGATGCGGGGCTCGATCCCAGGACACTGAAATCATGACCTCAGCCGAAGGCAGAAGCTTTAACCCACTGAGACACCCAGGTGCCCCTGAATTACTGTAAATTATATGTGTGTGTGTATACATTTTTTTTTTTGCTGGAGTATTTTGAGGTAAACTCCACATAGCATTTCACCCACAAATCTCCAACAGAGGATTTTTTAAAACATGAGTGCAATACCATTATCACACCCAACTAAAGGAATCATTCCTTAGTATCAGCTGATAGCAGTCCATGTAGAATTTTCCCTAATTATTTCGAAATGTCTGTTAATAGTTACTTTGAGCAAGTAAAGATCCAAGCTATGCCTACACATTACATTTGATTGACATGTCTCTAAGTCTCTTATTCTTGATCAGTTTCCTCCCCCTATTTGTTTTTCATGGCCTATATTTGTTGAAGAAACAATCTTTTATCTCGTAGTATTTTCCAGCCTCTTGGTGGTGTAAACCATGTTTCTCTATCTCTGCATTTCCTATAAACTGGTAGTTAACTGTAGTGAGATCTAGAAAATTGATTATGTTCAAAGTTCAATTTTTTTTTTTTTTTTTTGTCCTTGGCTTCCAGTTTTCTCTCTGGGGAATATTAAGATTGATCAGTGGGTTTAGTGTATCAGCCTAATTTGTCTACTAGAAAGTTCCCTTCCAGCTTTTCACCTAATGGTTTTAGCAACAACTGATAATCGTCACCTAGATTTATTGGTTTATAAGTGGTTACAAAGTGGTGATATGCTAATTTTATCATTCATTCTGCTATTAGCTGAGATAAAGAATTTTCCCTCATTTTTTAATATTTATTTTTATTTCAACCCTTTGTTATTATTTTCAAGTGCTTAAATTGCTTCATCTTTGGCTTGTGAGAGCCCCTTCAAGTTGGGTCCTATGTCTTTTAATACCACTCAGTAGCCTCTAATAGCTTTCTTGCTCTCTGACACAAGATGTCTTTCTGACTTGTACATTTCCTACCTCAGCCATTTCTCCAAGGAGCCCTTCCTTCTTTTAATGAGAAATTGTATGTAAAGAACACGATCTGGACACAATGGGGTGGTTTTTGCTTCTGGATTATCGTAACTTCTAGCCATTATTGAATACAGGTAGGAGGTATATATTTTTATAAAGAAAAATTATGGTTCACTCTGACATTTTCTTTTTTTTTTTTCACTCTGACATTTTCAATTCAAAGTTAAGACTACAATGTTTTTGCTTCTTTGAATTCAAACTTGTGCCTCTTCTACCCTTTAATTATGACATTAACCTAATTACTTATTTACTTGAGCCTACAGATATATGTGTGCTGAAGTGTGTGTATGTGTGCATACATAAAATAGTTGTCAAGTGTTGATGTTGTTATTTACAGACTGCCGAATCCTATTTAAGATTTTCTTTATATCAGTTTGCTGATATTTTATTTGGAATTTTTGGACCTATAGTCAGAAATGAGGTTGATCTTTCTTTTTCTTTTTCTTGTGCTGTACATTTTGGTTGTGTAGATCCTTATTAGGATCTCTGTGGATGATTGTGCAGGAGAGGGCCAGGATAGGATGTGAGGTCTCCAGAACTTGCCTATGGCTTATTTTTCAAATGCAGAGGTTTTCTGAACCCCACGAAGTTGTATATACCTGGAATGCTTCTTTGCATCTTCTGCCCAATTATCCACTCAGAAGTGCTAAGTTCGAATGTGATGGGTAGAGAGCCTTCTGTAGACTTTATCCTGGAGCAAACGCTAAAGTAAGTTGCCCCAAGCATGGAGTACTGGCTCAGGGCACCTGGCTGGCTCAGTTGTAGAGCTTGCAATGGTAGGTCTTGGGGTTTTGATTTCAAGCCCCACATTGAGTATAGAGATTACTTAAAATAAAAAAAAATGGGGTACTGGTTCACCTGTTCTGACCTTTCTTTAATTGACCACCTAGTCCATCGCTTCTCCCAGATTTCCACTATCTCTATTTATTTTGTGGTCTCCCTTATTTTGGATGTCTCGTTGTCACCTATATAACATTTCTTAAACTTTGTTAAGTTTAATCTCTTTCTCTCTATTGAACATCTTCAGTAATTCTTCACTGTTTGTTTCCTACTGTTGTTCCCTCTTCAGTTTTTGATGGTGCCATGGAATTATTTGTGGTTTTTTTTAATTTTTAAAGATTTTTTAAAATTTATTTGCAACAGAGAGAGCACAAGTGAGGAGGAAGATTGATGGGAGAGGGAGAAACAAACCCCCCACTGAGCCGCGGCCCAACTCGGGGCTGGATCCCAGGACCCTGAGATCATAACCTGAGCCGAAGGCAGACACTTAACTGACTGAGCCACCCAGGTACCCTGGAATTATTTTTATTTTATATTTATTCTTACTGACATGTTAGGAGGGAAGAGATACAAACTAACTATACACAATGTCACTCATTATGAACCATCCTTTACCTTTCCTTTTTAATTGCTGACAGATAGGAAAGTCATTTTCTTCTACTGATTTTGTATCCAGTCATTTAATAACTTTGACATTAGGTCTAATACTTTTTCTAGTACTTTTATCTAAGTAGATGGTCATTTCACCTGCAAATAATGGCAATTTTGTCTCTTCCACTCCAATATTTATGTTTTTTTCATGTTTATTACCTCCAACAACATTATTGAAATACAGCATCTTTGATTTTTCTGGGTTTGCCTCTTGTGTTTTACCATTGTATATGGTGTTTACTGTTGGTTTCTACCCTTATCAGGTTAATGATATTTGTTCTTTTTCTAGACTTCTCACTTTTTAAAAATTAAGAATTTATGTCAAACTCATATGAAACAGCTTTTCCATATCTTATGGAAATTATATGATATCTCCATATCATATAATTATACAGATATCTTATTTTAATTAATTTTAATTAATTAAAGATTTTAATATACTGAATTATATTAATAGATATCCTAATGTTGAATATCCCTGTAAATTTCTTAAATGCTCCCCAATTGGTCATTATATTGTTTTTAACATACTGTGTTTTATAATGTATAATTTGCTAATATTTTATTTAGGATCATTGCATATAAATGAATAATTAATTATAATTATTACTTTATAGATTTCTTTCAGGGGCCAACTTACCAGCTTGGAGTAAGAGTATCAGAGTATTGCTAATAAATTGGAGGGCTTTTCATCTTTTTCTGTGTTCTGGAAAAGTTTAAATAACAGAAGAATGACATTTCTTAAAAGAGTTAGTAAAATGAACTCTTTTAAAAAAAAAAAAATGGGGGCACCTGGCTGGCTCAGTCAGTAGAGTATGTAACTCTTGATCTCAGGGTTGTAAGTTCAAGCTCCATGTTGGGTATAGAGATTACTTAAAAATAAAAATCTTGGGCCCCTGGGTGGCGCAGTTGGTTGAGCGACTGCATTCGGCTCAGGTCGTGATCCCGGAGTCCCGGGATCGAGTCCCACATCGGGCTCCCAACTCCATGGGGAGTCCACTTCTCACTCTGACCTTCTCTCTCTCACTCTCTCTCTTTCCTAATAAATAAATAAATAAAAAAATCTTAAAAAAAAAAAAAATCTTAAAAAAAGAGAGAGTTAGTAAAACTTAGTGTCTTTGAGGGAGTTAAAATCTTTAACTTTTCTATTTCTCCTTAGCTATTATTTGAGTATTCTACCTCTTCCTGAGTAAATTCTGATCATTTTATTTTCCTTGAAATTTTCATCTAGAGCTTCAGATTATTTGATAAATTGCACATGCTTTTATCACTTAAGATTCTAAGTGACAAGCCACCAAACCAGCTATGGCTAACTTTAGTAAAAGAAAATTCATTTGGAAGATAATAGGATATTCACACTATTGACACAGAGGCTAAGAAACTAGGCTTAAGAATTGAGGATAGTCACTCTGGAAGGTGAAAAGGAATCATGGGAACCTTGTATTCCAACAGCTAAGAATCTGACCAGTAGTACGCTGTCACTACTGCTGCTGCTGCCACTTCAATAAATTATTCCCAGTTGGTTATTCTCTTCTTCTATCCTTAACTCAAGATTCAAACACCAAGGAGAGAGACTCTTTTATCAGTCCCTGGTCTATAAAAAGGAATGGAACAAGGCTGGATATGGATTTCTTAACTTCCGTTTTGGAAAGCAGGTGCCAGGAATTAATTCTTCCACCAAAACAACCTGTAACAGAGGACAGATAATTTCACAAAGAAAATTGGGACCCTATTATGAAGGAAAATGGGTGTGGGTAGCCCCCTAAAAATTTCCACTTCAGTATTCCTGTAAAATTGTTTTATTCTCTCTCTTATTTTAATGTCTCAAAATGATTCATTGGTTTATGTATCAAATCTGTTACTTTTTTACTTTCTGATTTCTTTGTTATTGCTTATGTCTTCATTATTCCCTTTCTATCACTTTTTTTTTAAAGATTTTATTTATTTATTTGACAGAGAGAGAGATCAGAAGCAGGCGGTGGGGGGGGGGGGGAAGCAGGCTCCCCGCCGAGCAGAGAGCCCGATGCAGGTCTCCATCCCAGGATCCTGAGACCATGACCTGAGCCTAAAGCAGAGGCTTTAACCCACTGAACCACCCAGGCGCCCCCCTTTCTATCACTTTTGATTCATTTTATTTTAATGCTATCCTGAGTTGTATGCTCAGTTCACTTTTTTCTGTAATTTTGTTGTAAAAAATTTAAATATAATTTGAATATTTGTCTTTTTTGTTGTTTTTTTCTCTGATTTAATTTTTCTTAATTTTATTTATTTATCTGTTAGCGAGAGAGGGAGGGTGCACAAGCAGGGGGAGTGGCAGGCAGAGGGAGGGGCAGACTCCCTGCTGAGCAAGGAGCTGGATGTGGGACTCAGTCCCAGGATCCTGGGATGACTTGAGCTGAAGGCAGACACAACCAACTGAGCCACCCAGGCATCCCATGTTGTTGTTTTCTTCTATTCTTTCTAAGCTTAGAAATCATTCGTTACCTAAGTTTTTGTTTTTGTTTTTTTTTAAGATTTTATTTATTTGTCAGAAAGAGAGAGAGCATAAGCAGGGAGAGCTGCAGGCAGAGGGCGAAGCAGACTCCCGGCTGAGCAGAGTTCCCAATTCAGGATTCGATCACAGGACCCTGGGATCATGACCTGAGCTGAAGGCTCAGCCCAACCGACTAAGCCACCCAGGATCCTTCCCCTCATCTAAGATTTAATACTTGTTTCAGTTGAATTTCTTTTAGAGGTAAGAACCTTGATTCTAGTTTTAGCAATATTATAAAGTGTGTGAATAAGAATTTGGTCAGGAAAACTTGAACCACTGTAAGTATTTTAAATGGAAAAGAAGATCAGAAACAGTTCTTGTTCACATGGGATGAGCAATAAAATACGTTACAGTTTTTCCATAGATCTTATCTCCCATTTTCCATTGTAATAAAGTCTGAGGAGATCTGTATCCTCTGGACTTCCTGTAGAACATCACATTGTTCCATTACATTGATGGCATTACCTTGATCGGAGCAGGTAAGCAAGAGATAGCTAGCATGTTGAATGCCTTGATGAGATGCATATACTCCAAAAAGGAAAAAAAAAAAAAAAAAAAGACATATACTCCAGAGGGCAAGAGACAAGATCTGGCACATCAATAAAATTTTGAGGAAACCAGTGCTTAGAAACATGCTAGTATATCTTCTCTAAATTAAAAGACAAATTATTTCATCTTGAACTGCATTTCACAAAGAAGGAAGCACAAAACACAGGAATACTGCTCAGGCTGCCAGAGCAAGAAGGAGTTTTGCACTGATCTGACAGAGCCCATGATGTTAGAATTGTCAGTTGTGAGAAAAAGAACATTGCATAATGTTTGAGAAAGAACATTGAGAGAATTACAGTAGAGAACCCTGGGGTTCTCTCTTCTGGAGCAGAGCCATGAACTATCTGTAGCAGGGAATGATACTCTTAGAGGAACAACTGTATACTGGACCCTGGTAGATCTGGAATTACTGAACACTGGACACTGTATCACCACGTGACCAGAAATGCCCATTGTGAGGTAGGTCCTAACGGACCCACAAAACATAAGGTTGAGCAGGCCTAGCAAAAATGTATTATAAAATGGAAGTGTTACATCCAGAACCAAATACAAACCTGACCAAGGGCATTAGCAAAGTGCATCAGCTGGTAGCGCAGATTCCCCCTGCCCACCTAATCCAAACTGTTGCACCCAAGTCCTTCCCTCAGCTCACACGTATGGCTCTGTAAGGAATTTGGTACAACCAGGAGGAAGGAAAAACGTGTTTGGTTTACAGAGGGGTTGGTGCAGTGTGTAGGTACAAGCTACATACTTGTATGTACATACTTGTATGTAGCTTCTACCTACTTGAAAACGGACAGCAGCTGCATTACAGCCAAACTCGGAAGTGGTTTTAGAAGATACTGGTAAGGGAAAGTCTCCACGATAGGCAGAGCTTCAAATGATACACCTGGTCACCCACTTTGTGTGGAAAACCTGATGGCCCCAAACAAGACTGTATATGGAATCACAGGCAATAATGATTGCCTGACCATCTTTTTTCCTAGAATAAAAAGTATTCAAGGACTAAGAACAAGAAGATCAGGGCACCTGGGTGGCTCAGTGGGTTAAGCCTCTGCCTTCGGCTTGGGTCGTGATCTCAGGGTCCTGGGATCGAGCCCCGCGTCGGGCTCTCTGCTCGGCGGGAAACCTGCTCTCCCCCCCCCTTGCCTGCCTCTTTGTCTACTTGTGATATCTACCTGTCAAATAAATAAATAAATTTTTTTTTTAAAAAAAGAATAAGATCTGGGGTAGAAACATGTAGATGTACATATAAGAGTGGGAATGAAGTATAGAAATATTTATATCACGTGTTAATACCCACTAGTGAACCTCCACCAGAGAAAAGATACTAAATAACGAACAAAATGACTCAGCCAATTGGTATCAGCCAGTGTCAGCAACCACCCCAGTGCTAGCACAATGGGCGCAAGAATAAAGTGGCTATAGTAGCAGAAATGGAGGCTAGCCAAGAGGCCAATATCATGGGCCCCCTAAGATTAACTTGGCTGATGCCGTCAACAACTGTCCAATCTGAAAGCAGCAGAGACTAATGATGGGTCCCCATGACAGCACAATTCATCAGGGCTACCAACTAGCCACTCATAGGTAAATTGACACAGTTGATCCTTTCAGTCTTAAAAGGGCCGGTGATACATTCTCACAGAAATGGACACATATTCCATGTTAAAATGTGCCTTCTTTGCCTGCAGGGCCTTAACTAGAGTCATAATCTGAAGAATTTCAGCGTATTTAATCTTCCAACGTCCTGTTAGACAAGGGGACCTACCTGACACAAGGGAGATGTGAGAGTGAGTCAATGACTGTGCGATTCACTGGTCATATCACATACCACCATCCCACTAGAAAACTGGCCACCTTATGGAGCATTGGAACAGCCCACTGAATGCAGAAATGAGGTGCTATTTAAAGGCAATACTCTGATGACCAAAAGCTGTCCTCCAACAAGCAATATATGCACTGAATCAAAGCCCTTCATTTAGCATTGTATCCCCAATAAAGAGAAGATGGAGATCTGGGAGCTGAGGAACAGAAGCGGAAATGACCACATGTACTGTCACTCCCGGTGACTGACTGGGAGCGTGGTGCTTCCTGTCTCCGCAACTGAGACTTTGAAGACTTAGGTCTCCTGTTGCGCAATGGAAGCATACTTTTGTCAGGAGGCACAGCAAGAATCCCAATGAATTATAAACTAAGCCTTCTGCCTCATGCACATTGATTGGGCTTCTGGTGTCTGGGGACCAGCAAGAAAGAAGAGGAGCCACTATGTTGACAGGGATAACTGACCCTGCTCATTTGGAGGAAGTAGGGCTGTGTTATATGATGAGGAAACGGAGGAGTATGGATGGAACCATATGAGCTCCTTGGGTGCCTCTTGTGACAGTTAAAGGATAAAAACAGAAACTATGGTCTGAGAAGGAAATGTAATGATCCAGGTTGTTTGGGAGTCATTACATTAGGTAAACAACTGAGGCTGGCAGAGTGTGGAAACTCTGAGTGAAAGGAATCTGTAATGGATAGGAAAGAGGCAGAGGATGAGTATCACCTGCAGCCTCAAGATCTACTACAAAGGCTCCTGCGATTTTGAAGGAGCCACTCTTGGAGCGTGTATGAAAAGTAGACTAAGACAAATGGTGGACTCTGAAGACAAGAAGATGAGTTTCCCCAATCCTACTTCATCGAAGGTTTTGCTGTCCTAACTGTGAAAAGTATGATCAGCAGACACTTCTTCTGATGGCAACTAAATGTCGATCCTTCAGTGTCGGCCTCAGCTACAGAGAACGGACTCCCCTAAGGGGATGCCTTTCCTGGGCAACCCACTCCAGATGACTGAGCAAGGCAGGGTTTCATGATCTAGCCATTTCTACCTGACCCAGAGACGTTTGACAGGCCACACTCACTCCATGAGTTGAGTGGGGCTTTGTTAAACCTATATTGCAGTCTCACTTTTCTCTCTGCTCACTCCTGCTTCTCCTCCTTTCTTTTCACAGGAGTTAATTTCTAATATGTATACTGTACCCCCAACTCTGTCTCATGTCTGCTTCAGGAGAACCCTTACAGACTTTTCTATGCTCAGAGGATATAATTTGATCATAGCATAACTGATGCATGGCAAAGAATTGTTTTGTTGAAGATTTTTAATGTATTCATCACAGCCTTCAATATAATATACTTTTACTTTTTATCTCCTGGTCTTCACCCTTGAGGGAAAAAACCATAATTTTATTTTACTAAAAACATAAGAAGTTTTCTCCCAGTGTAGTTTCTGTCTTCCCTGGAAAATAGAATTGAGGCATTGTCTAGTAACAAAGTGGGGAAATCAATTTCCTCTGGAGGAAACATACTCCCTATTGGTCACCTCCCTCAACTATCTACTGGGAAGGTCTTTTTTGGTTTCAGTTACGGTAAAACTCTGGATTTTAGCCAAATTCTCTGAGTTCAAAAGTACAAAGCTCTTTAGGACGCTGGCTCTTTCTAAATGTTTTTTCAAAGGTTAAAAATTAAATTTCGAAAGAATACCCAGAGTGAGGAAGAGAGACAGACCCTGAGAGTCTCCAACATGAAGATTGCTTATGTTATTTTGTTACTTTTGTGCTTCTACATAAGCTTTTGCAAGGTAAGTAAGTAACTCAATATTTTATTTTATGTAGACTATTTTAATTAGATTTTTAAATATCATCGAAATGTAAGCAATATGTTAAAGACGTGGGGGAAGGGAGGAAAAAATAAAATAAGACAAAATCAGAGAGGGAGACAAACCATAAGAGACTCTTAACTACAGGAAACAAACAGGGTTGATGGAGGGGAGAGGGTAACTGGGTGATGGGCATTAAGGAGGCAGGTGATGTAATGAGCACTGGGTGTTATATGTAACTGATGAATCACTGAACTCTACCTCTGAAACAATACACTATGTGTTAATTAAATTTAAATAAAATAAAATTGAAAATAAATAATAAATAAGATAAAAAGTAAAAAAAGAGAAATCTTAAGGATATTATTTTGATTTAGAGATTACATAGTTCAGATACCAACAGTGGCAGTATATAATCAGTAACAAAGATTTTATGTTAATATCTTGATGAAAGAGCTTTAGAAAATTGCTTTTTTCATGTACTCTTATCTGTGTATAGAAATTGAACTGAATGAGAATTTTACTAATATAGATCTGTAATTTATAGTAATCATATTAAATCAAAAAATATTTACTAGACTCCTTCTACATGCAAGGTATATCTCTGGGCAAAGAGCATGTTTTATCTCCAACAGCCCTTCAGTACAGTTGTAGAAAGATGACATAAACATGACAATGAGGAAATAATAAGCAAGATTTAAATAACTTTTGAGAAGGAACTTTTGCAAGACATTTAATTGCCAAAAATGTTACAAATAACATGTGTCGAGGGACTTTAATGAGAGGAAAAATCCCTTCCTGCTGAAAGGTCATGAAGAGTTTATGAACCAAGTGGGATTTGAGCTGGATTCATAATTCAGGATTAGTGTAGAGAAACAGAGTGACTTGCATACTTTTCAGCCTGGAAAAAACAGCAAGTGCTATGATAGAAAGATAGTAAAGCCCTGGTCTCCTCCAGGTGAATAAATCCATTTGATTAGAATGGAAACTTTGCGGGGAACTTGGGCAGTCAAAACTGGTATGACAGATTATAGCCAGGTTGGAAGGTCATCTATTAAGGTTAGATAGGCTTAGGATATCTTAGACAATTCTTGATGATTGCCTACTTTTGTGATCAAAGCACTTTGAAACAGGATTACAAAAACTGTTTTGTCTTAATGCCAGCTTAGAGAAGCAAATATTGAAAGAAAACTAAGACATGAGAATTACTGACTTTAAGCTTCCTATAACTTCTAAAATATATATTCAGTGCTTGTAACAGAGAACAAGTGGAAATAAATTAAGTGCTCATTGATAAGAAATTGATTAAATTATTGTACATCTATAAATAAACTATCATGTAGCTATTAAAATGATGCATTTTATATTTGTTGAGAAAAAGGCCTTACTAAAATCTTATTTTTGTTAAAGAAGAAAATATACATACATTTATGTATCTATGTGTATGTGTACATTTGCACACACATACACATAAATACACACATATAGCTGCTCATCTAACAGCAATTTAAAAGTTCCTGGAGGGTATATATCAAGCAGATACCAGTTGGTAATGCAATTACTAGTGATTTTTATTTCTTGTTTTACACATTTGTGAATTTTCAGAATTAAGAAATTCTGTTTTGTTAGTCATTTTTTAAAATACAAAATAAATGTGTGTTAATTTACAATAAGGAAAAATTTATTTTTGAGGAAAAGACATTTCAGTCATATTTTTTATTCCCAGAACAAAAAGAAAAGAAAATAGTATTTTTCACTTACAGAAAGGGAAGAGCCTCTTTTACTGAATAATCATTCAATAATAAAGTTATCTTCTTTAAAAAAACAGCATTTTGTAGGAATTGTCATATTTGTGAAAATTTCAGAACTTCTTAAAATATTAGTTTATAAAAGAAAATGGAATACTGAGAGATAACCATTTTTTATTAACATATAATGTATTATTTGTTTCAGGGGTACAGGTCTGTGAATCATCAGGCTTATACAATTCACAGCACTCACCATAGCAATTCACAGCACTCACCATACCCTCCCCTATGTCCATCACCCAGCCACCCTATCCCTCCCACCACCCCCTTCTAGCAACCCTCAGTTTGTTGAGATAACCATTTTGAAATGGAAGTTGCCATAGAGACAACATAAATGTGTTCAAAGAAGTTTTAAAATGTGTCTACATTTTCTAAATGAAAATACATACATCTTGGAGACAATTTTGTTATTTTGAATGCTAGGACCAGATTTCCCTCTAAGGAGTAAAAAGTCCCATGCCCTTTTTATATTAAATACTTTTGGTGGACTTGTTTGAAGGTGAATTATATCAATGGCAGGAGTGAACTGGCAATGGGATAGACTTAGGTGGTTCTGAATAGTGAAATGAGAATTCTGGTTTTACTGCCTAGTCATAGAGATAAGGGGACTCAGGTTTCTCTGGGAGATAAAACCAGAATACAGAGGGATTGGCTGCTGTATTAATAACCAAGGTATAAAAAGAATAAATATAGAGATAACCACTCAATATGGTTATTTACTACTGTGGGAGTATTGTGTTGTAACATAAACTCTGACCAAACCTTAAATTTTTATTTATCCTAAAAGTTTATTATAAGCCTGTTTATATCAGTAATATTTTGGAAGGAAAGAACTAGGGTGATGTTCAGCAGAGTCAAGAGATGATGGAAAGACAATATGCAAAGGAAGCAACATGTAATGCAGAGAGTGAGGTCAGCAAAAATGGCAGAGTAAGCAAATCCAAACACTTGTCTTTACACACACACACACACACACACACAATCATGCAGACTGTCAGAACCAACTTTGTCAGAACTCCAATTATTAATCAAAGCCCTACAGCGTCCAAATGAGCACTGAATGAGGGAAAAGGCAACTTAAAAATGGTAGGAAAGCTTTGTGGAATTTCAACTTGCCCTAGCCCTACACTGTCTCCAGTTCAGTGGCAGTCTTAAAGATGGCAGTCCACATGTGAAACTCTCATCCCTAGCTCTAGAAGGAGCAGAGCAGACTTTGTTTTAAAAGAATGGTGTTTGTTTACTTTAACCTGCCTGGGGGGGGGGGTACTGGAAAGACTGATCAAAAGTATTTGTCTTTATTCAGACAAAAAAAAAAAAAAAAGTATTTGTCTTTGCTTCGCCTAACTCAGAACTCACTCAGAGTGAAAAGGTAGTGGGCATTCTCAAAAACATTGTGAGGCACCAAACAGCCTGCAGCTGTCTGGGACAAAAGATTACAGTTGAGACAAACAGTAGAGTGCCAAAACCTGGGAGGAAAAGTTAGGGAAAGAGTTTCTATGGGAAATTAAACCATTCAAAAGTCCCTGTGAATACTTGGGAATTTTTTTAAAAGTAACACATATGTCCAGGTCAGGATGCATGTTCAGAAAAGATCTAAGACCCTAAGCCAACACCTCTAGGTGATCTCTTGGCTCAATGCAAGCATGAAGTGAAGGCTAAGAGAGAATTGTAAATGGCCTGGCTAAATGTTGAAAGGGGGGGTACTCAAGCACAGAGCTAATTTGCAAAGTCTAGATGAGGTTTTTTGTTATTGATTTGAAGAGTTTCTTATTCTTTTTATTTCATTTCTTTCTCCTCTCTCCCTTTCTCTTTCTCTTTACTTTTTCTTTTTCCTTCCCCTTCCTCTCTCTCTCTCATTCAAAGAAATATTTGTCTAAACACTCGCTGAGTGCAAGGTAAAGGAACAGAAACGTCAGAAACCACACATGACAAAAAACACTTTGCTGTACAAAAACAGTTTAGATAAGTCACTAAACAAACAGCTACAATCTATAGCAAGGAAGAAAAGCAAACCTTGAGGAGAAGGAAAAATCTTGTTTCAAGAGTTACTACACTGTAATATTCCAACTGTCTAGTTTTAACAAAATGATGAAGCATGTAAAGAAACAAGAAAATATGGCCCTTTCATGGGAGAAATTAACAGAAATGAGGAAGAACAGACTTTGGACTTACTAGACAAAGACTTTAAATTGACTATTGTAAATACTTTCAAAGAGCTAAAGGAAACCAGGAGGATGATGTATGAGCAATAACAATATCAATGAAGAGATAGAAATCATAAAAATCATAAATTCTGGACTGGCAAAGTATAATGACAGAAATGAAAAACTCACTAGGGTTTTTTTTTTTAAGATTTTATTTATTTATTTATTTATTTATTTATTTATTTATTTATTTGACAGAGAGGAGAGAGATCACAAGTAAGCAGAGAGGCAGGCGGGGGGGGGGGGGAAGCAGGCTCCCTGCTGAGCAGAGAGATCCCAGGACCCAGGGATCATGACCTGAGCTGAAGGCAGAGGCTTTAACCCACTGAGCCACCCATGCGCCCCCTCACTAGGGTTTTAACAGCAGATTTGAGCAGGCAGAAAAGTAAGTGAACTTGAAGATCAGTCAAATTATCAAGTTTGAAGAGCAGAAAAAAGAGAGAGAGAGAGAGAGAAACAGAGTTTAAGACCTGTGGGATACCATTAAGAACACCAAAATATACATAATAGGAACCTCAGAAGAGGAGAGAACATGTTAGAGAGAATATTTGAAGAAATAATAGCCAAAATTTCCCAAATTTGATAAAAGATATGAATCTACATATTTAGGAAACTTACCAGCCCCCAAGAAGATAATGTAAAGAAATCCACACCAAGACACATCATAATGAAATTGTTAAAAGCCAAAGAACAAAACAGAGTATCTTGAAAGCAGCAAGAGAAAAGCAACTCATCATGGTCAAGGAATTTTCAGTAAGATTAAAAGTATATTTCTCATTAGAAACTATGGACGCATGGAGAAGGGAGTGGGATGACATTCTTAAAGTGCTGAAAGAAAAGACTGTCAATCAACAATTCTGTATGGAACAAAATGATCCTTTAAAAATGACAGAGAAATTAAGACATTTTCAGATAAACAAAAGCTGATGGAGTTAGTTACTAATAGATAGGAAATTCACTCTAAGAAAGATAGTCCTGCAAGCTTAGCAAAAATATGCTAGACAGTAGCTGGAAGCCATAAGAAGAGAGAAAGAACTTCAGTAAAGGTAACTATATAGGTAAATACAAAAGTCAGTATAATTTTATTTTTGGCTTGTAGCTCTACTTTTTATTTTACATGATTTAAAAGAAGAATATAGAAAAATAATTATAAATCTATGTTAACATGAATAAAATGCATAAAGATGTAATGTGCGACATTCTCCAAACAACATAAAAGGGGAGTTTTATATGCAACAACATATAAAAGCAGGGTTTTTATATGCCCTTGAAGTTAGGCTGGTATCAATTCAAACTAGATTGCTATACCTTTAAGATGTTAAGTATAATCTCCATGTCAGCCACAAAAAAAATTTTTTTTAAGGTTTTCATTTATTTATTTGACAGAAAGGAGAGAGCACACAAGCAGGCAGAGAGGCAGGCAGAGAGAGACAGGGAAGCAGGCTCCCCGCTGAGCAGAAAGCCCGATGTGGGACTTGATCCCAGGACCCTGGGATCATGACCTGAGCCAAAGGCAGAGGCTTTAACCCACTGAGCCACCCAGGCGCCCTGCCACAAAAAAATTCTTAAAAATATATAGAAAGAAGAAAATGAAAACAGTTCACTACAAAGAAATCAATAAAACACAAGTCAGTAATAGAAGACATGAAGAACAACAGTTATAATACATACAGAGAACAAATTGCAAAATGACAAAAGTAAGGCCTTCCTTATAAACAACTTAAATGTAAATGGGTTAAATTCTCCAATGAAAGGTATAGATTGGCAAAATTTATTTTTTAGAAAACTAACCATGGTCCAACTATATGCTATCTACAAAAGACTCACTTTAGATCCGAAGACACAAATAGATTGAAAGTGAAAGGATGGAGAACAATATTCTATACAAATAGTAACCAAAATGGAACTGGAAGTGGCAACACTAATATCAGATGAAACAAAGAACATTAGATATTGACAAAAGAGTTCATTTAAAATACATAATTATAATCATATACACACCAAACAGTAGAACCCAAAATTTATGAGACAATGACATAATGGAAGAGAAGAAGAATTCTATAATAATAATTGGAGACTTCTATATCCCACTTTCCATAATAAAGTTTCCATAATAGAAAATCTGGACAGAAGATTAATAAGAAAATAGAGGATTTTAATAGCACCATAAATCGACCAGATCTAACAACTAGACATATCGAGCACTACACCCAACAGAAGCAGAATACACATTTTTTTTCAAGTGCACATAGAACATTCTCCAGCATAGGACATATGTTAGGCCACAGAACATATCTCAGTAAATTTTAAAATATTGAAATCATAAGAAATAGTTCTTCTAAAGATGATGGAATAAAACTAGAAATCAGTAACAGAAGGAAAACTGGAAAAATCACAAATATGTGGAAATTAAACAATATACTTTTAAACAACCAGTGGTCAGAGAAATCACAGAGTAAATTAGAAAACACTTAGTAATGAATGAAAGAAAAAATACAGTACACCAAAACACATAAGATATGGCAAAGCAGTTCACACAGGGAAATTTATAGTAGTAGATGCCTACATTAAAAAAAAGAACAAAGTGGTGCCTGGGTGGCTTAGTGGGTTAAAGCCTCTGCCTTCAGCTCAGGTCATGATCTCAGGGTCCTGGGATCAAGCCCCGCATGGGGCTCTCTGCTCAGCAGGGAGCATGCTTCCCCCTCTCTCTCTGCCTGCTTATGATCTCTCTTTCTCTCTCTCTCTCTCTCTCTGTCAAATAAATAAAATCTTTAAAAATAAAATAAAAGAAAAAGAAATATTCTTAATCAAAACCTAACCTTACACCTTACAAGAACCAGAAAAAGAAGAGCAAACTAAATCCAAAGCTAGAAAAAAGAAGGAAATAATAAAGATTAGAATGGGGAATATACTGAATTTTATCAAATTGCTTTGTATTTCTGTGATGTTGGTAATTATTTCTGTTTCATTTCTGACTTTATCTATTTGGGTCCTCCATTTTTTCTTGATGAGTCTGGCTAAAGGTTATCAATTTTGTGTATCTTTTCAAAGAACCAACTCTTGGTCTTGATCTTTATTAGTTCCTTCCTTCCACCAACTTTGGCTTTATTTGTTCTTCTAGTTCAAAATAAACAGTGTTGTCACAGTGAATTGTAAGGATGAAGGGATGAAGAAACAAGTTGAGTTTTCAGTTTTTTCATTCTAATGGTCATTTGGAATTTTTGTTTTTAAAATATAAAATAGTAAAACCATGCAGACTAGCAGGTGTGCCAAGTGCAAACAATAGTACATACAAGACATATTTTACCAAATTTGAACAGTATCTTTAAAATGAAATTTATTCTTTTTTTATCAATGTATTTAATTGTTCTTAAACCGCAGTATTATTGGGGCCTCTGGGTGGCTCACTCATTTAAGCATGCCTTCAGCTCAGGTCATGATCTCAGTGTCCTGGGATTGAGCCCCACATCCGGCTCCCTGCACAATGGGGAGTCTGCTTCTCCCTCTCCCTCTGTTGCTCCTCCCCTGCTGTGCTCTCTCATTCTCACTCTCTCTCAAATTAATTAATTAATTAAATCTTTTTAAAAACCTGCAATGTTATTATTCATTACTATAACAGACCTATAGATAGTATAATTTTTTCCTTTTTTCATTAAATATTTGTGTAGTTAAAATATTTATCTATTTTTTCCTTATTTGCACTGTACTATATTTTTTACTCTTTTATATTTTACAAACATGGTTTGGTTTTTTTTAAAGATTTTATTTATTTGTTTGAGAGAGAGAATGAGAGAGCATGAGAGGGGAGAGGTCAGAGGAAGAAGCAGACTCCCCACCAAGCAAGGAGTCCAATGCGGAACTTGATCCCGGGACTCCAGGGTCATGACGTGGGCTGAAGGCAGTCACTTAACCAACTGAGCCACCCAAGCGCCCCTAAACATGGTTTTTATATATATGTGAATTTCAGTGAAAGAAGATGTTTGCTATTTACATTTTTCTGCATAATTTATCATTCATTTCTTTCATGGTTTTTATTGAAAATAATTTTGTTGTGTAGGAAGTAATGTTTTATAAAAGTATCTGTTCTGGGAGCACCTGGGTGGTCAGTTGGTTGAGTGTCAGACTCATGACATGAGTTTCCACTCATGTCATGATCTCAGAGTCATGATCTCAGGGTAGTAAGATTGAGCCTGGTGTTTGGGTCTGTGCTCTTGCTCATGCAGAACTTGAGATTCTGCTTGAGTTTCTCTCCCCCTCCCTTCCCCTGCTCCTTGCTTGAACTCTCATTGTCTCTGTCCAAAATAAAATATATATTTTTTTTTAAAAGTGTATGTTCTGTCTGTCAAATACACTAGGTTTGCCATTTGTCAATAGACGTACAATTCTTTGCAACTCATATTCTAAAGGGCCAGTTTCTTTAACGTATAGAGTTCCTGCAAGAAAACAAAACAAAACAAAAAAGCCAAACAAACAAAGACAACAATGCGGTATACATCAGCAAAAGATATGGTTAGTGCAAAAAGAAAAATAAACTCTCTCTTAAAGTTTGAACATATTGAAAGATGTCCAATCTCACTCATTGGGGAAAATTGCAGATAAAACTGTACTCTGATTACGTTTTTATATACCAGATTGGCAAAGATAAAAAAGTTTAGTGACGTATATGTAATGTGGTCAAGATTACGGAAAATAGGCACTGTCACAGATTGATGATGGGAATGCAAATGAAAACAACCTCTGTAGAGAGAAATTAGGCAATATCTTTCAAAGTTAAAACGGCTAATTTTTTTTTTTATTCAGCAATTTCACTCTCAGGTAAGTACTGACATGTATTTAGTATATGTGGGAAATGATGTGTGTTATATAAAAAGATTCACTATAACATTGGTTATAATAACAAAACATTGGAAAGGGCCACTGGTTGCAAATTGCACTGGTGTTGGGGGGCAGAGTTAGAAAATGAAATATGGGCTCATGTACGAATGATGATCTCTGGAAAGATTCAAAAAGAACTATTAATGGTTGACTCTGAGGTGGGCCTGGGTAGGTTGAATGGATAAGGAAGAAAAGGAAATATATTTTTATAGGCACCCTTTTGAACCTATTTATAATATTCCTTTGTGTTTCCTATTTTTAAAAAATTAATTAAAAATGAAAACAACAATAAAATTTCAGCCATCTTACATTCATAATAAAAAACAAAACCAATAAAGTAGGCCAATGATTTTTTTTTTAATCTCTGAGGCAAAAATAATGGAAGTGATCCTAAAGCAAAATTCTCAATTTTTTAAGAGCAGGGTCTCAGGGCCCACCCTACCTGCGCACACCATACAACCATTTTCTTACCGTTTCCAACAACAACATATTGGTCCTGGGACAAATGGGGTAGTTATTTAAAAAATAAAACAAACAGTAAAAATATCAGAATTCGAATTCTTTATGTGAATTAAAACAATTCATCATTATGTATTAGTAAAGAAACATTACTTTTTTATCTGAATAGAATGACTGCTGGTTAAGTTCTGGTTGTTGGGGTAGCAGAGCATGACTTTATATCAGAAACAGGTATAATACAAGATAGATTGAAG
Source organism: Nasua narica (assembly GCA_028533885.1). Classification (NCBI taxonomy): domain Eukaryota; kingdom Metazoa; phylum Chordata; class Mammalia; order Carnivora; family Procyonidae; genus Nasua; species Nasua narica. The sequence continues at coordinate 81,398,353 of CM052800.1, read as the reverse complement.
GAGAGAAAAAAAATGTAGAAAAAAGTTGCTAGCAAAGACCAGGATGAGAAGAAACTGAAGCCACAGAGGGTATAAAACTCTTCCAATGGAAGGACTTCCCATATGGTTATTAACTTTCAGGATAGGAGCTGTTTATTCACTTCTGGAAGAAAAACAAAATTCTATATTATTTATATAATATATATTATATTAATATACATATAAATTCTCTATTATACTCTTTTTGAATTGTTTCCATTTTTTATCTCAGTGTTTCCCAGGGATATGATTGTACCAGTTAGTTAATGCCGTAATAATAAAATCACCATAAAATCTCAGTGGCATAGAACTTTATTTAGTATACAGGTCTGTGGGTAGACTGGTGATCAGGTGATCTCAGCCGGACTCAGCTAGAGTGGTTCTTTGCTAGTCTGGCCATGTTCTTCTCGTAGCTATGGCAGAGAAGCAAAAGGACAAACCCAACTGGACAAATACTTTCCAATCTCCTGCGTCATATCTGCTGACTTCCTGTTGATTAAAGCAAGTCACATGGGCAGACCCAGAGTCTAGAGTTAAGAAAATACACCATGCCCCCCAGTGAGAAGCACAGCAAGGGACTGAAAGGGTAGGGAGGGTAGAACTGGGGCCACTTGTAATCCACCACAGTTACCATCATATTTGCATTTCTATAGGGTCATAAATGTTTATTTGGTTTTCGCAAATATTTTTCCTTTGATCCCTAGAACACCTCTGTGCAAATATTGTTTTTATTTTCCACATTTAAAATTTTTTTTTTAAGATTTCATTTATTTATTTGACAGAGACAGTGAGAGAGAGAGAGAGAGAACACAAGCAGGGGGAGCAGCACAGGGAGAGGGAGAAGCAGGCTCCCCACTGAGCAGAGAGCCCGATGCGGGGCTCGATCCTGGGACCCTGGGACCGTGACCCGAGCCCAAGGCAGCCACTCAATGACTGAGCCACTCAGGCGCCCCTATTTTCCACATTTTATAGAAGAACAGAATCAGAAAGTAAAGTCACTTACTGAAGATCACATAGCTACGTAGCAGTGGAAGGGGGCAGTGGAGGCCTTTTCTGTGCTTCGGTCATAGTTGATCATTCTTTTTCCTTTGTTTATAGGATATAGGTGAAAAACAACAACAATGGACAAAGACAATCCAGGTAAAGCTATATAGCTATATACTGGGGTGAATAGAAGTTTGTTTCTTGTTTTCTAATTACCAACCATCTATCTAAAATTGTGTCATCGTAGTCATGCCTAGAATAAAAAGACAAAATTCACATCAAAATAATTGCTACATCATTGCAAATACCAAGGAAAAGGCCAAAACCAAACCAAACAAAAGCAAACCCATATACACAGAAAAGAAAGGTAACTAAAGGAGTTGAGTCATGTTTTGTAGATGAGTATAGTCATAATTGCTAAAAATTTTTGAACATGTGCTTCTAGCATATGTAAATATATTTATTAATAAATAATAAATACACTGCTATATAAATAATGTACCTTAAAAAACAAATTCAATTTTAAGCATATAAATAATACCATAATAATTTTCATCAGTCTCAATGGAATAATGTCATTAAACACACTTCATTATTTTTAAAAATTTTCATTTGTTTTAATGGCATACTAACTGCAAAAGATACTTTAGAAAGAGCAACACACAATAAACACATAGGGAGTGGTTCATCATTGATGATACTAAATATAAAACTGTATTTCTAATACTCATTTTAATACTACTAATTGGGGGACAGGGCTGACTTCTTGTCATATCTAATTAACTTTTCATTGTTTTTACCCCCATGATGTGGCTGATGAACAGCTTCTACTGGGGTTAGAATTGTAGACTCTGCCATTTGCTTTCCCATTGGTGCTGCGCTTTGGCATTATTTTCAATCCAACATTCATTTCACGCTATTAATTTTTAAGCCACTTACCCATTTATGAAGATTATATTTAGTTAAAACTAAATCATATAATCCATAATATTCCTTAATCCGACACATGTATATGATCCTCCATCGTAAAACAAAAACCTTCACTTGACTCAATATCCCCTTCCAATTATCACCCCATTTCTCTGTGTCCTTTATATTTAAACTCTCAAAAATTTACTGTGCCCAGTTTCTTTTTTTCCATTATTTCTTGAACCCAGTCAGACTTGAGTTCCCACCATTCCACCAAAATTACATTTTTCAAGGTCACCATTTAACTAGAGAAGCATTAGACACAACTGCTGGTCACTACTTCCTTCTCTTTGCTCTGTGCGCCATTTTCTATTTGTTTGCCTTTTACTTCACTAACCACATCTTCTCATCTCCTTTACTAATTCTTCATCATCTACCCAACTTCTAAATATTGGAGGGTTCACATCCTCCAGTGGCTTTATATTTCATTCAGAGAATAAGCTGAACTTTATAGTAACTTATAAGGTCCTGTATGATTGATCACCCATCCCTCCAGTTCTCTGACCTCATCTCCTCCTGGTCTCCCTCCAGCCACTTATTCCCTCCAGCCACAGCTGCTTCCTAGACCAAGAGCACATCACATCTTCTTCTCCCCTACAGAGTTGGCTAATTGTTCTGTCCATGACACCTCACATCTAGATACCTGCCTGGCTTGCTCACTCACCTTCATATCTCTGCTCCAAGGTAAACCTTCCCTCAAAGTCTTCCCTGTCAATTCTATACAAAATAGTAGTCCTCCCCTTCATTCTCCCCAGTCTCTATCCCTCTTACTCTGCATAACATTTGTCACCTTATGTTATACTATGTATTTATTCTCTATTCACTTTTGTCTGTCTTCTACTAGAAATGTAAGCTCTGTGACTTTGCGCAGTTCGCTCTTGTATCCCCAGGATCTAGAACAGTTCCTGGCACATAGTAGGCTCTCAATAAATACTGAATGAATATGTTATGAGTGCAGGCACACATGCCAATCCATATTTGAATATTAGTAAAGATTAATTTCTTCCTACTTTTTCAATAAAACAAATAATATAATTTCTGTTATTTTACCTACCTGATTATCTTCACACTCCCAGGTTATATGTAACCCACTTTAAAAGTTATTGGTCAGCAGAAGTATTTCTCAGTCTTTGGGAGCATAAGAATCCTTATGGAACTTGTTTAAACTACAGATTTCTAGGTCTTTCCCTAGAGATTCTAACTCAGAAAATCTATTGTTTGGGTCCAAGAGTCTGCATTTACAAGATGATTCACCTTAGGTGGTTTTGATGCAGATGGTCAAGGGCCACAATTGGGAATACCTGATCCATATATTTGATAGGTCTTTTATAGCTTGTTACTCCAGGCTAAATAAAAATGAAAAAAATTCTTTAGCATGCTTCAGTCAACTCACACATAGCTCACACACAGAATGATTTAGGTCCCATACTTTCTCGATAAGTGGCTCTCAAGGCTTGGCATTATGAAGACTACCTACATATAGATAGCTATGTATATCTAGATACCCAGCCTCCGATACGCAGTATTGGCTAGGTTATACAGTAGTCAGAGCCAATTCCAAAATCTCAGTGGCTTCACACTACCGAAGTTAATTTTTACTCATGTAAAGTCCACGGTAGGTCTGGGTGACTCTCTAGGAAACCTGTCCTCCATGTGTTGGCCCAGCACTGTGGGCTGCTTTAGTTCTATGGCATCTCTGCAACACATGTCTCCATGCTCACCATGTCAGGACAGGCCTTTGAGCATTGGCAATTAAATGCTTCTACCTGAAACTATTACGTGTTCCTTCAGCTTCCATTTCGTTGGCCAAAGCAAGTCACCACCATGTCCAACCTCAGGACAGAATGCAATCTTCCCATTTGCCTGGAATTAGAGTAAAATAAGATTTTAGTGAACAGTATTAATTTTTATCACAAAGATAAACATTAAGAAGCCTTTTGATCCATCACTCCATCTTATACAATCCACCACATACGTTGTAGTAATTGTTCTCTTAGTATCTGTTTTTGTGGGAGGGAAGGACGTAACAAGGTTTATATAATTTCAGTGATGATTTAAATAATTTTGCTTATTAATCTTAATAGCATCTACATACATTGAAAAGATGAGTTTACATAAATATATGAGGTATAATTTATAATCTGTTTCAGGCAAAGACTGGTATACGAATGCATTTACAAACCTCTTTAACAACTCTTTAGAGAACATCAGCCCACTACGCTAGGCATTGAGGACCCATAGATACATGTAAGTTTTCCAGTCCCCTCAGCATTAAAGCCTGCTGTCATGTTTTACACAGCAGATAAACAAACCTTACTTTTCTGTCCCCAGCTACTCCCCCGCAATAACTTTCTAGCTCTCATTTGATTATTGCCATTGTCAACAGCCACCGTGTTGGTGTTATCCATTACCATCAACCTGAAATTTGAAATGTAATATTATTATAAAATTGATTCCAACTTACAATGAAAAGTTGTAAGAGTGGGAAACTGCTTAATTTATAAGGCAATCTTCTCCACCATTCCCCAATTATACCTTCCCCTATATCTTCCTCAATTGTGTTTCAACAGTATTGCTCCCTTTCTCTTAAAGTTCAGTCTTTCCTATTCTGTTAGATTTCTGATCTTAGCCTATAGTTATTATGAAATCTATGTCCTAACAACAACAAAATATCTCTTTATTCTGTTTCTTTATGCTACTATCCCATCCATTTTCCTTCAGAGCCTAATACTTAATTGTTCTCTGCTGAAAGCACAGTGATATTCTTTTTCATTTAATTATGTTTATCAAATTAATCCATGTGTATAGTTTACAAAGGCAAAGAAGGCTTAAAACCATGGTAATACTAAAAATGTTTAACAACTGATTGGGCATGCTGACCAGTCAGATAAGATCATGAACCAATAATCTTTGCATATAAAATAACCTTATCACACCCTTCCTTACCCCATTCTCCCCATCCAGAGACAACCACTTTTAAATCACTGCTGTTTTTTCTGCTATTTGTTTTTTTTTCTTCTATTTATGTCAGATACCTTTATAATACGTTTATACAAACATTTCTTTTAAACAATTGCCTGGATTTTCAGTCACCCCATCTTCTTCAAAAGTACTAATTCTTAAACTTTTCTGGGGTTCTGTGGGGTGAATTTATTCTTATGGCCTTCCCTCATTAGGCCTCTCAGTTCCCTCTGGTCTGCTAAATCCATTACTACCAGCCTATCTGCTTTCCAGCTTCCACAATTTTGATAGCACCTCAAGTCTGTAGTCTTCTTGTTGCTGGGTGGACAATGGAGACCTCGGGCCCTGAAGCCTTGACCCAACCCATCCCCCTTGTCAGCCATATTGGCCCTGTCTGGTTTAATCTGACTTCTTGTGGCTTTGTTTTGGAGTGCTGCCAGGATAGGCCTCTGACTTTCCTAATAGCTGGCCATGACTTCTTTGCTGGCCTCCAGACATGCTCTTAGAACCTAACTATCACCTCTAACAATTTCCCCATTCGCTTTGGGTGTATTGGTTATACCTTATTTAAAAAAAAAAAAAATTCTTTACCCTCACTTTAGTGGGGCTTGGAGAGAAAACAGAGGTTTTTTTGTTTTTGTTTTTACATGTTTATTTATTTATTTGAGAGAGAGAGAGCATGAACAGGAGGGGCAGAGGGAGAAGGAAAGAGAAACTCAAGCAGACTTCGCATTGAGCACAGACCCCCATGAGGGGCTCGATCTCACAATTCTGAGATCATAACCTGAGCCAAAACCAAGAGTCAGACATTTAACCAGCTGAGCCACCCTGGTGCCCCAGAAGCAGAGACTTTTTTAGAGCCTGTGTTCAATCTCCCATGTCAAAGCACAAGGCCAGTCAAAATGGCTACCCTGTACTTCCGCTTCCATTTCTTCACTATTCATTCTGGCCTCAACTCACCAACGTCAGGTTTCTGCCTCTAACACTCAGCTAAGACTACTTCTTTGAAGAGTCCCAACAATCTTTGTTCATCTAATTCGGCCCCTTTTCAGCCTTCATCCTCTGAGGCTCTCTGCGGCATTAGATACATGTTGCAAAGGACCCCTCTCTGGCTAGGAAGCAAACTCTCTTTTACTTGCTCCACATCTTCAGCTCCTTAAATGTAAATTCTCCTCAGTGTTCTGTTTTTGTTGGGCATTTTTTCATCATTCAATGAATACCATCTCCACCATACCCCTTAAAGCAAGTCTGAGCTAGGAAAAAGAAGCTTTCACCTAAAACGAAAATCAGTTTCACTGATACAGAGAACTGGACATTGCAGTTGTTATATGACCACCTGGGACTAAAAGTCTTAGTTTTTTGGTTTTGCTCTAATCTAAGAATGACTGAAAAGTTATGACACTTGCCCATGTTTCTGTCAAAAGAGCAAGAAGAAAATGAGACCTCAGAAAGGATTTAAAGGGATAAAGCCTGGAAATAATCAAGTTGTTTTCTACTTGCACCCAATTGGAATGTCTCTCTTCCAATATAAGGGTGATAAGTAAAAGGATGACAGTTCCTGCTATCAGAGCACTTACAGTCTTCTCAGTGGAAGCTATAGGAGCTAAGTAATTACAAAAATTTCAACTCTAATTAAAGTGCCACAAAAGAGGTACATGGAACCGTGAAAAGTATGTGACTGGTAGATTTCTTCAAAGATTAGTGTGTCAAAAGCCAGTGTAGTGAATAACCAATTTGTCAAATTTTCTTGTTTCTTTGATGAGTTAACAAAGTTTACTGAAAAGCATATTAGATGGGATGACTCTCAGAGAATATGCAAATTTTTGCATGGTTTTAACTGATTTGTTTGTGTTTGTTTTCACAACAGCATTTAAAGATTGTTCAGTTTGTTTCTGCCCCCACTTGCTGTTATTGCAGCTGGAGGACACTGAGAAAGAGAAGGGGACTTGTTGCTGGGGGCTGGGGAAATTAAAGGACAAGACACTCATCCTCCAGATGGGCCAGCTAGGGGACAGAGCCAGCCCTGGCTTTCCATAGCTCATTTTTGGTCTGTTCCCAGCCTTCCACACATTTCCCCTGGATTCCTGCAGGTCTAGCTAGCCTCCTGCCTGTCTGATCTGGTCTCCAAAATCTTCCTCAAATGCGTATTTGCTTCCTTGCATCAAGTGGCTCCCCTCAGGACCTGCTCTCTTATCCTCCTATTCTATGTTTTAGCTTTAGTGAAGCCTGCTGTTCTCTTTCTTACAGTCCTGCTTAAAGTGCCTACCTGAAGTTTCTACCTCCTCTGTGAGTAACTTCTCCTCAGCACCCTCAGAACTCAGCCCAGATTAGCTCTTTCAGGAAGCGTTCCAGAACCTCCTAATCAGGCCAGGGCCCAGAACACTGTCCTGACGGCATTCCTAGCCCATCTCTATCAGACAGATTGTCAGTCAGGCTTGCCCGTCTCTCTTTGGGTTGGATAGGGAGCTTTATTACTCTGGTCCCAGCCTTAGGTCATTTTCTGGCACAGAGTGGTGCTTACTAACTCATTTATCGAGTTAACTAATAAATGAGCTAATCATCTGTCTTCCAAGCTTTAGATACATACCAGATACCTTTTCCACAAAATATTTCTAGATGCATGTCCTTCAGACCCTTCATACTCAACAGGTCCCAAACCAAATCCACAATAGCATTATACATCTTCACCATCACCCACCCTAGGTTCACCTAGGACCCACGATCAACCCTACATGGATTAAATTGTCGAATATTGTTGCTTTTGCTTGCTTGAGTGTCTTTCCAAACCATTCTCATACTCCACTCCTGCTGCGTCTTATGAGTTTCCTGACCAGTGACCATCCCACTTGAAGCATACGAAACCTATATGCCTCTCAGTTGGTACTGCTCATGATTCCCTAAATACATTCTGCACCATCCCTCCTGTGTTTTGCTAACACCAGCCCTCTGCCAGTATCTGTCCTTCCTCAACTGCTCAAATGCTACCATCTCCATGAGGCCTTTTTAAATTCCTCTAGGAAAGTTAATTAATTAATTGATTAATTAATTCCCCTAGAAAGACTAACTCTCTTCCAGTCTGGTTCTCCAAGAGCACTGTATTGTATTTGTACCACTGCTATATCAGTTACCACAATCTGCCTTGTACCCCATTTCTGTCTTATTGCCTAGATAGCTAGCCCTTGGAAGGCAGAGCCTCATGTACATTCATCTTAGAGAAAATTTATACACAGTAGGAATTTAACCAATGGTTTTGGATTTATTAATAAAATTAACCAATTTCATTCATCAGTTCATTCCACGAGACTATATTTAGCACCAATTTTATTACTTCTTAACATGACTTCTGAGATTCATCGATTTCTTCCAAGGTAGAATTTTATGTTGTCTTTAGGATAATAATAGCTCCTATTGATTTCATGCCTAGTACCTGTCAACCATTATATCTGTAGAATTTCTAATCCTTGCAATAGCCTTGCAAAATAGAAGCTATTATCCCATTTTCCAGGTGAGGAAACACACATTTCGTGAGGGTGAGGGCATGTAACTGTAAGTACCCAAGCTAGGACTTGAAGTCACTTTTGTGATTCTGTAAGCTTCTATACCACATCACCTCATCTGTACTGTGGGGTAGGTGAGTCTTTTTGTTCCTTCCCTTCACTTAATCACCTTCCAAAAGAAGATTTTAGTTTGTCAATGTTTATTTTGTGTTCTACAGCTTTCTTCAGTATCAAACACACCTCAAAAGGATCTGTTAGACAAAAAGTGCTTAACTGAAAAATACACACATCTCTCCTGCAACAAAGTCTTCTGCCAGCCATGGCAGAGATGCATCGATGGAACTTGTATTTGTAAACTCCCTTACCAGTGCCCAAAGAATGGTACCCAAGTGTGTTCAACTAACGGGAAAATCTACCCAACTTACTGTCAGCAAAAGAGTTTTGAATGTCTTCGTCCGGGGGCAAAATTTTTAAATAGTGGAGCATGCACAGCTAAAGGTAGGAAAAGCCTAGTTGAGTCTATGATGTAAGAAGGAAATTGTTTGCTATACTTTCTACTAGAAAATAATTTTGCCATGAAATGTTATGATGCCAATTCAAAATTCCTCTCTAGATCCTCAATTGTAATTGCAGTGATAACCAAAGAAATTCAGGTCAACAGAATATAGTTAGCCTTCGAGTCCACAGCACAAGGCTCTGAGGCAAGTCCTTCCCCCTCAGTGCCTGTGCCACTCTCTGCTGCACAGCCCTTCAAAATTATCCCCACCCTCACTTCGACTTGGCTAGCAGAACTAGGCCAGAGCCATTGAGTTGGTTCCGAACCCAGTGAACAAGTCTTTATGTGAGATTGATACTAATATGGAGCTATACCTCCATATTAGAGGTATGGGAGAGAGAGGGTGCAGTTGGGAGGGACAAAGGGAGAGGAAGAGAAAAACTCAAGCAGGGTCCATGATCAGTGAGGAGCCTGACCTGAGACTCAATCTCACAACCCTGAGATCATGACCTAAGCTGAAACCAAGAGTCAGGTGCTCAACCCACTGTGCCACCCAGGCGCCCCAAAACATTCTTTTTAAAGGTACCATGACATATGCTGGCACACAGTACCTAAATATCTGTGTGAAGCTGAGTGAAGAAGTTGAGGCACTGTGGAGCAGGAAGAAAAGAGCTCCCTACTGCCTGTTGGGAAGGAGGGAAGCAATAATGGAGATTATTTTGTCAGTCGCAGACTTTTGTTCTCTTAAGGCATTAAATGCTTTAATATATGAGAATACATAAAACTTTTTTACATTCTAATTATTTGTTTGGCTTACATTGAAGAGCACACACTTGGAAGTGAGATCAATATGGTAGCTTTCAATTCCTGGCTTCCCCACTGGAGCGAGCAACTTAACGTCATGTGTAAACATGGGATAAATGATCAGTGTAGTCTTCACTGGGTTGCCTCATGAAATAATTGCTTACTATTATTTGTTAAAATCTTCATGGTGTTCAAAGTTAACTTGGAATTATCTTTTTTCTATTTTAAAGGCTTTTCATCAAGAGAAAAAGTGAATGCCTAAATATTGCTCATTCTTTCGGTTTTTTAAAATTTTAGGACAATTTAGTGTTTCCGTAAAGTATGGAAGTACCACTTCAGAAGGAATTGTTGAAGTAAAACTTGTAGACCAAGATAAGGAAATGTTCATATGTAAAAAACCCTGGAGCATGACAGAGGCTAATGTGGCCTGTCTTGACCTTGGATTTCAACTGTGAGTTCTTGTTGTCAGTGGATTTTCCCAGGATTGTTTTTATTTTCCAACTATTTGCTTTTTTTTTTAAGATAATATTTATTTTTTAAAAGATTTTATTTATTTATTTGACGAGAGAGAGAGAGAGTGAGAGAGAGAGAGAGAGAGGGAGAGCGCACAAGCAAGGGGAGCGGGAGAGGGAGAAGCAGACTCCCGGATGAGCAGGGAGCCCGATGCAGGGCTGGATCCCAGGATCCTGGGATCATGACCTGAGCCAAAGGCAGATGCTTAACCAACTGAGCCACCCAGGCGCTCCAACTATTTGCTTTTTGATTACCCACTCTTTCTCTGCCTTAATTTCCTCCTATGTAACCCGAGAATATTAACTACCTGCCTCATAGCATTGTTATGAGGATTCAATATGTTCATGTTTCACTAGCACTTAGAATACCCCTAAACACAGAGCACCTCTAAGTTTGTTGAAGTATCTGGATATGAATCCTTTGCAGTTCCAGAGAGTTGTAAATATGTTTATTACTGTCTCTGCTTGTCTATAACTATGTCCACTTTTTCATACCTACTATTGTTTATCTATGCCTTCTCTTTTTTTAATCAACCTTAAAGAGATCTATTTGTGTTTTTTATTTTTACATTTTATATGTAGATTGTCTCTTGTTACTTTCTCTCAACTTCATTAAGTTTGTTGTCCCTTTGGCTCTCTCTCTTCTTTTCTCTACTGTATTTTTCCTCATTCCTTGAGTTAAATGCTTACTTAACTCATCGATTTACAACTTTTCTCATTTTCTAATATAAGCATTTAAGGTACAAATTTCCCTCTAGATAATGATTCATCTGCATGCCGTAAGTCTCAGTGGCATAAAAGTGGTGTGTGTTTATTATTCAATTTGAAATATTTTTTTAATTTTCAGTATAATTTCATTTTTTGATTTAGAAGTTTCTTTTAACTTTTCTAATGAATATATATTTGCTTTTAGTTAACTTTTTGTTATAGAGTTCTTATTTAATTGTACTGTGATAAGAGAATGGTCTCTATATGATGACAATTGTTTAAATATCTGTTGACACTTGCTTTGTGCTAAGTATATTTTATTTTATTTATTTTGTGCTGAGTATATTTTAAACGTTTCATGTGCAGGGTTCCATATGATAAATATGTTGTCCATTAAAATAAGTAAGCCTATTAACTGCTTTGTTCAAATCTTTTCCTATTTATTTACATACAAGCTTTCTATGTCTTTATCTTTTAAATGTGTCCTTTAGAAACAGCATGTATCTAGATTTTTTAAAATCCAATATGACAATAACTGTCTGAAGTACTTAGTCCATTTACATTATTGTGATTATTTACGTGGTTGAATTTATTTGCCCTATCTTATTTTAGTATTATTATTTACCCTTTTTCTGTGTACTTGTTTCTTCCTATTCTAATTTCTATTGGGTCTAATAAAATTGTCATATTTTTTAATCCTCCCACCCCCCCGCCAATTGGTTTGTAAACTATATACATCCTATTTCTGTTCCTTTAGTGGTTGTCGTCACGTTTATACCGTGAATTCTTGACTTAGGAAGTCCTCACCCTCTTAGGAATAATATAAGGAATGTCACTATTCCTACCAAGTTTCCAGTATTTAGTTCCACATTATTTTTATATATCCCTGAAGTTAATTGCTATCATTATATAATAGGCAATTATTATTACTGTCATTCAACTATGCTTACTCAGATTTTATTTCATGTTTACCAACATCTTGGTTTGTTGCTGCTCCTTGCATCTCTCAACTTTATTCTGACTTTACTTTCTGTCTTCCTAAACCACATCTGCTAGTAGTTCATTAGTGAGAGTATCTTATTAAATTGAGCTGCAATATATTTGTGATTTTTGACAGTTTGTGACCTACAACCTATAATTCAACCTAATAGGAAACTCGGTCTCTGATCTCCCAGTATCTTGCTGCTACCATATTTTCTATGAGCTCATGGACAGACTTGTCTTATTTTATTTTATTTATTTATTTTTAAAGATTTTATTTATTTATATGAGAGATCACAGAGGCAGAGGGAGAAGCAGACTGCCTGCTGAGCAGAGAGCCCCACCTTCGGATTGGGTCAATCCCAAGACTCTGGCATCATGACCTGAGCCAAAAGCAGATGCTCAACCGACTGAGCCACCCAGGAGCCCCCAGACTTCTCTTATTTTACCCAGGGGCATTTCCCTTACTTTTTAACGAGCTCATTGAGCTCCTTGTCAGGCTCCCTGCTCAGCTGGGAGTCTGCTTCTCTCTCTCTCCCTCCACTCCCCCTCACCCACATCTGCTCTCCCTCTCTCTCTCAAATAAATAAATAAAATCTTAAAAAAAAAAAAAGAGGAGCTCATTGGATGCATTTTATCTAATACTTTTAGATAGTTTTAAATTGAGATTTTTTTCCAAATTATTTACCTGTGGAATTGCCCCAATGGCTCTCATTTGTTTTGATGCTATTTAGCACAGTTTTGTGACTTCTTTTTATCATCATTATTGATCTGAAATCATTAAAAATGCCTTTCTTATTCCCTTGTTTTCCTTTTCCTTTCATTATAATTGATCTAATATTTATATTGCCATTACTGTTTTGTTATTGTTTATATTTACCTGATGAATCTTTGCCCACCTCCTTTTTTTAACACCGTTTCCTTCTAAAGAGAAGCAGGGAGCAATCAAATGTTCTAGCAGAATAGTTTACTGTAACTCATCATCTCTAGTATATTGAGTCATAGAGGTAGCATAAATTCTGAAAAATTGAGAAGTCCAAGCAATGGCATATAGATGCCAAAATATCACCTTAATACTGTCGATGCTGAATTGAGGATATGGCTTGGCATAAAAAAAAAATGAACCTGCTAGAATTAAACCAACTTAACCTCCCAAATTCTAAGCAACAATGGGGCCAACCAGGTAAACCTTACAGCATGAAGCGTGTGAAGAGGTCCCCAAAAGGAGAGATGGAAAAAGTGAGCTAACTTTGCCTGACTTATAATTACGAAATTCCGATTATTCTACTCCCTTTCCTTGAACAAAAAGGAATTAAAAGATGGAGAGAAGCCAAGAATGATGCATCTCAGGTTGGAAAGGAATATCAGGAGTGTGGAAGAAAGAGTTCTCCTTAACAAGAAGCAGAGAAGAGGAAAGTAATATTTGCTGAGTGTTTGCCACCTTGGAATTTTGGCTAGCCAATTTAAATTGATTGTTTTAATTAATCTTTACAGAACTAGCTGAGAGTATTAGATTCCCTTTTACAGGTGAAGATACTAAGGCTCAGAGAATTTAAGCATCTTGTTCAATGTATCACTCATATATAGAAAATTAGATGAAATTACTTTAGTTCCTTACCTCCTAAGGTAAGGTTATAAATGCAAAGTACTAATCATTCTACCTTAACGTTTTGTTTATTCTAATTGTAGAGGTGCTTTTGATATTCAAAAAAAGGTTGAGTTTCCTGCAAATCTCTCTATAAATTCCACTGAATGTCTCCAAGTGCATTGTCAAGGATTAGAGACAAGTTTGACTGAATGTACTTTCATTAAGAGAAGAAGTAAAAATAACTGGGATTTCGCTAGTGTGGTTTGCTACACACACGATGCAGGTTGGTAGAGGAGTTGCCTGAAACTTCAAAACTTCCTTCAAAATTGTTTATTACACACCCCATCTGTAGTAAACAAACAAATGATAGACACTCAGTTGCAGTAATAGAGGCAAAATCATTTTTGGGGCTTTAGAACCTAAATTGGTGCTTTTCCTCTATTGTACCCTTTGCATTCAAATATTACTTCTCTCCAGGTTCCTATATGGGGAGCAAAGTTGCCTGACTCCTCTTTGCTTGCTGAAACATCTGGATTAAAGTTAATACAACAAACATAAGTAACACAAACATCAGAAGAAACCTCAATATCTCCTTTGAGAGGTCCAGCCTACACACTTCGAAATGTCTTTAAAATATTTAAGTGACTATAGTCTCAAGACAGTCACTGCCACTTTTCTCCTCGCTCCTGACGTTGGAATCTTTTAGTCACATGTATGGTTTTAAAGGCTAAACACTTTTTTGGTACTTAAAAAAAAAAAAAGACACTGCCCAACTAAGTCATGGGATCGAAGCGAGGATTCGTGCAGCAGCACAAAAGGAATGGGTGAGCACCCACGCTTGCAGATGTGAGCAGGGCCCGTGATCCCTGAACCCCTTCCCCCCACCTCGGCCAGGACAGACCTCTGCAGTAAATACTGGTTTACAGAAATAATGAAAGGGCCTCCACAAACCAGCTGTGGCATTTATTTTCCTTATTAACCACATATATTATGTCGATGTTACCAATACGTCTTATATCATTACCTATTTGATGCCTGACTTTATCTTAATGTCCTTATTATTCCAAATGTAATCGAGATGCCACCTACAACTCCATTCATAAATTTCACAAAGAGAATTCCTAACTTACAGCTGCTCCAGAAAATGACTCCTTTCATTGTGTGAATGGGAAGTTCATTCCTCAAAAGAGAACCTGTAATGGTATCAACGACTGTGGAGACCAGAGTGACGAACTGTGCTGTACAGGTAGGAGAAGATTCGCCCACTGAATCTCAGATTCTATCCTATTGTATTTTAAGTATGAAAAAATAAAAATAAGAACTTTCTTCTATTTATGTTTGTGTAGGATGCCGAGGGAAAAGTTTCTTCTGTAAATCTGGTGTTTGTATTCCAAACAAATATAAGTGCAATGGTGAGGTAGACTGTATTACAGGAGAAGATGAAGTTGGTTGTGAAGGTAATTAAGGTTTTGTGTTATGTTTTTCTATTACTTAATCTGGGGACTCGGAAACTTTCTTAGGTAAATCTTAAGTGAGTATAGGGGAGTGTTAGCAGTAAGAGTACTTCTGAGTGGGCATTCGAAGAACTATGGAATGTTCTTTTCTCAAATTTTCTTTTATTAAATACATTTGTTATTCCAGAACTTTTTTTTTCATTTTTTTTTCAGAACTTTTTATTAGAAAAGCTCCCACATAACAAAAATAGATTATGAGAATGAACCAATATGTGCCTCTCTCCTCCTTGAACAAATTATCAGTATTTTGCCAGTCTTGTTCAGCTTATTTGTTTGAGTATTTTATTTTGTTTGAGTATTTTAAAGCACATTTGAAATTTCATGTCACTTCACCTAGATGCATTTCTAATGATACAAACACTTTATATATACACATTATACTCTCATTCATATTCCTAATAATAATAATTCCCTAACATTGTTTAATAACAGCACATGTTCAAGTTTTCCCAACTGTCTCAAACATATATTTTTTAAAAGATTTTATTTATTTATTTGAGAGAGAGAGTGAGCAGGAGGGAAAGGGAGAGAGAATCTGAAGCAGACTGCAAGCTGAGCTCAGAGCCCAATGTGGGGCTTAATCCCGCAACTGTGAGATCATGACCAGAACTGAAACCAAGAGTTATCAGAGGCTTAACTGACTGATCCACCTAGGCGCCCCTCCCAAAAATGTCCTTTTAGAACGATGTATTTGAATCAAGTTTCAAAAGAATCTAACATTGTATTTGATTATTAAGTTTATAAAGTAGCTTGTATTCTTTAAGAGTTACCACCTGGAAATACAATGGTCCAATATCTTTGGGACACAGCAAAAGCAGTTCTAAGAGGGAACTTTATACCAATTCAGGCCTATTTCAAGAAAGAAGAAAAATCCCAAATAAATAATCTAACATTATATCTAAAGGAACTAGAAAATGATGAATCAAAAAAGCCCAAAGTTAGTAAAAGGAAGGAAATAATAAAGATTAGAATAGAAATAAATGAAATAAAGACGAAATTAAATTAAATTAAATATGCCAATGAAACCAAGAGTTAGTTCTTTGAAAAGATAATCAAAATTGATAAATCTTTAGCCAGACTCATTGAAATAAAAGAAAGTCAAATAAATTAAATCAGAAATGAAGTCAAAGTAACTGACACCACAGAAATACAAAAGATTATAAAAGACAATTATGAAAATGATATGGCAAAAAATTGGACAACCTGAAAGAAACTGATAAATTCTTAAGAGACATACAATTTTCCAAAACTTAATAAGGAATGAATAGAAAATCTGAACAAACTGATTACCAGTAATGAAATTGAATTGGTAATCAAAAAAACTCCCAACAAACAAAAGTTCAGTACCAAATGGCTTTGCAGGTTAATTCTACCAAACGCTTAAAGAAGAGTTAATACCTATTCTCAAACTATTCCAAAAAGGAAGAGGAAGGAAAACTTTCTAATTCATTCTACAAGGCCAGCATTACCCTGATACCAAAACTAGACAAAGACTACAAAAAAAGAAAATTACACATCAATATCCCTAATGAACATAGATACAAAAATCCTCAACAAAATATTAATAAACCAAATTCAACATTACATTAAAAGAATCATTCACCAGGATCAAGTGGGATTTATTCAATGGTTCAATATCCTCTAATCAATCAATATGCTACATCACATTAACAAAATGAAGGATGAAACATATTATCATCACAATAGATTCAAAATAAGAATTTGCCAAAATTCAATATCCATTTCATGATAAAAATTCAACCAAGTGGGTTTAGAGGGAATATACCTCAACATAATAAAGGCCATATATGACAAACCTACAGCTAATATTACACTCAATGGTGAAAATCTGAAAGCTTTTCTTCTAAAATCAGGAACAAGACAAGGATGTCCACTATTGCCACTTTTGTTCAACATAATACTAGAGTCCTAACAATCAGACAAAAAGAAAGAAAGAAAGGAAAAAGAAAAAAAGAGAGATAGAAGGAAAGAAAAGGAAGAGAGGGAATTTAAATTTGTAAAGAAAAAATAAAACTGTCACCATTTGCAAATGACATGATACTTTACATAGGAACTCTAGGGGTGTCTGGGTGGCTCAGTCAGTTGAGCATCCAACTCTTGATTTAGGCTCAGGTCATGATCTCATGGGTCTTGAGATGGAGTCTTGCATCGGGCTCCGAACTCAGTGGGGATTCTGCTTGAAGATTATCTCCCTCTGCCCCTCCCCCCAAATAAATAAATAAATAAATAAACAAATAAATATTTTTAAAAAGAAAACTGAAGACTACACACACACACACACACAAACACACACATACACGATAAGAACTAATAATAAATGAATTCAGTAAAATTGCAGGATACAAAATTAACATTCAGATATCAATTGTGTTTCTTTTTACTAGTACCAAACCATGAGAGAATAAGATAACAATCACATTTACAATTGCACCACAAGAATAAAATACCTAGGATTAAATTTAACCAAGGAAGTGAAAGATTTATATTCTGAAAACATTGATGAAGGAAATTGAAAGTGACACAAAAAAATGGAAAGGTATACCATGTTCATGGATTGGAAGAACAAGTATTTTTTAAACGTCCATATTACCAAAGTAATCTATAGATTTAACACAATTCCTTTCAAAATATCAATAGTATTTTTCACAGAACTAGACCAAAGAATCCTAAAATTTGTATGGAACCACAGAAAACCCTGAATAGCCAAAGCAATCTTGAGAAAGAAGAACAAAACTGGAAGTATCACAATCCTAGATTTCAAGATATACTACAAAGCTATAGTAATCAAAACAGTATGGTACTGGCACAAAAACAGACACATAGGTCAATAGTACAGGATAGAAAGTCCACAAATAAATTGATGCTTACATGGCCAATTAATCTACAGCAAAGGAGACAATAATACACAATCTAGAAAAGACAGTCTCTTCAATAAATGGTGTTGGGAAAGCTGGAAAAGTACATTCAAAAAAATGAAACTGGACCACTTTCTTTCACCATACACAAAAATAAACTCAAAATGGATTAAAGACCTAAATTTATGTTAGTTAATTGAATTTAAATTAAAAAAAATATCTAAATGTGAGACCTGAAACCATAAGACTCCTAAAAGACAGCATAAGCAGTAATCTCTTGGATGCCAACCTCAGCAACATTTTTCTAGATATGTCTCCTCAGGTGAGGGAAACAAAAGCAAAAATAAACTGTTGGGACTACAACAAAATAAAAAGCTTTTGCACAGCAAAGAAAACCATCAAAATAAATAGGTGACCTATTGAATGGGAGAAGATATTTGTGAATGATATATCTGATAGGGGGTTAATATCCAAAATATATAAAAACTTATACAACTCAACACACATGCACACACACACACTAATTTGATCAATAAATGGGTGAGGATTGAATAGACATTTGTCCAAAGAAGACATACAGACACATGATGGCCAACAGACACATGAAAAGATGCTCCAACAGACACATGAAAAGATACTCAACATCCCTAATCATCAGGGAAATGTGAATCAAAACCACAGTGAGATCTCACTTCACACTAGTCAGCATGGCTAGTATAAAAAGACAAGAAATGATAAGTGTTTGCAAACATGTGGAGAAAAGGGAACCCTTATGCACTATTGATGGGAATATAAGTTGGTGCAGCCACTATGGAAAACAATATGGAAGATACTAAAAAAAAATTATATATATGTATATACAACTACCATATGATCCAGCAGTTCCACTACTGGGTATTTACTCAAAGAAAACAAAACACAAATGCAAACAAGATTTATGCACCTCTAGGTTTATTGCAGCATGATTTACAAGAGCCAAGATATGGAAGCAACCTAAGTGTCCATTAGATGCCACACACACACACACACACACACACACACACACTCTCTCTCTCGAATATTACTCAGGTCATAAAAAAGAATGACATCTTGCCATTTGCAACAACATGATAAACCTAGGGTATTTTGCTAAGTGAAATAAGTCAGACAGAGAAATACAAATACCATATGATTTCACTTATATGTGGAATTTAAAAACAAAACAAATGAACCAACAAACAAAGAAAAGAGGAACAGAGACATAAATACAGAGAACAAATTGGTGGCTGCCAGAGGCGGGGTAGGTGGGAGGATCGGGGAATTAGTTGAAGGGGATTAAGAAGTACAAACTTCCAGTTATAAAATAAGTAAGCCATGGGGATGACTATAGAGAGTATAGTCAATAATATTATAATATTATAAGGATGTTGCATGATGACACACAGTAACCACACTTATTGTGGTCAGCATGAGGTCATATATCCGGAACTAATATAACATTATATGTCAACTATACTTCAATTTAAAAAATGTTACCTACCCATCCACCCCCAATTTTCTTCATGTCATTGATTTTTAGAGTAACTTGGTCATTTGCCTACAGGATGTTCCTTAATCTGGATTTATAGAGATTTGATTAGATACAAAGGTCAATATTTTAAGCAAGATTCTTGGTGGGTAGTGCTGTGCCCTTTCTATTACATAAAATGTCATGTTCTCTGGGTATCCCACTACTAATGATGCTAAAATTGATCACTGGACCAGCATGATCTTTCCTTTAAAAAATTCCCCCACAGCCTTTCATCTTAATGGTTTTTAGTGGCCTGTGTGATTGTTGCCTAGATCCAATTTGTCAATAGGAACTATAACATGGTGAATTTAAATCCACATTTCTTCTACATTTACTAACTGGTTTTCTGTAGAGAAGAACTTTCCTTCATCAGCTATTTTGTTTCCATGAAATGCAATTCGTAGTAGAAAGGAAACATAGTTTTTAATTCTCTTTACTTACCAAGTTTCAAAGCAATGAGTTAATGCTCTTTGTTTTTTGGTGCTCACTGGAAAATCTCTGATAGTAAAAATATTTGCTAGGTACCTACTCTATGTCACACAGACCAACTTCTTGCTTAAGTCAGTGCTTTCTGGAAGTTATTATATTCATTAATTTTCTCAGAGAATATTTGTTAAGTTCTTATTATGTGTGCCAGGCCCTGTACTTGAAAATAGAATCTAATTATTTTTATATTCCAAATGTACCTTAGAGCTAAGTAAGTAGCTCTAGATATATAGTAGATATATATCTATATAGCATAGTATATACAGTATATATATATATATATATATATACACATACACAGTATATACATATATGCACAGTATATATATAGATATAGATACAGTGTGTATGTGTATATATATATATACACACACATCCATATGTATATATGGATAAACAAATTGATAATATTTACATTTTGTCATTGCTTGGTATTATTGGACTTTATTGAGGTCTTGTGTAATTTCCCATTGACATCAGTTCTTAAATGTAAAAACACACTTTTTAGGATCTCAAATCATATTATTTCTTTTGAAGTTTATATAAGCAGTTGAGCAAAATACTTTTATGTCCTTTAAATATAGTTAAAACCTTAGTAAACAGAAGAGAGAAAGAAATTTCCAAACATCTTTTAGGGAGGAAGACAGTAAGTCATGACTCTTGCCAGTGAAGCTTGAGAGTCATTTCCTCCCAGTTTTATTGAGATAGAACTACGTACAACACTGCATATAAGTTTAAGGTGTACAACATAATGACTTGACATGCATATATTGAGAGATGATGACCACAGTAAGTTTAGTTAACATCCATCATGTCATATAGTTACAATTTTTTTTCCTTGTGATGAGAACATTTAAGATTTACTCCCTTAACAACTTTCAAGTATAGCATACAACAATGGTAACTCTATTCACCATGCTATACATTACACCCCAGCACTTATTGATCTGGAAGTTTCTACCTTTTGACCAGGTTCACCTAATTTCCCACCCCCACCCCTGCCCCTAGTAACCACAATTTGATCTCTTTTTCGATGAGTTTGTTTTGTTAGATTCCACATATGAGTGATATCATGCAGTATTTGTCTTCCTCTGAATTTCTAAAGATTGATTTCACTTTTTCAGTATAATGATATTTGGGGTTTCTTCTTCTCTTCTTCTGTCCGTTTTCCCTCCCTCTACTTCTTCTGATTCAAAACTCCAAAGTTTAAGGTCAAAGAACACAATTTGTTAGCTTATCAGGGAGAAAAAAAATCCCACTACCAGGGAGTAACTATAACATAAAGCTTACTTTTTTAAAAAATCAATTTCTTGAATCCATATAAAAAATACATTAAGATACATTAAGTCAACTGTCATTGTTACTTCAGTTTACCCTTCTTTAAAGTGAGAACCACCTTTTGTATTTCAGTAGTGGTTCTGATTTTTCCCTCTCTAAGCAAGAGCAAATGAGAGAAGAGATGTAAAATAAAAACATTAATATATTCATTGATCTTTCAGTGGACAGATCAGAATCACTAAACCAAGGGAAGTTGGAAGTATAACTTGATTTCATGTATCTTGGAAAGCCCACCTTTAATAAATATAAGTTTAAAAGAGTTATAAATTTTATATAACTGCTAGTAAATTTGCTGTCCCTATGTGTTCAAATATATCCAAAATATATACCTTTTTAAAACTCAAGTAAAAATTATTTCCTTGATGTAGTGAAATTGGTGTGTGTTTAAATGCAATACAAAACATCTG
Organism: Nasua narica; assembly: GCA_028533885.1. Classification (NCBI taxonomy): domain Eukaryota; kingdom Metazoa; phylum Chordata; class Mammalia; order Carnivora; family Procyonidae; genus Nasua; species Nasua narica. The sequence continues at coordinate 81,376,665 of CM052800.1, read as the reverse complement.
TTATGTGGTATTAAAAATCAAAGAAAGATGACATACTGTGATTCCCTTGTATCTTTGTAAAAAATTAAGTTGTTATACTATTTCTGAGATAGTAATGATTCATGTATATTTTATCCAGGTGAACATTATCTCTTTGCTACAAGGAATGTTTTGTTTTGCTTTTAGGAACTGGACATTCTGAAATTAAAAGCCATCCTGAAATTAAAGGTAAATCCATTTTTATAAGAGAAAATTTATATTATGGAATTGACAACAAGGATAAGGTTTTGTAGTTTTATGATATATGTATAAGATCATTGATATGGTATGCATTTTTCTCAAAAATTATCCTTTGCTGTGGTAGATTTTTGGGTTTTTTACATGCGGCTTTTTACACGTGGCTCAAGGTAAAAATTTTATTGAATTCTTGAAATGTTGCAGCAGAATTGAAACAAAACAAAGCTACTGCTGTCTTCTTATATTTAAAGATTTGTTTATTTTAGAGAGAGAGAGAGAGTGAACTTGGGGAGGGGCACAGGGAGAGGGAGAGAGAGAATCTTAAGTAGATTCCTTGATGAGTGTGGAGCCCGATGTGGGGCTCTATCTCGGGATTCTAAGATCAGGACCTGAACGGCAATCAAGAGTCAGATGCTTAACCGACAGAGCCACCCAGAAGCCCCTTTCCTTATATTTTAATGTAGCTATTAATTGCACATGATATGACCAGGTGTATGCAATAACTCAGCTTTCACATTAGTGTAGGCAGAGGAGCCTTTTTATGTCAGCTCAGTACTCTCTCAGTCAGTGTTAGTAACTGTTCCCTACCTTATGTAAGGACTTTGTGAATCAGAGTTGAAAAAGCTTTCCTTCTCTGACCCAACCACTTTGCCTATTCTAAATGGAGAAAAACACAGCACCATGAGTCTCACCATTCACTTGTACCAAAAGACACCTCTAGCTGGTACCTGCAAAATTTCTCCATAGTTCGTCCTGAGCCTTCACAGTTACCTACGTATAGAAAGGAAATAAGATGGCGTGCTTTGAGGATTTGTACTGTCCTTTTTAAACAGAGGACAAGTCTTTGGGCCCCTGGGTGGCTCAGTGGGTTAAGCATCCAACTCTTGATTTTGGCTCAAGTCATGATCTCAGAGTGGTCAGATCAAGCCCGTGACCTTAATCAGGTCCATGGAACCTGTTTAAGATTCTCTCTCTCTCTGTCCCTCCCCAACTTGTGCTCACCTGTGCATGCACGTGTGTGTGTGTGCGTGCAATTTCTCTCTCTCTCTCTCATCAATCAATCAATACAGGACAGGTTTTAAGATAGGAAATTATGATCAAAATTTAAATAATTTTAATTATTTAACTTTTCCTGTGAACATAACCATAAACTTTGGAACTTTTTGTTTTATTATAGAAGAAACACAATTTTTGACTGCTAATATGGATGAAGGTAAATTAAAATTCTTTTTTACTAGTGCGTCCCTGGTTTACATCCACATTTCGATGTTGTGTGTGTATGTATGTATGTGTGTATATGTAATTAATTCAAGCAATAATTACCTTTGCTATCAATGTAAATAGAAAAAAATAACATTACTCTTCTCCTTATCACTTTTAAGAAAAACAAACATAAATGTTTCTTGGGAACAGCTTTTAAAAATGAGTTAATTTACAAGACTAATTCTGAATTGAAAACAATATTTTAGACCTACATAATTTTTTTAATTGCTATGAGTTTTGTCATGTCAGTTTTGTCAAAAACAACCAGATTTTGAGCATGACCCGTAACATACATTTTGAAATAGAAAAATAGACTTTACTTGAACTAACTTGTTCTTTTTCAGTGTTTTAAATCAGGATAACAGAAGGTCTGTGAAGATCTCTATCCCAACACTGAGAGCCAAATTAAATTAAAATATTAAGTTCCTAGGAGACAGTAATTAAGAGCTTTTGGGTCAGGCAGATTTGTGTTACATCCTGACTCAGTGATTTATTAACTATGTAACCTTCGGTAAATAACAACCTCAACTACAAATTGGGTATAAAATAGCTCCCTGTTTTAGGGGGAATTGAAGCTGAAGTTCACATCAGACTCTCTTCTAATTGCCAGGCCCCAAAATTAATTAACAATTTTTTTCATCAGGTAATGAGTGAAGGAAGATTAGATTTTGAAGACACAGATATCAGTCCAAAGAGATTTTCACCAAAGCCCCTTTATTTTCTACTCAATGTTTTGGATAGTGCCTGAGCTGCTTCCAAAATTTTCAGTAGATGATGTCTGTCTTCTTCTAAAGGCCCAGGCACAAATTTAAAACTTTACGATCACACTCTTCCCCCAACCTGGTTCTTAGAATGGGTGGGAGATATATACAATGGAATATTATGCCTCCATCAGAAAGGATGAATCCCCAACTTTTGTATCAACATGGACGGGACTGGAAGAGATTATGCAGAGTGAAATAAGTCAAGCGGAGAGAGTCAATTATCTTATGGTCTCACTTACGTGTGGAGCATAAGGAAAAACATGGAGGACATTGTGAGAAGGAATGGAAGGGTGAATGGGGGTAAATCGGAAGGGGCGATGAACCATGAGAGACTGTGGACTCTGAACAACAAACTGAGGGTTTTGGAGGGGAGGAGGAGGGCAATGGGGGAGCCTGGTGGTGGGTATTGAGGAGGGCGCGTATTGCATGGAGCACTGGCTGTGATGCATGAACAATTAATCTTGTAACACTGAAAAAAAAACATATTTGGGGAAACAAACAAACAAACAAAAACCCATCCATAATCACTCAAAGACTTCTCTCCCTTAAGGACCTACCTCCTGCTTATATGCCCAAAGTAATTGACAGTGATATTAATTTTCCTTTCTCATTAGGGGCTAAGAAGGAAGTTCGTAAAAATATTCATGATGTGCTAAAATATGTAGAAAGAATCTGTGGCGCCTGGGTGGCTCAGTGGGTTAAGTCTCTGCCTTCGGCTCAGGTCATGATCTCAGGGACCTGGGCTCCAGACCTGCATTGGGCTCTCTGCTCAGTGGGGAGCCTGCTTCCCCCTCTCCCTCTGCCTGCCTCTCTGCCTACTTGTGATCTCTTTCTGTCAAATAAATAAATCTTTTTTTTAAAAAAAAAGATAAAATATATAGAAAAAGTAAGGAAAACATCTTATATTTTTACTCTCTTCCTTTTTCATGAATCCTTTCGCCAATTCACATCTCAAGACTTGTTCTACCATATATATCTGTAATAAGTGTGCCACATCTAAATGCTCATAGAGGAAGGAAATGTCACATGTCAAGTGATGAAAAAACATGTCAAGTGATGAAAAACCCCTCGCCCACTGATCCTGGATTGTCCATGGGTCACTGGCACATTTACCTTCCAGGGTTAATATGATGAATAGATTAAATAAACTACCTACAAAGTATTCACCACGGGAACTGACACAGAAAGTGCTCAATTATTAACATCATTAATGTTAATATTACTGAAAAGAATTCCATATGAACAACCTCTATAAAGTAAAAACTATGAAAGTGAGAGGATATAGGTGCCTATGTTGACAGCTCATTCTGATGATTTCTGAATGAGACCCTCATCCTGTGTATGCCTGGCCATGTGACACCTTTTATCTATCTGCCAAAGGCTGATAAGTGTTTAAACCTTCAGCTAGCCTCTTTTTGCCACCCATGTACCTTTAGGTAGAACTTCAGAGAATCAAGCCAATTTTCATATTAAGCCAGAATTTTTTTTTTAAGATTTTATTTATTTATTTGACACAGAGAGAGAGAGAGAGATCACAAGTAGGCAGACAGGCAGGCAGAGAGAGAGGGGAAAGCAGACTCCCCGCTGAGCAGAGAGCCCGATGCGGGGCTCGATCCCAGGACCCTGAGATCATGACCTGAGCCGAAGGCAGAGGCTTAACCCACTGAGCCACCCAAGCACCCCTAAGCCGGAATTTTTTTTATTATGTTAGTCACCATATAGTACATTATTAGTTTTTGATGTAGTGTTCCATGATTCATTGTTTGCATATAACACCCAGTGCTCCACGCAATACGAGCCCTCCTTATTACCCATCACCGGGCTCACCCATCACCACACTCTCCTTCCCTCTAAAACCTTCAGTTGGTTTCTCAGAGTCCACAGTCTCTCATGGTTCATCTCCCCCTCCAATTTTCCCCCTTCATTTTTCCCTTCCTTCTCCTAATGTCTTCCATTATGTTCCTCAAATAAATGAAACCATATAATTGTCTTTCTCTGCTTGACATATTTCACTTAGTATAATCTCCTCCAGTCCATCCTTGTTGATAAGCCAGAATTTTTAAACAAGGTCAACAGTACCAATTAGCATCTAAAATAATTTATTAATCAATTCAGCCTGTTTTGTTTTAGCAGTGACTTTGCTGTTTTTGTGGCAAAAATAATCAAGAAGTAATGGGTTCAAAATCATAATGATACAATCTCTTCCTTTCTTGAAGAAAGAAAACGGATAAAGTCATTTCTCCCTAAAGTGTCCTGTGGAGTTCAAAACTACGTGCCCCTTCGAAGAAAACGAGTCGTAGGAGGAAAGGCAGCATACATGGTAAACCTGTTACTTGCCAGGAGCAGTCCAGGTTTGAAAGCCAAAGAAAGGTGGGGGAGATATGTAATGATAAGAGACTGGGACTTTTGCAATGGACGTATCTTAGAGCCACCTATCTATATCACCGTCTGGTAGAATGGCAGTGACCACACTAATGTCTCTTACAGGGCGACTTCCCGTGGCAGGTGGCGATTAAGGAAAATGAGAAAATCAAATGTGGAGGAATTTATATTGGAGGGTGTTGGATTCTAACTGCTGCACACTGTCTCAGGTAAAAAAAAAAAAAAAAA
>CM052800.1:81310705-81371312 GCA_028533885.1 Nasua narica | reverse complement strand
TTTTTCTTTTTTGTCTGATTGATGCAGCATTCCAGTACTATGTTCCAGTACTATTCCAGTACTATGTGAAATAAAAGTGGCAAGGTGAGCATCCTTGTCTTGTTTCTGAACTTAGGGAAAGAACTTTCATTGGTGTGTATGATGTTAACTGAGGATTTGTCATCTGTAGACTTTATTACACTGAGGTACATTTCTTCTACATCCATTTTGATGAGAGTTTTTATATAAGTGGATGTTGAATTTTATTTTCTGCATCTATTGAGCTAATCATGTGATTTTTACCCTTTGTTTTAATACGGTATATCACATTGATTGATTTGTAAATGTTAAGCCATCCTTGCATCCCTGGAATAAATCCCATTGGATCATGGTGAACGATCCTTTTAATGTACTGTTGAATTTAGTTTGCTAATATTTGGTTGATGATCTTTGCATCTGTATTTATCAGAGATAATGGTGTGTAGTGTTCTTTTCCTGTAGTGTCTTTGTTCGGCTTTGGTATCAGGGTAGTGCTGACCTCATAGAATGAATCTAGATGTATTCCTTCCTCTGCAATTTTTTGGAACAATTTAAGAAGGATCCATGCTAACTCTTCTTTAAATATTTGGCAGGATTCACCTGTGAAACTGTCTAGTCTTAAATTTTTGTGTATTGTAAGTTTTTAAGTTACTGGTTTAATTTCATTACTTATAATCAGTCTATTGAGATTTTCTATTTCTTTGTGATTCAGTTTTGGAAGTTTTATGTTTCTAGGAATTTATTAATTTCTTTTAGGTTTTACAGTTATTGGTATATAGTTGTTCATAGTAATCTCTTATAACCGTTTCTTTTTTTTTAAGATTTTATATATTTATCTAACAGAGAGAGAGAGAAAGAGAGATCACAAGTAGGCAGAGAGGCAGGCAGAGAGAGAGGGGGAAGCAGGCTCCCCGCTGAGCAGAGAGCCTGATGTGGGGCTCAATCGCAGGACGGTGAGATCATGACCTGAGCCGAAGGCAGAGGCTTTAGCCCACTGAGCCACCCAGGCGCCCCTCTTATAACCATTTCTATTTCTGTGATGTGAGTTGTAACTTCTCTTTTGTTTCTGATTTTATTTATTTAGACTTTCTTTTTTCTTGATGAGTCTGGCTAGAGGTTTATAAAATTTTTTATCTTTTAAAAAATCTGCTTTTAGTTCTATTGTTCTTTTTCCATTTTTTGGCCTCTATTTCATTTATTTCTGCTCTAATCTTTGTTATTTCCTTCCTTCTACTAGTATTGGGCTCTATTCTTTTTGTAGTGCTTTTAGGTATAAGGTTAGAAGGTTTATTTGAGATTTCTCTTGTTTCTTTAGGTAGACCTATATTACTATGAACTTCCCTCTTAGAACTGTTTTTGCTGCATCCCATAGACTTTGGACTGTTGTTTCCATTTTTATTTGTGTCAAGATGTTTTTAATTTTTTCTCCTTGATTTTTCATTGACTCATTTGCTGTTTAGTAACATGCTGTTTAACCTCCATGTGTTTGTGGGGTTTTTTTTCAGTTTTCTTCTTGTCATTGATTTCTAGTTTCATACTTATATGGTCAGAAGAGATGCTTGATATGATTTCTATCTTCTTGAATATATTAAGAATTGTTTTGTGGCCTAACATATGACACACTCTGGAGAACATTCCTATGTGCTTAAAAAGAATGTGTATTCTGTAGTTTGGGGATAAAATGTTCTGTATATATCTATTAAGACCAACTTGTCTAATGTATCACTTAAGGCCAATGTTTCTGTATTGATTTTCTGTCTGGTCGCTCTATCTATTGATGTAAGTGGCATATTAAAGTCCCCTACTATTATTGTATTACTGATTCTTTCTTTATGTATGTTAATACTTGCTTTATATATTTAGGTGCTCCTATGTTGGGTACACAAATTTTCATGAATGTTATATCCTCTTCTTGGATTTACCCTTTATCATTATGTAATGCTCTTCTTTATCTTTTGTTACAGTCTTTGTTTGAAAGTCTATTTTGTCTGAATATTGCTACACCAGCTTTCTTTTTGTTTCCATTTGCATGGAACATCTTTTTCCATCCCCTCATTTTCAGTATGTGTGTGTCTTTAGATCTGAAATGAATCTCTCATAGGCAGCATATAGATGAGTCTTGTTTTCGACCCATTCAGCTACTCTGTGTCTTTCAGTTGGTGCATTTCATTCACTTACATTTAATTATTGATAGGTATGTACTTATTGCTATTTTGTTAATTGTTTGTTGTTTCTACAGTTCTTCTCTGTTCCTTTCTTATTCTCTGCATCTCTTCCATTGTGGCTTGATGGTTTCTTTAGTTTTATGTTTGGGTTCTTTTGTCTTTATTTTTTATGTATCTATTGTACATTTTTGGTTTGTGCTCACCATGAAGCTCGTATATGTTAACTACATATATAACAGTCTCTCTCTCTTCTCATGTATATATATACACACACACAGCTGATAGTGACTTATTTTGAACACATTCTAAAAGCACTACATTTTTTTACTCCCTCCCTCATATTTTAAGTTTTTGATTTCTTAAATAAAAAGATGTATCTTTTTATTATGTGTATCCCTTAACTGCTTATTTTAGTTATAGTTGATTTTACTGTTTTTGTCTTTTAACATTCATATTACCTTTGCAAGTAGCCAATTTACTTTACTACCTTTACTCTATATCTACTTGTATGTATCAGTAAGATTTTTTTTTTCTTTCATGTATTTCCTTATTTCTAGTTAAGGCTTTCCCTCTAACATTTTTAGTAAGGCCAGTCTAGTGGTGATGAATTTCAGCTTTTGCTTGTCTGGGAATTCTTTATCTCTTCTTCAATCCTGAATGATAATCTTGCCAAATAGTGTATTCTTGGTTGTAAGGTTTTTCTTTTCAGCATTTTAAATATATCCTGCCACTCCCTTTTGGCCTGCAAAGTCTCTGCTGAAAAATCAGCTGATAGTCTTATGAGGTTTCCCTTGTTTGTAACTATTTGTTTTTCTCTGGTTGCTTTTAAGATTTTCTCTTTATCTTTAACTTTTGCCATTTAATTACAATATGCCTTGGTATGGATCTCTTTGGGTTCATCTTGTTTTAGGGACTCTCTGTGCTTCCTGGACCTGGATGTCTCTTTCCTTCTCCAGGTTAAGAAAGTTTTCAACTATTATTTCTTCAAATAAGTTTTCTGCCCACCTCTATTTCTCTTCTCCTCTGTGGACCCCTAAAATGTGAATGTTAGCATACTTGATGTTGTCCAAAGGTCTCTTAAACTATGCTTTTTAAAAATTATTTTTCTTTTTGCTGTTCTGCTTGGGTATTTTACACTATTCTGTCTTCCAGATCACTGAAGATCATCTGATCTGCTATTGACTTCCTATAGAGTACTTTTTTAGTTCAGTTATTGTATTCTTCAGCTCTGTGATTTCTTTTTGGATCTTTCTTATATTTTTCCACTCTTTGTTGAAGTTTTCACTGTGTTCCTCCATTCTTCTCCCAAGTTCAGTGAGCAACTTTATGACCATTACTTTGAACTCTTTACTAGGTAAATTACTTATTTCCATTTCATTAGGGTCTTTTTTTAATCCCTGTTGTTTTATCTTGTTTGTTTTTTTATTTGGAACATATTCCTCTGTCTCCTGATTTTGTTTGGGAAAGGTAATTAGGTAATTAGGAAAGCTACCTTTCCCAGTCTTGAAGGAGTGGTCTTGTGTAGGTGCTTCCCTGTGTCGACTGTGTGTGCTGGAGGTTTTGGTCGACTGGCCAAAGCTGAAGCAGGCATGGGCCAGGGGGTCTTAGGGCATGCTGCACTGGGGCCACCCTACAGGAACAGCTGAAGCTAGGGTGGGCATGGACCTGGGGGTCCCAGGGTGCTCCATGCTAGAACCAGATGTCTAAAGAGCTGGATCTGGAACTGGCCTGGGTTGGCAAGTTCCAGGGTGCTCTGCACCAGGGCCACTATGGCAGGATAAGTGAAACTGGGGCAGGCCGGCTGGGGCATTCCATATACGGGCACTCCATATATGGGTGGGATGGCTGGAGCTGAAGCAGAGGCAGACTGGAGGTGTCCTAGAGTACTTTCCACCTGGGCCACTTTGGAGTGATGGCTGGAGATATAGTGGGCACAAACAGGGGGTGTCTGGGTGTGCACTGTATTGTGACAGCCTCAGTGAGATAGCTGGAGATGGGATGGGTGCAGGCAGGGGCCGGCCTATAGGGGATGCCTAGAGATGTTAGGGCTAGGAATCTGGGGTCACTGAGGCTATAGGCCAGCCAGAGTGTTTGACCCCTATTCCCATCTGTGCTATCGAGATGGAGGGGAAACAGACAATGGCACTCACCAGCACCTTCATATCATTGAATCAAGTCTGGAGTTCCCATTATTACCATGTCTCTGTCTCTCCTACTTTTCTCTATGTGGTCCCTCTGTTGTTGTTGTGCAGAAGTTGTTCAGTTAGCCTCCCGTTCTCCTTCAGGAGGTATTGCTCTATATGTAGGTGTAGATATGGTGTGTCCATGGGATAAAGTGAGTTCAAGGTGTTCCTACACTGCCATCATGGACCACCACTCTCAGTAGTCTTAATCTATGTTGTTTCTACTTTTTAAATGCATATTCTCATGAATTTTGGTGGAGGAAGGGCCCACTTCTCCCTTAGGGAGGCCTAAAATGTCAGACACTTGTTTTGCTAGGCTCATTTGCTTCTAGAGTATCTAAACAAAATTTTTAACGTGGCCCATTAGGCTCCATATGATCTGACTCCTAATTACCTTTGACAATTTCATCTTGCCTCACAGCTTCAACTCTTGTATCTGCTCTACCTGCTCTGGACTTCTTTCAGCTACTCATGTACACCTTGCTCCCTGTTGCAAGAGACCTTCATATGTTATTTCTCAAACTTGAAATGATTTTTCCCACCGTGTTTCTCTAGTTAGTGCAACTCTTTATTCAGATCTTAGCTCAATCTTCACTTCCTCAGAGAATCTTCCCTGACTCCCATAAGTCAAAGCCTTCTTGATAAGTTCTCAGAACCCCATATGCTGTTCATTCCTCTCACTTTACACAGTAGAATACATATCTTCACTATTATCATTATCCATTTACTACTACATCTTTCCCTAGATCCTGAGCTCCATGAAGGCAGGAAATATTTCTGATTTTGTTCGTTTCTGTGTTCCAGTGGCTAGCACAGTGCCTGGTAATAGTAGGTACACACTAACTATTTGTTAGTAAATTGAATGAATAAACAGGGTTAACCTTTAAATGATATTCATGACCTCTGATCCTAAAAAAACAACCAAAATTAATATGATGCACAACATTCTTGGAATATTAAGTATAAATAAAAGCATCCTGAACACCTCTTTGGTTCCTAGAACAGCACTGTTTAACTGTTAGGTGATTACCTGAGAAAATAATGTAAATGCCAACTTGCTGGAAACCATGAAGTAAAAATTAGTATGAAAATTCAGTGAAGTACAGGAACAAGCAATATTTAGCTCATTAACCATTTCAACTAAATTTTAAAACTGCGAATATATGCCAGGTACAATACTAGATGCAGGCATGTATCCACAAATGAATTAGACCCCATCTTTGACCTCTAGTAGCACAGTCCAACAGGCAGAAAGTCTTGTGAGCAAATAAATACAATGCAATATTAACATGAAGTCAGTCTTAAGTGCAGGCTAATGACTGCTGTGGTCTTCACCCTGAGAACCTCTGGGTTTGGCAGAATAATAAAATGTGTGTCCTGAATTCCCCATTTCCTCAACCACATTTCTGGCTACATGCTTTCTGGTCTCTGCTTGAACACCTTCAGTGATGGTGCTCTCATTCTAATGGTAGCCAACTCATTCCACTTCTGGGCATCTCTGGTTGTTAGTGAGTTCTTTATGTCCCTGATATTGAGCAGGTTGGTAGATTTTCCTTCTCTTCATTTACCCACTGACTTTTAATTCTACCCCATAAACTTAATCACACTGCTTCATTATATCAAGAATTTTTTTTTTTAAATCTGGAAAATGGAAGAAATTCCTTTAAAAGGAAGGATATAAAGATAAAGCATCAGATGTTCATATTTATAGTTGGTATTTTTCCTCGGTATATCTTATGTCCCTTTTCCTTTCTGTTATAGCATCAGTAAAATATACCATTACCAAATATGGGCATCATTTCTAGATTCGTTAAACCCAGACCTCGACGTAATTGTTCACTTCGCAAAGCGTATTATTATTCATGAAAAGTACAACGGAACCACCTATCAAAATGACATAGCTTTGATTGAATTGAGAAAACACTCAAACCAAAAAGAATGTGAGCTGCCTAATTCCGTTCCTGCCTGTGTTCCCTGGTCTCCATATCTATTCCGACCTAACGACAAATGCATTATTTCTGGCTGGGGTCGAGAAAAAGGTATATGTTTTAAAATTTGTTCATCAGAATCCAGGGGTTGAAATTAATGGGAATAGAAATGGATAGGAGCTAATTTCCTAGTACTCAGGGAGAAACACGGAATCAAATCCAGGAAAATGATCATTCAGCCAGGCCTAGCTTCCTGGGCGTGAGGCCTGTGCATTTGCCCAGCATCCCAGGCTCCAAAGGGCCCCTTGCTCAGTGGACTGCCCTGATGTCATCATCAATGTCATCATCATGAAATTCTTAATAATTTTTGCAGCAGCCCCCACCTCATGTTTTTATTTTTCACTGGGCTCTGAAAATTATGTAGCTGATCCTGATCCAGAGTTTCAAAGGACACCTACACACTCTGGTCTTGAAGCATATATTGAAGGGTAACCATTTACAGGAAAAAAAAAATTTAAAAAGCAGAGTGCAGGGACATATATATATATAGCATGGACTTTCTGGATTTGTTAGAGAGACATGGATGGAAGATAAAATGGTTTTCAAAGGAATAGTCAACATATAGGTGAGTGAGTAATCCCACAACCCTCTATTCTCTCCTTCACTCCCCCATTTCCTTGCCTCGCCCTCCCCATCACATTCCACAAAGAGGAAGAAAACAAAGAATTATTTCTTGAACTTCTAAGAAGACTTGGGGTGAACATTTGTATGAATAAGGTATGTAGACACTTAGGGACAAATTATTAGAAAAACTGGCTAAATAAGAAGTTGGATTAGAATTAAATTAGCCAACGCTTTTCCCTTTATCTTGAAGAATTAGCTTTGAAATTTAGCTCCCTTTTGACCTTCTACATTCCGTTTTTTTGTTTTGTTTTGTTTTTTTTAAATATTTTATTTATTTACTTGACACAGAGAGAGATCACAAGCAGGCAGAGAGGCAGGCAGAGGGAGAGGGGGAAGCAGGCTTCCCGCTGAGCAGAGAGCCCGATGATGCAGGGCTCAATCCCAGGACCCCAAGACCACGACCTGAGCTGAAGGCAGCGGCCCCAACCCACTGAGCCACCCAGGCGCCCTACATTCTCTTTGTAAATAACTTCACTACATTGGTCTTATAGACTCATACTCGAACACATTATTTAAAATTGCCACATGGAAAAGTATAAAATATGTATCTAAATTAACCTGGATGTATAGAATGTTTGAATACCCAAGACTAAATTTTATTAGTAATTAGCTTATCTAGAAGGCATTATGTCCTTAAATTTGTTCCTTAAAAAAAAACTTTTATTATGTACATTTACAAGTATACAGAAGAGTAAAGTATAATAAACCTACTTATTCATCACCCAGTTTCCAGTTATCAACACTCTACCATTCTTGTTTTATCTCTCTGAATCAATTACAAGCTCAATAGGATAATTAGGAAGGGTTATTTATAAAGGGATTAATTACAGGGATGCGGATAGGGGGTTGGGGAACCACAAGGGCTATGCAGCAACCGGGAACCAACAGTACCAGAACTGCCTCTCTTAGATCCAAAGACGTGAGAGGAAGAAGTTACCAAGAGAAAGAGCCTAAGGTAGAGCAGGCTGCCTTGAGAGAAGCAGTGACTTTGGATCGAAGGTTATAGCCAACCCCAATGTTGTTATCCTCTCTCCTTACCCTCCCTTCTTCTGCTGAGGTTTTATATTGAAAACCAGGGGCTAAGAGATTCCTATTGAGACAGCCCCTCAGATTGGGCTCTTTGGGCAGGGGTCATGGCATTCAAGGGTGGAAAATGGATCTGAAGGACAATTGAACATATTCCCTCTACCCCACGCATTTTTTTTTTCCTGGAGCATATTAAATCAAACCCAGATATAATGTAATTTCATCCATGAATATTCCAGTAGGTATCTTTACCAGGTAAGCACTTAAAAAAAAACAAAAATAAAAGCGAAAACATAACATCATTCATACACAACAAAATGAAAGCGATCCCATAATATCATCTAATAACCGTCCTGAGTTTAATATTCTTCAATTATTTACAAAATATTTTTACAATCAGGGTTATTTCCATTGGGATCCAAAGTCTGCACATTGCATTTGGTGGCTATTTTTCTTAAGTCTCTTTTAATCTAGAACACTTACCCCTTCCTTTTATTTAAAGTGTATTTATCAAAGAAACTGGGTCATTCTTATTTTGGAATTTTCACACCTTGAATTTGTCTGATTGTATCCTTGATATGACATTTCACATATTCTTCTATTCCATGTATTTCCTATAAACTGGTAGATAGGTTCTTATGCATTGTTTTACTCGTTAATCAAATATAGTTTAACAAATTTTTTGAGCCCTTACTATGCTTCAAGATAGTAATGCTAATGTGCTAGGATTTCACTGATGGAAAATATGGACCAAGTCAACAAGGAGTAATAGAGGCTACAAGATTGAGAGACAAAGACCAGCTCTCAAGGGAGTTACAGGACAGAGGAGCCATCAGACATGAATGCCACCATCAGACAGCAGAATGTGACAGGCGCCTCAAGAAATATACAAAACAATAGGGCTCCTGGGTGGCTCAGTGGGTTAAATGTTCAACTCTTGATTTTGGGGTTATGGGATCTAGCTCCACATCAGGCTCCATTCTGAGCATGGAGTCTGCTTGAGAGTCTCTCCTTCTCCCTCTGCCCCTCCCCAGTCACACTCTCCCTTTTAAAAAGAGGGGAAAAAAAGAAGTATACAAAACAAGAGTTCAGGAGAGGGAGTAATCTCCTGAGCTGTTAAAAATTGTTCACATGGTATAGGAGCTCCCAGTTTTTAAAGGCTTCTCCTGAGTTAGAAGAAATAATAAATTACTAATTAAAAAAAAAAAAAAGCTCTTAATCTGAAAAAGATAGCATCTTAAAACTAACTTGAAGTAAGACTTGAAGGAGAAAAAAAGAAACTCTTCCCTAATTTGCAGTATACTTAGGGGGATTTTTGTCTCCCCCAGCTTCTCAGAAGAGAAGAATATTAGTTTTACAGTTTACTACGCACCCACTGCAGCGCTAGGGTCTATGGAGGTGTCCACTAAAGACAGCCAGAAGCCTCTGTCCCCTGAAAGTTTCTATAGTAAGTGGGGGTGGCGGGACAAGTCATTTGGTATAAATTGTTTAGTGTATAATTGGATTACAGAGTTCATGGATGAATTAATTACACAAATATTTATTAAGCAACTATTTTGTGCTAGCATGAGGCGGTCTGTCAATCAGGTCCAGTCCTTGCCCACCTAGAGCATAAAAATTGTTGAAAGCTTGGGAAAAGGAGGAGGGGGAAATGGGCAAAGACTTGCTCCTTACACCCAAGACATCTCACACTGTATTCTTAAGTTTTTCTCATCTTCCTGGGCTGTTGATAAGCAACGGTATCTACCCCTTTTCCCTCCTTAGATAAAAAATGTTCAGGCGCTACATCTCTAACTCAAAATACAAGGAAAGCCTAAATCCTCTTTCAAATCACTTAGAAGATGAACTTCTTCAGACACACAAAAACATACACACTGATAACTTCGTATGTATTTTCTTCATTTAACTTCTCATATTAAAAGGTCACTTTCACTCTAACAAGCACTTTCAAGGAAATCAGGGATGTAAGATAATAGGAGCTATTCATGTGAGAAAATGCTGATCACCGACTTCTACCCACCTCTCTCCTCTGGACTCAGCAATCAGAGGGGAGGGAGTTTCTCTTGTTCATCTCAGAGCAGCCAGGTCTCTGTGAAATGAGAACCACTTCAGGCATGTGTTCAGGACTGCCCTTGAACTATTTTTTTTAAAGATTATTTATTTATTTGCCAGAGAGGAGAGATAGCGAGAGAGGGAACACAAAGCAGGAAGAGTGGGAGAGGGAGAAGCAGGCTTCCCACTGAGCAGGGAGCCCGATGCGGGGCTCAATCCCAGGACCCTGGGATGATGACCTGAGCCAAAGGCAGACATTTAACAACTGAGCCACCCAGGCACCGCCCCCCCTTAAACATTTTCTAAAAGACAATTGGAGAAACTGGGCGTAGGAGCAGTCTGTGATTAAATATGTTAATGAATTCTGAAAAGTTTGATATATGTGTTAAGGAATATGTATCATCTTCTCTATGCCTCATGGCTAACTAAATGATGAGAGTATTTATTTAGATTTCTCATTTGTGACTTCTAAAGGTCTGTTCCCTCCCTTTGCCTAGATAACCAAAAAGTCAGTTTACTTCAGTGGGGTGAAGTTAGCCTAATCAACAACTGCTCCAGGTTTTATCCGGGTCGCTATTATGAAAAAGAAATGGAATGTGCAGGTAAGCATGGAGTGGTTTCCCTAAGATCTGTGCCTATACCCCCTACGAAAACATTTCACCTCCTCACCAAATCCTCCCCCTCAATCTGGGCCGTGCACCCTTTCATCGGACCTTCGGCTGGTTCTTCCCTTGTCCTTAGCTCAATCCCTCATGCTAATACGAAGAGGAAAAATATCTTCCTTATGCCACCATAGTGTCAGGTAACTAAAAGCACAGACTCTGGAACCAGGCTGCCTGGGTTTATATCCTGGTTTTTGCCAATTACGACTTACGTTAGCCTGAGCAGGCTTCCCCATCTGCAAAACTGGGGATCTTCATAAATGAGGAAACTGAGATGTGAAGCAGTTACATAATTTGCCCAAAAGCTTACAGATAAGAAGTGGCAGATCCAGGATCAAACCCCCAACTTTTTCTTAATAAAAATCTGAATGAGCTCGTTTCAGACAACATGCGCTTGAAAGTAAATCCGCCCTCCTCGGCATTGCCACAGCACTTTTAATAGCCCCTGCCACCGTCTCCTTTACTGTCCCAGTGGTGCTAGGGCCCCTACCTGAGGTGCAAGCCTGCAAGGTTCTTGTCTCACAGACTGGAAGAAGGAATCTTGTGGACACAAAAGGGTAAAGTGACGTCAAAGTGAAGGTGAGAGCAAAAAGGAAAGAAAAAGCTCTCCAGAGTGAGAGGGGTCCCGAAAGGGTTGCCACTGAGGGCTTTTAGTGGCCGTCTTTTATTGGGAACTGACTGGGAAGCTCCTGGCCGTGAGATTCTTCTGTTTTGGCTTGTTCCCTTATCTCTTGTTTCCCTCTGTCTCAGCGTCTCCACCTGCCAGGAATAGTTCATGAGCCCAGTCAAGCGAGTCAGGGGCCTCCTATCTCTCCTGCCTAGAACCTGTGGGCAGAAAGAGCTGTCTGGGATTGTGAGGAATGACTGATTGTATACTTTTTAATTAGTGGGGGTGGGCAATAGCACAAGTCTCCAAGGAATCTGGAAGCAAGGCTTTCAGGACCTTGAGGAGCCAGCTGCTGCCAAGATAAGGTTCCTTTGAAACAGTAACACACTAACGCAGCCAGGAATTCCTTGAGGAAGGTCACGCTCTGCACATCTCAGGTATCTTTCAGTGGGCTGCGAACTGTAAGGAGATTTTAATTTGAGCTACATTTCTTTTGCCTTTGTTTCCCACATCACTAACACAGCTACAACAGTTTCTACTTTTGGTGGTGACACAAAGGCAGGGAACCAAAGCCAGGGTAATGCGTTTACAATGCTTTATTAAAACCACTTATAAATACTGTATTCCAGAAAAAGGCAAAGTTATTGACATCCAGTAACTTTTGGGATCAGTGATTTAAAAACCTTAGAAAGTTCTCCCAAGAGTGAGAAGAAAGTAAACAGACCATTCCCTGTGCGCTCCCTTCTTAAATGGAGTTCAGGATGACAGAGGACAAAAGGGGAGAATAGCACAAAACCTACCAGGTGGCAATTATCACAGTTAAGAGGAAAAGCTCGAAGGATTTTTGCCTCCCTGAGTTCAAGGCCAACCTCTTGCCGCTTAGTAGCTGTATGCCCTCTTAGTAGCTTTAGTTAAGCCCTCTGTGCCTTATTTGTCTCATCTGAAAATAAGGATAATAATGATACTTATCTCATAGGGTTGTGGTTTAGGATCAAAACAATGACTGACTGATACATATTAAGCACTCAGTAAGTACAAGGTATTTCTATCATTTTCCCAGTCAGCATTAGATGCTACTTTTACACTGCAATCTCGTCAGCATATAAACTTGCAAAAAACAGAGGAAGCACGGGAAGCACTCATTAAATATGGAGAATGAACACAAGACAAAGTGTTTCCCAACCTGCATCTCTCCACCTCTATGGGCCCCACAGGGGCGTGGGAGGGAAAGTATGTGTTGTTTCCCCTTAGCAAACTGTAAGGAAGCCAAAGCTGGTACACGCATTGGCGGAGGAGACAGGAAGTCGGCGTGGCAGCCTCGACAAATGGAAGGACGTGTGTGATTTTCTTTTTCCTTTGTCTTTTTCAGGTACAGATGACGGTTCCATCGATGCCTGTAAAGGGGACTCTGGAGGCCCCTTAGTCTGTAAGGATGTCAACAATGTGACTTATGTTTGGGGTGTTGTGAGTTGGGGTGAAAACTGTGGAAGACCAGAGTACCCAGGTGTTTACACCAAAGTGGCCAATTATTTTGACTGGATTGGCCTTCATGTGGGAAGGTCTCTTATTTCTCAGCACAATGTATAGGAGTGTGATCTCTCTCTTCTGCTCTTTTTTCCTTGGGAGTTGGATTTTAGTTGAAATGATACTGCATAATTAGTACTTCTCTAGGAAAAAGATAATAAAGCACATTTTATTGGATATTTTTAAGGTCTCTGCAAAGCTTCTTCCATATTGGAACTTCACTGTATAATTATCAAAGAAATATTTTAGTCGGGCATACATAGTTTATTTATTAGAAAATGTGATTAAATTATCTCTTTATACAGGAAGGATATACTGACTATACTAAAGGTTTTGCTCATTGAATAAACCCCAATTCTACCATCTACTAATTACTTGGCCCAGGACAATTTATTATCTTCTTTATGTCTCATTTTCTACCTGTAAAATGGAAACTAGAATTTGGAAAAAATGAAACCACATACTAAATGAAATGAAATGTTGGCACAGTACCTGACACAGGAACATAACTGACCTCACAGTTCTTGTCCCATTTCTCTGCTTCTTAAAGTATTAAAAGTTCTCTTGAAAGATTTGTCTTGAGTTCCCCATTTCACAAGTCCTCCTTGACCCTCTCTTTAAACCTCTCTACAGATACTGCCACACAACCACTGGCCTTCTTGATGTCAAACCCACAGTCACTTAGCTGCTCTCTTCTCCCCCTGCCCCAGCAGCAAAAGACATAGCGGGCCCCTCAGGACATCACACTCTCTGCCTGGCCCGCTGCCTCCCTGGCTGGTCCCAGCCTCCTTCCCAGTCTCTTCCTCTGGTCACTTCTTTCAGTTTGTGCTTTCCCTAGTGATCTTTACCTGGAGTCAGCTCTAAATCCCACTCACAGTCCAGTGACCCACGAATCTGTATCTCCAGCCCTGATCTTCCTAAATCCCAGACCAGTATTTCACTGAGCACTTAACTTCTCCATCTGGACATCCAATAGCATTTCGAAAGAAACAGAGCCAACCCCAAATGGCCCCTTCTTTATCCAGTTCCTCCCTTCTTAGTAAATGGCATTTACTCAGGGCTGTCCTGTGGAACCACTGTACACGGGGCATCCCCTTTCCATCATGAGACCCTGGTTTGTCTACTTCCTCCCCAGGATGCTCGCACACCCACTCCTGCCCTCTGCTTACCACACTGTAAGACGCAAGAGAAGAGAGACTGTCTTCCTTCTGTCTGCAGCCCTAGCACTTGGTTCATAGGGGGTCCTCAGTGAAGAAACATTAGCTGCTTTTATTATGATCATTTTCAATGCAGCTATTATCATCCTGAAGACTGAGGTATATTTTTCACATAAATATTACCTTAAGTACCTGGGGTTCAGTCCTGGATAAAGCCCAATTGTTTTAACAAGAGAAATGCCCATTTCTATGTATACTCTAAAGTTGCTTACTGCCCCGATGTTTTTTTCCTTTTTAAAAATTTTGGTACATTAGACATGACAATTTTTTAAACTGCTTTAACCATTTTGAAGTGTACAGGGGCATTAAGTACATTCCCCTTGTTGTGCAACCAGGAATTTTTCATCTTCCCAAACTGAAAACTCTGTGCCCACTGCACACTGACTCCTCCCCTCCCATGCTGCCCAGGTCTTTTATCATTGAATGCAGGAAAGTATTTGGTATCTATGGCTGTGTAAGAAAGAACCCCCACATATTTACTTAAGTAACAATTGTTTATTATTTTGTTTGCATGTCTGGGAATTGACTGGGCTCAGCTGGCCATTTCTTCCATCCTCTGGTGTAGTTACTATCATACAGGGAGGGCTGGGGCAGGGATCATCTTAAAGGCTTCTTCACTCACGCATCTGGTGCTTGGGCTGGGAGAACTCAGGGGGGCTTCTCAGGCATCTCTCTCTATGTGGTCTTCTCCACTTGGGCTCTCACTATGAGGACTAGACTTCTTACATAATAGCTGACGAGGGTCCCAGGAGAGCCCGCAAACCAGAACAGCTTCTATAAACCCAGCCTTGGAAGTCATTTAGCCTCGCTTCCATCACAAGACCTGACCAGGTTGAAGGGAGGAAATATAATCCATCTCTTGATGGGAGGGGTGTCAAGAAAAATCTTGGCATGTTTTAAAACCTCCACCATGTCCTGGCCCAGCAAACCTGGAGCGTGTAGCATCTTTGAAGATGTCTGGATATAAGCACTAAGGGCTACAAGCTGGGAGAAGGTAGCATTGTGGCCCCTGGAAGGACCAAGCCAGTCTGCACAGTGACCTGGGACCTGGAGCCTTCACAGCAGAGTGGACTAGAATCAGGGCCTGAAGAGTGAAGAGCCAGCTTCCTCATAGTGACTCCATGTGACAGAGCCTGGGAACAGCAGGAGAGAGATGACGGGACTCCAGGGTTCTCTCAGTTAAGAGATCTACAAAAGGGCTCCTGGCTGCTGGCCACAGAAGTTAATCCAATTGGTTTAATGTGGGGGAGGGAGAGGTGTGTTCAAAGATATTATGCGGTTCACAGACTCTCTGGGAAAGCCAGAGAGTTGGCTATGCATCTGGGAATAATGCTCGAGGAGCACTGTAGGCCTGCTTATCAGAGACTCCCACTGCCGCTAGCTCGGGTCGCAGGCTCCACACAGAGGCTGGGCACTGGACACTACTGCTTGGCCTCTGCCGCTATTGCTGCTGTGCCTTAGCGTGGTCTTTCCTGAAGGTGCTCAACAAACAGAGCTCGCTAGATGTGGAGCACTGCCATCGTCTCATATTTAACCTTCAGAGCTCCCTATCTTTTTTTTAAAAAACTTGGGTTTTTTTTTTTTAAGATTTTATTTATGTATTTGACAGAGAGAGATCACAAGTAGGCAGAGAGGCAGGAAGAGAGACAAGTGGAAGCAGGCTCCCTGCTGAGCAGAGAGCCTGATGTGGGGCTCCATCCCAGGACCTTGAGATCATGACCTGAGCTGAAGGCAGAGGCTTTAACCCACTGAGCCACCCAGGTGCCCCAGAACTCCCTATCTTATGAGGGAGACAGAAAAAATTATAAAGCTGCATTTTGCCAGGGACACGAGAGAGGAAAACTCAAGGGAGATTCATAAGTTAGTCTGAAGTGTCAAAGAAGCCCTCCCCAGAGGTGAGCTTAATCTAAATTACAGAAGACATTTCCAGGCAAGTGTAAATGCAAAGGCTCTGTGGCTTGAGGAGCCAGCCAACCACGAAAGAGGGCAGAGAGCAGTGCAGCAAGAGCGGGGGATCATAGAGAACAACTCTGTCGGTCCAAGGAACTGGAGTTTGAGAATTTAATCCCCAAAGAAAGTTGAGACAGAGAAGACTAAATCTGAATCCTCAGAGCAAAGGCTATAGTTAAGGTATAAGAAATTAGATGAGATCATCAAAGAGTAAACATATAGGGAAAAGGAAAAAAGGAGAGGCTTTAGGCTTCAGTAACTGAGAGTTGGACTCGGCTTACTACATTCTCTCTTTTCTTGTGGAATATTTACTCACATATGGGAGAGTTTCTCTGACCAGTTGAAAGAACCAAACCTGGTTTAAGGGTTTGGGTGGTGGAATTAGGTGGGACCTCAGAGGTAATCTAATTCAACACCCACGCTTTAGAGATGAGAAAACCAATGCTCCAGAAAACTTTTTAAAAAAAATTCTATGTTCTGGGGCACCTGGGTGGCTCAGTGGGTTAAAGCCTCTGCCTTCGGCTCAGGTCATGATCTCAGGGTCCTGGGATAGAGCCCCGCATCGGGCTCTCTGCTCAGCAGGGAGCCTGCTTCCCTTTCTCTCTCTGCCTACTTGTGATCTCTCCCTCTCTGTCAAATAAATAAATAAAATTTTAAAAAAAATTCTATGTTCCCTTTTCTGAATGTTTTGAAATGTCCTGTCCAAAACTGAAGAAAAATCTTTGGCATCTCATGCTGGTAGAAATAGTCCCTAGTTTGACTGGATATGTCCCATAACTCCTCTCTACTTTGACGCCTCCACCGTAAAATGGGGACAATAGCTCCCGCGCACAGGTCTCCCCTTCCTCCACTGTAGTAGGGAGATCACAGCCCAAGAGCGCCTGGCTGAAGGTGGCAGCCTGGGGTTGGACTGCATCTATCTGCGTCTGCCAGGAGGGACTCCTTTTTTGTTTCCAAGTCTGCATTCCTGTTAAGCGATAATTTTGAATGTGAGATGGCCTGTGGGAAGTACATGGCAGGCACAGAGTAAGTTCTCAATAAAGAGGTATATAATTCTTAGGAACTCTTTAGTGCAAACTTATTATACTCATGAAGCTTGTAACAAACACAAAACGCCAAACTAGAATTCATTGGTAATTTTAGTAAGAAAGGATGCATCTATTCCCAACACTTGCAATACTGTCCTGGATCTTACTGTACAATTCTTAGAAATTTCTGAGATACTAACATAAGCAGATATAGCTCTGGTTAAAAAAAGAAGAAAGGAAAGGAAGGAAGGAAGGAAAGAAAAAAGGGGAAAAAAACTACTGCAATTATTATTTAAGAATTCTGCACAGCGCAAAAATAATGAAACTTCACCAGAGTTATCAAAATACAAAATATGGTGAGCAGGAAAACAGTGACTTCCACTTAAGATTTTTTAAAAACTATTCAAGTGTAGAGTACCGTTTCTTCCTTATCAGGAAAAAAACCTTAAGAGTTTTTACTGTTAGGGATATGGACATTGGGGAGGGTATGTGCTATGGCAAATGCTGTGAAATGTGTAAGCCTGATGATTCACAGACTTGTACCCTGGGGTAAATAATACATTATATGTTAATAAAAAAATTAAAAAAAAAAATAGTTTTTACTGTCAAACAACTTTCTTCCAGAATTTCTAAGTGAGGCTCTAACTCACGCTTGACATTCAGGGACCACCTCGCCCTTCGATTGACCGGTCCAGCTCCCGCTCCGCCAACCGCGACAACCGCAAGCACTCGAGAGGGTGAGATCCGGATGCTCGTCCACGTGTCAGGCAGAATCGCGTCCTCGAACCGAAACGTAGCTGCACCCCTCGCAGCGCTCTCTGTAAGGGGCTGCAGGAACTCATTTCTCCCACGGCGTCCACACCCAGAAAAGCCTGTCCCTAGGGACGGAGGTGGGGCGGCGATGGCGATTGCTGCGCTGAACCCAGACAGGTCGGTGGGGGGGGCTCTTCACTTAGCTGTCCCCTCAGACAGTACCAACTTGAGCCCAGGCGGACGCGCGCAGAGGACACTACTCCGACCAGGATCTCGCCTCCACTACTCCGCACTCCCGCTTCGCCGGCCTCTGACGCACCACGCTTGCGCGCAGGCGCACAGTCGAGGCCGCGGGCCCTAGCCAGCGCGTGCGCCGTGCCGCGCGTCTTCGCGACCGCTCCACCTCCCCGGCAGAGCTGAGTAAGGACGGTGAGGGCCCGCCTCCCAGCTCGGAAGGAGGCGTGGGCATGGAGGCGGCTGTAGACGTCGAGTCCCCGGCTGGCGCCGCTGCTTAAGGCGCCAGGTGGGCTCCGTGGGGGCACGGCCGGTGCTGCGCGGATGGCCCTGCTCCCGCGGCCCGCGCTCGCCCTCGTCGTCCTCCTCTTCGTGCCCGCCGCTTTCAGGTGCCAGGAGCAGGCCCAGACCACCGACTGGCGGGCCACCCTGAAGACCATCCGGAACGGCGTCCACAAGATAGACACGTACCTGAACGCGGCCTTGGACCTCCTGGGAGGCGAGGATGGGCTCTGCCAGTTTAAGTGCAATGACGGTGAGAGGGAGCCCAGGCCCTGCGAGCCCCTCGCTTTCTGGGTGTTGCGGAGACGGAGGTCGTGGAGGCGTGGGATGCAAGGCAGACCTTGACGTTGCCCTCTAGTCGTGGAAAAACTTAACCACTGCTAGTCTTAGCATTCTCGTGATTGAGCAATCAGGTTAGAAGTTCGCACCACTATTGTTAGAATATAAGAGGTCACATGAGGTGTACACACCGGCCTGTTTTCATTGCTTTTGCATTACTACCTTTTCTTTTTCTCTCTCCTTTTTTCTTTTGCTGTTGCACGAAGTTGCCTCAGAACTCTGTGACGTACGCATCCTGGGAATGGATGGGAACAGACCGATTTTAGCCCTATGTTTTAGCATCGTTTAGTCAGCCGAACAGAATAGACAGAATTTTAATTATGACTTTTTACCTTTCTCGAGAACTGCTTTTAATTGCGTTCTTTTCCTGCAGTGCTACAGAAAATAAATTGCGACCTTTGTACAGATTTTTGGTGTACTCTATTGTTGAGAAAGAGTTCTGATAACTTCCAGAAATTGTCTATCACGACTTGATAGTGACGCTTCCTCCCCATTGTTGGTCAATACTAGTATAATTGTTTTGATTTTCTTTTCATATATTTTAACTTTAGTTCTTTTTGAGTCTGAGAACTTGTTTGGTGGCATTGTTGGTAATAATCTGTCTTAGAGATCTTTCTTTTCAAGCGCTTGCTTTTTTTGAATATTTAAATATTGTATTAGCTCTGATAAAGTACTCAGGCTTCTCTTTGGAAATTCAAAATGTTAAGATTTTGATTGGGAAATCATGTTTCCAATAAGAGTAGACAAAGTCGGGGCCTAGTTCATTTAATGCTTGGCAGCTTAAAGCAATAGGGAACTCAGTGACTAATGGTAAAACCAGATTGAATGTAGATGAATTTAAAAGAAATCTGTGTCATGTAAATCTGTGATGCCACTTGCTGCCTGTAATTCTCAAAATAATTTCTAGTTTTATGTTAATGGAGGTAGAGAATGAGCCATAAGCATATGCTATGAAGTGCTAAATGTTTCCTTCCTAAATTTATGCCTAAATGTTAACCACCAGTATCAGTTGAGAAGGATGTTTTTGTCCTTGAAGAGCTTGTTAGGAGGAATAAGTGAATTATTTGAAAATTGAATGGTTGCCTTTCCTGAGGCAAATGTCATAATTTTACTTAGTCATCCCCATTCATTATACAAATATTTGAGGGCCTGTTACGTCTCAAGTGTTCTACCAGTTGGAGATTCAGCAGTAAACAAAACAGACAAAATTCCTGTCCATGGAGCGTACATTTTGGTGGGGAGAGACAGTAAACTGAAAAACAAGTAAAATAAGCCAAACATGCCGTATATGTAGGTCTGAAGTATGCCAGTGTTTTGAGAACAATAGTAAAAAGCAGTGACAGGGGCACCTGGGTGGCTCAGTGGGTTAAAGCTTCTGCCTTCGGCTCAGGTTATGATCTCAGGGTCCTGGGACAGAGCCCTGAATCCCCATAGGGCTCTCTGCTCAGCAGGGAGCCTGCTTCCTCCTCTCTCTCTGCCTGCCTCTACCTACCTGGGATCTCTCTCTCTCTCTCTGTCAAATAAATAAATAAAAATCATAAAAAAAAGAAAAGACAGCGGTGACAGTGTTGGAAGGCAGTTTACTCATTTAAATAAGTTGTTCAGGGAAGGTCTCACTGATAAGACAGCATTTGAGAAGAAATCTGAAAATGCTGAAGGTGACACTGTGATGATCTGGGGATAAAACCCTCCAGGCAGAGGGCATGGCCATTGTGAAGGACCTGAGGAGAAAGGCCAGTCAAGGATGACTCTGAAGATTTTTCCTGACCCAAAGGAAGGATGTAGTTGCCATTTACTGAGATAGGAAAGGCTTACAAGGAGCAGTCTCCATTGACTCATGATGAATCAGGGTTTCTAGAGTTTATTTCCATTTAAAATAGCTCTGAAGTTGAGTGGATACTGTTCCTATGATAAAGATTACTTTAATCTTTTATTTTACTTAACCCTTTTTATCTTCAACAAGCCTCACTAAATTTACCATGTGGAGTCTCAAGCAAGATCTCCAGCATAAAAAAAACACAAATGAACTTGAGAATTTAGGAAGTGGTATGCTTCAGTGAACATCCTTTTGTGTTTTAGTAAATGCTGTCTGATCGTAGGACTGTGGTTCCAAGTCACCATGTTGATAATTCCAACATAATGAATATTGTTCTTTAATTACTCTTACTTGAGAAGTCTCCCTGGAACACTTTTTCAACCTTTCTGGTATTTTGGAATGCAAGTGATCAAATCAGAACCAAACAAACAGACAAATCCCAAAGCTAGAGGAGCATGGCTATTAAGGGGTATTTCACAGTTGCAGTAAAGAGGTAAAGGGAGCTTAAAAGAAGACTTGGTAGTAGGGAGAGGATGATCAGATTAAAGGGCACAGTTATCTTTGTTTTATCAAAAAGTTTGGCTTTTTGATACACTTGCTCCCTTCTGGCTATCCTCCCTCGGGTGGGAAAAACGCTTTATTGAGATTAAAGTAAAGTTACTTAGGGGAACAAATTAGTTGGTTGCTTTTTTTTTTCTTACTTTTTTTCTCCCTGACTGCAATGAAGATTTGAGAAAGAAAACTTTGATTTCTTTTGAAAAATAGAAAACAAAATTGGCTTGTAAACTGTTTTAGAATTATGAATAAGTAGCTCATTCAGTGATTTATGTTTTAACAGGATCCCTTTGGCTGTTGCGCAAAGGATAAAAAGAGTTCAGGGAGGTGGGAGAGCAAGAATGGAGGTAGAGTGACAGGTGTAGGAACTCAGACAAAAAAAGATGGTGGTAGTTTTGTCCAGATTCAAAGCAAGAAAGGTAGTGAGAAGTGGTTGGATTTGGGAATATATTTTGAAGGAAGAGCTTGAAGGATTTGCTGATACCTCAGAAGGAAGGTGTGAGTAGGGTAAAAAAATGATTCCAAAACCTTTGCCCTAAACGATGGGGTCGTCATTAACTCTAATAGGGCAGACCATAGAAAAAAGTCATTAGGAAAAATAATAGCATATTTGTATGCTTTTGAGAATGATTCAGTAGAGAATGAAAACACTATGGAGGGAAAAATGAAGGAGAATTATTGAAGTCAGGTTCTTAGGTAAGTGAGAGGAATGGGTTCCAGTGCATAAATAGATTGGCCAAGAGCGCAGATGGCCTATCCCTGTTAATAGGAACAAAGGTAGAGGATACGGGCACAGATGCTGATTAGGTGGATAGTTGTCCAAGTTCTCTTCTGATCGCCTCCATTTTCTCAGAGAAGTAGGAATCAAGGTCATCAGCTGAGAGCGAAGATGGAAATGGAAGTGTTAGACATTTGAGGAAAATAGGAGAGTGAGTGGACTAGAAAAATAAAGTAGTACAAGGGCCCTCTAAAGATTAATTCATGAATTAAAATCTCAAGTGTTTGAGAAAGTAGATTTGAATTCTACACTGCATTTCCTATAAAACACAGTGCTAAGATCTTCCCTGTTTCCCATCTGCTTCAGTGTCATTCATGTGAAAGAAATTGGTCTGTTTGGAAGAATTTACATCAAATTTTTTAAAAAATATGTAGAAAAGATCTATTGTTACCTCAGTCCAGGCAAATCTTTAGATTTTATCTGTTCATACAGATGATAAAACAAAGCATCAAGAAAGGAGCATTTGCCTAAGTCAAAAAGTAGAATCAATGAATAGTATTTCCATGTAGTCGTACCCAGTGGATTTGGTTTGTTTTTTAAATTCTTCTCATTTCATTTTTTTCTTAGCTTTCTGTATTTGCTTACAAATTTTAGGGGGTAGTAGCTCTGATACATCATGGGTTTTGGTTTGACTTTGGTATTGCTTCTTCTGTTATTCAGTTTTTGCTTGCTTTGTATATTAGTCTGTTCAGACTCCAGTAACAAAATACCATAGACTGGGTGATTTAAACAACAGGAATTTATTTCTTACAGTTTTGGAGGCTGGAAAGTCTAAGATCAAGGTTTGGCCAACACCGTTCTATAGTGAAGTTTCTTTTCCTGGCTTGCAGACAACTAATTGCCCTCTTACTGTGTCCTTACATGGTTGGGGGTGGGAGAAGCAAGTTCTCTGGGTTCTCTTCCTTGCCCTACTCTCATGACCTTATCTAAACCTAATTACCTCCCCAAAGCCCCATCACCAAAGGCATTGGGAGTTAGGGCTTCAACATAGGAATTTGGGGGGGGGCACAGTTCAGTTCATAGCACTTTGCAAAAATTGGCACTCAGTAGAAATACTAAATTTTTTTAGTGCTTAGCAGCTTATACCATATATAACAACATTTAAAATGATATTAATATGTTTATAATTTTTGGAGTGTATAGCAACTTAATCTTTAATAAGCAACTTTCTTTTTTTTTTTTTTTTGGGTACCGGGAGTGGGGTAAGCAACTTTCTATGTAACTTGTCTTGCTCAGTTTAATTCAGTTTAAACGTGTATTTGGAACTCCAGAACACTTTAAATGTTTTGGGAAATCTGTTATTTCCCAGTTTTGGGGGGACATTTGGGTGGTGATTTTTTGGTTTTTGGTTTTTGGTTTGTTTGCTATAGATAAAGAATATTTTAATTTCAGGGAGGAATTTTCCCCTTTTTTTCATCCAGTAATTTCACAGGCACCTACTCGTGCCAGGCATCTTCTAGGTGAGCCAGACAAAGTTCCTGTCCTCATAGAAACTGGCTACTATGAGGGGGTGGGAGGATGGGGTAATTGGTTGGTGAGTATGAAGAAGGCACTTGTGGTAATGAGCCCTAGGTGTTATAAGCAACTAATGAATCATTGAACACTACATCAAGAACTGAAGATGTACTATATGCTGGCTAACTGAACATAACACTAAAACACACAAAAAGAAACTGGCTATTTTGTTAATTTGGTCAGTGAGAAGACTAAAACCAACGAAGGGTATATGGAATGGTTATGGAAGGGAAGGGGCACTGTCTTAGATGGAGTGAGTGGGGAAGGTCTCTCTGATGAAGTGACATTAGCACGTTCCTTCAAAAACCAAACAAAAACCCGTCACATTGCCCTTTGCCACTTAGGCTGGGGAGCCAATTTTATCAGCATTTATTTTCTGGTGTTATTATTCAGTAGTTCATGTGCAGTAGATCTTGGTTCTCACTGCATTTCTCAGCTTCACTCCTGAGAGCAGTTTTAGACTCTAGCCTGTGTTTGAAACAACTGCCTCCCCCATCCTCCTGCCTCCATTTTCAGTTTAGCTGACACATGTGCTTCTGTACCATCTCTGTACCTCTTCATTCTCCTGTAGCAGGGAGGCTTTTTTTTGGTGTGGTTTTTCTCCCGCATGTTACTTGCTTCTGATCATTCTCCCACTCAAAGGAAATTATCTTTTACAAAATGAGAAAATATGTATATTAATACATACATATGCACATACCTATGTATCATTGTCATTATACACATCAAAATGTTAAAAAGTGTTATCTAGACTAAAAAATTGGAAGAAAATCCATAGATTTATATAATACAAAGGGAAGGAAAAATGGAAGTGCTCCTGTGGTATAAATATTAGAACATTGAGGGAAATATCTTCCCATTAAAAAAGTAGACATTTGGGATTAGAAACCCACATGCCTTTAAAACTGCAGGCCCATATCAGTTGTCTGAGGGGGGTGATCTTTGAGTCTCATGGAAAAGGGATAGATGTCAGAAATCTGGAGATTGGCAGATGGGGAATATACAGGGTATCCAAAAAGTTGAAAACAGGATAAACAGTATATTAGTTACGTTTTCAAATAATGTCCCCAATATGTGTTTCTTTAACCTTCAGATACCTTTATAGGTGATACACTTCTAAATTGAAACCAATAAGTCCAGTGTGTTTAGTCCAGTGAAAAATGTGTTTAGTAAGTGCACTACTTCCCTGTTTCGAAACTTTTTGAATACTCTTTGGCTTATTTATTTTACTTTTTCAGATTAAAAATTCAACCCACTGCTTAACATGTATTGCTAGATGAGTTTCTAAACATTTTAAACAATTGATTATTAAAAACCCCTGAGGAGAGAGCATCATGATGAAGCTTCAGGGAACTAGAGTGGCTTCCCCAAGAATATCATGCTGATCCATCCTCACTCCCATTCAGTGAAGAGATTTCTAGTGTGGTAGGACAAAGAAAGCCATAAATTAGATGGCTAGTTTCTCATGATAGTCCCATGAGGAATATAGGCTGGATAAAACTTGGTTTAGATGAAGTCATAACTGGTTGAGTGGTCTACCCAAAAGGTTGGGTTGATGACTTCATGGCTGCTTATAGAGAGGGCTTATCTATGGCAGGGTGTTGAGGACCTCTGCCTTGGTTAATATCTGTGTCTCAAGTTTGTGAATGTCTGGGAGCAACAAGTAACACTGGATGAGTAGCTCTAAATTTAAACTGTGCTGAACAGTCTTGAATGATGAGCTAAAACTAACAAGACAGAATTTCACAATTTAATATTTAGCTTAAGATTTAAACTGTAGAAGTACTGAGTCTCCAGCAGTAGATAGAGTTTATTTTAGAAAGAACTGATGTTTTTTTCCTACTGTCCAATGTATCTTAGCCCTGAGACACAGCTAAAATATATGCTAACTATCTTAAGCTCTATTTTTTTAAAGACTTTATTCATTTATTTATTTATTTGACAGACAGAAAGATCACAAGTAGGCAGAGAGGCAGGCAGAGAGAGGGGGGTGGGGAAACAGGCTCCCTGCTGAGCAGAGAGCCTGATGTGGGACTCGATCCCAGGACCCTGACATCATGCCCTGAGCTGAAGGCAGAGGCTTTAACCCACTGAGCCACCCAGGTGCCCCTGTCTTAGGCTCTATTAATACAGGTATTTTATCTACTTCAAAACAGGCCCATCACCCCTACAGGTGTTCAGTTTGGGATGGCACGTTTTAAAGAGATGTGACAAATGAGAAGTTATCAGTCTTTGGAGGTTGATTAATGCTCGCCAAACTTAAAGGAGACTGAAGGATAAGCAGCAGTACCAGTTTATTTATAAGGAGTATTAGAACTGCCATGGGTGACTTGGAAGTCACCTGCCCATTTGTTCATTTATTCATCAACAAATATTTATTGATAACCTAACCATATGCTGGACACTGTTCTAGGCTTTGAAAGTACAAAACAAATTCCTGCTTCCACGGGGTTTATATTTTAGTACAGGGAGACAGATAATAAATAAGTAGGTTAATAACATAATATGTTGGACGGTTATGTGTGCTACAAATGGTATGGTCAGAGAAGGCGTTGCTGAGAAAGTGAAGGAAGAGCCTCCACGTAGAAGAACAGCAGACTGAGTGACCCTAAGGCAGGAACAGACTTGGAGAGTCTGGAACGACGGAGAGGTCAGATGTGATGGCATGAAGTGAGGAAGAGAGGAGAGAGAATAGTAAGGAGATGAGGTCAGAGAAGTCATGGTGTGTGGGGGGCTGCAGATTATATAGGCCTTGGAAGAATTTTGGCTTTTATTCTGAATAAGATGAGAAGCCATTGGAGGGGTTTTGATAGAAGAAAAACTTGATCTAACATTTTAAAAGGATCACTCAGGTTCGGTGTTGAGAATAGACAACGGCTGGAGGCGGTGTGGGGGTGCTGTGGAGTGGGGAAGGTGAGGTAGGGAGACATCAGGAGGTTGTGGCAATAATCCATGGTGGCTTGGAGCAGGGTGGTAGTGGTGGAGTTGGGAAGACGTGATTAGATTCTGAGTATTTTGAAGGTAGAGTCAGCAGGACATGCTGTGGAAATGGATGGGGGATATAAGAAAATGAGAGAATTTAAGATGGTTAAGGTTTTTTCCTGAGCACTGGGAATGTTGGAGTTGCTTTTATCTGAGAAGAGGGAACTATGAATGGAGCAGGTTTGGGGATGAATGTCAGGAGGTACATCTTAAGTTTGAGGTGTCTGTGAGATATCCAGGTGGTTAGTATCTCCTCCCTCTTTGGCCCTGTTACATGGAAAGCCAAACCATAAACAGTTTTCTTAAGAATGAGGGACCAAAAGCAGTAGGTGAAGGATTACAATGACTCATCCGTGATAGCTTGAGGTATGTACCTTCATTTTCCAAGGGCCCAGAAACAACCATCCTTCTTGAAAAGTGCTGGAGAAACAAGACCAACTTCTGTCATTGACCTCCTCATTCCTTGATCCATCATAACCATTCTCTTCATCCGTACTATTTTTCAGACTGGGTGGAGCAGGAAAAATAAAGCTTTAGATCTTCGTGAGGTTATAACTCTCTTTAGGCTCTAGTTTGTCACTTCAGTCGAGCATGTGGGTCTTAGCAGCTCACTTAAGCCATTTTTAGATCCTTACTTTGAGTGGTTACTTATTTTGGTGGTTGATTACTGGAAGGGTTGCTTTTTTCCACCCCTCACTTTACTTTTGGAGGGTAAACTTATCTTTGGTCTTCTACTAAATTAGTTGCCTGAAAGTTGGTATTGTGTTTTTCCTAAGTAAGGAACTATGGAGAGATATTTGGTATAATGGGATGTTTTGCTTTTAGAACTGAAGATAAATGGGAGTCCCAAATGTTGGGAGGATTAGCATGTAAAATAGGTAATTGGCTTGTTTTGTGTTCCCCAGGGGTAGAGGATTGTTCATAAGAAAACAGGAAAGAATTTAACAGGTAGCGCCATTCCACAATGGAATAGGCTCTTTCTTGATACTATAGGAGGATTGTGGGGAAACATTCAAGAGAAAATAGGTGACTGGTATCTTGAAGTGATTTGTATACTTCATGAGGAGAGAGATTTTTTAGGTACTTTGCAGCAGTTAAGATTGCTGTGATAATGTCATCTTTCTCCTTGTTACTGAATCATTGGTGCTATTAGGGAGAACAGAATTGGAGTAACATGGTTCACCAGACCATCTGTATTCCTGAACTTTTTCCTTCGCTGGCAGAGAAGTAAATTTGTGAAATGGTTGGTTGGAATCCGGGCTAGAATATGTGTTCCTGTAATGTCTTATAATGGTGTTAAGGCACTTGAACATTCATTGGATGACCTTATCTTCCTTAGCTTTAAGCTCTATGAGTAAACTGGTTAGTTAATGGTTATTGAGGTTTGTGTGCAGTGGAGTATTGGCTAAAGGTTGGGAAGATAATGGTTCTTGCCCTGTAAGTTTTTAACCAAAAAATGTAAGTGTTGGAATGTATAGGGAAATAGGGTGGATTTATCTTTCATACACATGGACCCAGTCTGGCATTTACTCTCTGATATCTCCTGAAGTCCAAAGTAAGGTTTTCATACGTTTTGTATGGTATAGGCTTAGAATATAAGACGTTCACTTATGTCAGTACCCAAATATTAAATATTTCCAAGGCTAGTCTAGTAGTACATCATAGACCTTTTTGCATGTTTTTTATCATATTTGAAAATTAATTATACCATTTATATTTTATAGGATCTAAGCCTTTCCCACGTTATGGTTATAAACCCTCCCCGCCGAATGGATGTGGCTCTCCACTGTTTGGTGTTCACGTAAATATAATTATTTCCTTATTTGAGTTTTATGATCAGTAGGCTATGTAGTATTTTTTATTTATTTATTTATTAGAGAAAAAGCGTGCACAAGTGGAGGTGGGGAGGGGCAAAGAGAGAGAAAAAGAGAGGATCTCAAGCGGACCCCCTGCTGAGTATGGAGCCCAGTGAGCAGCTCAACCCTGAGATCATGACCTGGGCCAAAATCAAGAGCTAGCCGCTCAGCCTCCTGAGCCACCCAGGCACCCTAACTATGTAGTACTGTAATTATGCAGGACTGTCAGTGTGTTCTCAAGGTCACAAATAATTTTGCTTGTTGTATTAGTAATTAAGTTTATTATATTCTTTTATAACTAAAACATATTAATAAGTCCTAACAAAACTAAATGGAATAAAATTCATATTTTATTTTTTAATCTTATAGATGTTAATACTATTGAAAAGATATTTCCTCATGTCACAAATATGGCTTAAAAATTTGGAGTATAGAAGTAATGCTACTTAGGATGAAAAAGTATGGATAAAGCATATTTTTTATATTAAAGTAAAGCTAAGTAAGATAGCTGTGGGGTTTTTGTTGTTGTTGTTTTTGTTTTTTTGATAGGCAAAGCTAAATCTGAGCTAACTATTGTGAGAAAAAAATGTTTGAGTGATGCCTGGACACAAGGGTTTTGTGTATAAAGTTATTGAAACCAGTTAAAGATAAGTTACAGATTTGAAGGAACAGTATCTTCAGGGAATTGATACGTAGAGGTCGAACCACAGTAACATAAAATGTAAGTTGTAGGAGCTTAAAAGATTTTGGTGGTATTTCATATAAAGTACATTTTATAGGAGGAGAGGTATAAATACTTTGAAATGTCCAAAAATGAGTCTTTGCTCTTAGCCTGACCTTTCTGTTTTTAAAACTATGTATTGTGTCTTGGACAACTGGAAGTTACATTTGTTACCAGCGGATAACTGAATATTGCAAAATAGGGAGTTCTGAGGCATGGCTGAGAGGGAGAGAACATGGGTGCATGCAGGTGAGTGATGGGCAGATGCATAAATAACATGGAAAACATTTGTAGGCAGAAATGGATTGGGGAAATTATGCAGCAGTCATTATCCTTGATTTCTAAGTCTAATTGAATGCAGCACTTTAGCAGAGGGGTTTGAATTTCATCAACAATAATCCACCCAAATGCTTCTTTCAGCTTAATATTGGCATCCCTTCCCTGACAAAATGCTGTAACCAACATGACAGGTGCTATGAGACCTGCGGCAAAACCAAGAATGACTGCGATGAGGAATTCCAGTATTGCCTCTCTAAGATCTGCCGGGATGTGCAGAAGACACTAGGACTGGCTCAGCACGTTCAGGGTAAGGATGATCCGGCAGGATGAAGATGAGTGCAGTTTGTCAAGTTTTATTGACTGCTTTATGTTTCACTGCAGGATTTACCACTAGAAATCTTTCACTGTGTGCTCTATCTGTTGTGACACAGCCTCTTCAGTTTTCTGAGACGAGGAGTCGTTGGTTTTGTCATCTCAAATGATTTATAGTCACGGAAGCAAAAAGTGTTAGGAATTAGGAAACCTTGGGAAGAGGGTATGCGAGACAGACAAGAAGTCATCTGAGATCTTGTGCCCTGTAGTCTGTCTCTAATTATCCAGAGCCTAAAGTTTGAAATCCTGGATCCAGTGATTTTAAGAGTATAACACATAGGATTTACAGTGGGAAGTTCTAGAGGTTTTGAGCTTTAACTGTCTCTTCATATGTATGTGTGTCAGGAGGTCCCCAAAACCACCGCCAGGTTTGCTAGGAGGACTTACAGGATTCAGCATACGGTCATACTCAGAGTGAAGGGATACGAAGCAGAGTCAACAAAGGGAAAAGGTGTGTCAGTGTTCTCATCTGTAAAATAATATCCATCTCATAGAGTTGGTGTAAAGATACAAAATAAAATATTTGCAGAAATACAAATCACTGTACAAATTCTAGAAGTTACGAAATCTTTTCACTGTCAAGCTGAAGTATTTATCATACATTGAAATTGGAAAAGAAGGTGCAAGAAAGGAAACTATACATTTTGAAGCATTTTTCATAAGATACCATGCTAGATATTTTAGATAGGTTTTCCTTAATTAGATAGGTTTTCCTTAATGTTCACAAAAAGCCAAAGAATTAGGTAGTGGTATACTGGTTTTTCAAGGAAGGAAATGGAGGTTCAAAGAAGTAACTTGTCCTAAGTTGCTTACTTCTGATTTTAAAACTTGTGTTCTATCTACTGCAGTATTCCCCAAACAATATCATGGGTCTGATTCTGAATTCCTAGTAATAACTGTCAGGGAAGAAGTCTCTGCTCCAGGTGGAGCTTGAACTCCCAGCCACAGAATGCTTTGCACACTCCCGGGTGAGGCAAACTAGTTACCCAGTGGAAGCATACATGGATGTATTTCCTATCTTCTGCTATAAGGACATACTAATTCGGCTAAATGATGAAGCCAGTTTTCCTCGCAATGCCCTCTTGAATAACTATAGCCTTTACACTTCTGACGTGGTCGTGTTCTCTAACGGTACAGCTTTCTGGAGAAATTTGAAAATGTCAGGATTTTGCAGTGAATAGTTTCTTCCTTAACATGAGTATTTGGAAGAATTTGGACAACTAAAAGCTATTCTGTGCTGTGTATCTGGAAGTGAAGTGGATGAAGAATAATCTCACCTGACTATTCCAGGCTTCTTAGAATAAGAAAAGTAAATCTATTATCTTTTTTATAGTCCCCCACCCCAAATTTTAAATCCTGCCAGAGGAAAAACACTTCTGATTCCTAGGTCTCCCTTCCCAGGCCAAATTGGGATACTGAGAAAGGGAGAGAGAGAGAGACTGGGGTCCATTTACCTTACTTAAGCATCTTAAATGATGTATAATCAGTTCTTAAGTCATTGGCCAAAATTAAATGTTTTGAAGTTTTTCTGTTTTTAACCTTTATTTTTTCTGCACCTAAAAATCTTCCCTTGAAATGCAAAATTGAGAGTGTTCTAAGGCGTCTTTATTAGTGGTGTATTTCAGATAAAAGAAAAAGTAACAGTGATGAACTGTGTTATTGAGAGAGACTCATTTGCCTGGTAGAAAAAATTGGTACGAGCACTTGTGACCAAACAAAAAAGTAGATACTGCTTAAGGTGCTAACACTAATAGTCTGCATGTCTGTGCTTCTGGCCTGGGAGGGCTTGGGAGGACGTTGATGTAACACGTGTTTAAGTGCTCACCAAGGATGTGCTCGACACTGTGCTGTAACATGTAATATGTGTGGAGGGGGAGGAATTGCCAGCAGTAATAGCACTTTCTTACTTTGCAGCCTGTGAAACCACAGTGGAGCTCTTGTTTGACAGCGTTATACATTTAGGCTGTAAACCTTATCTGGACAGCCAACGAGCCGCATGTAGGTGTCGCTACGAAGAAAAAAGTGATCTTTAAAGAAGATGCTGACAGTTGGTGACAGCAGATGAGGACAGAAGAATATAGGCTTGGATAAAGAACCACTGTTTTTACACCATAAAGCTGCCTTATTTTTGCGAAGGGATTATTTTAAGACTTTATTTTGACATTAAAACTACAAACTAAAGAGAAAAAGTGGGTGAAGTGATCTTCCTGGATGTTGCTGCCTTATGGTACCGAATTGTCTTGATCAATTTCAGAAAGAGGTGCATGTTAAGGGGAGACTATTTTAAAAGAAGGAGTCTGTAACTCACTTTTCACAACTGTATTTACCAAAACAATGAGGTCAAATGTAAAATTGATTACAAGGTATGTTGAACATAATCTTATTTGGAAATATGGGAACATCTTTACTTAGAAGTATATGTTTACTATTAAATTTTAAATACACATTTATTCCTGTAAAGATCTGACTTTATTTTTTCTCTGTTTTAATTAACACATAATATGCTGTTTTCCTGTAGCCCATTGAGCATATGAATAAGTCTCACTCCTTTAATGGCAAGTCTAGTTACAAGGACAAGTTTTCCATGTCTCTTTTTCTTACATAAACCATTGGCTGGTAGCCTCTTAGGGAGCAAAACCAGGATATCTAGTTATTATGTAATGTGTCTAGAAGGTAACATGAACAAAATTCAGAAGCACAGCCACTCCCATTTTATGAACCATTCATATGACAGATACCATATTTTGTTATATCCTTTGCCTAAATTGAAGAAAAGATGGATTTAATGAGACAAATGAAAAGTTATTCACATACAGATTAGAGCATTACATGCTGCTATGCTTTGGTGTTTATTCCCTAGCACTTGGTCTTCATACTAGATTCAGGTATATTTCCAAAGTCTGTAACCTTTTCCTGATAGTGGTCTTAATAAATACTGTTCTTGGTACTTTTTTTTCCTAAGTCTTTAACTGTGGAGTCAAAAGGGATGGTAAACCAAGATACAAAGAACTATCTTTTGTAGCTTTCTTATTTACATTGAAAATTATTAGCAGATGTTTAAAAGCAAATCCTAGGACCTCAGCTGCCTCTGAAAATTTCTGTGCATGTTGTAAGTTTCTCCATCCTTTGGAAAGCGCAGCTGTATTCCTCTACTGCTCTTTTTGCCTACCATTAATTGTTGGCTTTCCCTAGACTAGGATCCCAAGCCATAGATAGCTTTTGCGTGACCTACAGCCAGTTACTAAGATAAAATGCTTGGAATGTCACAGAAGGACAGCTGCAGCAGAAGTGGTTCTTTTTAAGTCATTACAGGCAAAAGTGAGCAGAGGAAAAAAATATATTCTGGGGAAAGAGCTACATTCCTAACTTTGAATAGATATCATTCCTGAAAACCTATTAACTTCTTAAACTAAGATGGAGCTTTTCTTTGAAGAGATGTGTCCTCTATGTGACAAGGCAAGTGTATCCCTGTGACTAATTGAGCAAGGTGGTCTCTAACTTAAATTTGGAACGCTTAATTGATATTTTTCAGACTTTTAAAAAAGTTAACAGTTTTATAAGCCATTATCCATATTTAATCTTTACCAGTATTTACTATTGAAATACTTGACCAGGGAACTTTAAACTTAGAATAAATTCATGGATTTTCTTGGCAGCATTGGCTTTCTCAAGAGGACAGATTCAGAATTCTATTTTTTTTTTTAAAGATTTTATTTATTTATTTATTAGGAAAGAGAGAGAGTGAGAGAGAGCAGGTCAGAGTGAGAAGCAGACTCCCCATGGAGCTGGGAGCCCGATGTGGGACTCGATCCCGGGACTCCGAGATCATGACCTGAGCCGAATGCAGTCGCTCAACCAACTGCGCCACCCAGGGGCCCAGATTCAGAATTCTATAAAATATTTAATTCATAGTCATAAGTTATGTACAAAGATCAGTAGAAGCTGTTTTTATATGTTAAGATTTTTATCTTGGAATAATTTGAGATTTACATAAAAGTTGCAAAGATATAGACTTGCTATATACTCCTTACCCCTAATGTTAACATTTTACATAACCATGAAACAAGTGTTAAGAAACCAACATTGGTGGGCGCCTGGGTGGCTCAGCCCTTAAGCGGTTGCCTTCGGCTGGGGTCATGATCCCGGGTCCTGGGATTGGGCCCCACATCGGGCTCCTTGCTCAGCGGGAAGCCTGCTTCTCCCTCTCTCCCTACTCCTGCTTGTGTTCCCTCTCTCACTGTTCACTGTGTCTCTCTATCAAATAAATAAAATCTTAAAAAAAAAAAAAAGAAACCAACATTGGTAATTGGTATTAACTAAACTCTAGACTTCATCTGGATTGTATTGGTTTTTCCACTGATGTCATTTTTCTTTTCCAGGATCCAGTCTAGGATACCATGTTGCATTTAGTCATCATGTGTGATAAGCCTCTGGTCTGCGATGGTTCCAGAGGCTTGGTTTTTCAAAATCTTAACAGTTTTGAGGAGTACTGATCAGGTGTATTGTAGAATGCCCTTCAATTTGGGCCTGTCTGATGTTTCCCTCATAATTGTACTGGGGTTATGGATATTTAAGGAAGAAAACCACAGAGG
Source organism: Nasua narica (assembly GCA_028533885.1). Lineage (NCBI taxonomy): Eukaryota > Metazoa > Chordata > Mammalia > Carnivora > Procyonidae > Nasua > Nasua narica. Next base: position 81,337,194 of record CM052800.1, on the reverse strand, counting down.
TGATGAAGGGTTATTCTCATCAAACATATCAGTAGTTGAATGTTATATCAACTTGGTGTGTTAACTCTGAACACTTGGTTAAGGTAGTGTCTGTCAGGTTTCTCCACTGTGAAGTTACTCTTTTTCCCTTTCCATACTTCTGTTCTTTGGAAGCCAGACCTCAGGTCAGTCTGTAGGAGGTGGAGGGTGGTCAGATTCTGTTCCACCTGCTGGAAGGGGGAGTATGTTTATATAGTACGTGGGATTTTTCTGTAAGAAAGATTGGTCTCCTCACCCTTCCCATTTATTCAGTTATATCAGTGTAGACTCATGGATATCTCTTTTAGACTTTCGGTAATGTTTATATTATTGTTTAAATTATTCCAGCTCGGCTATTGGGAATTATGTCAGGTTGGCTCTTGTTTGTCTTTAATGTGCCCCCGTCCTTTAGATTTTTGAGCATATTTCCTGGCAAGAAAGTACGAATGTTGCTCTGGGCTTGTCTTACATATTTCCAGCACTAGAACCAGCCTCTTCTCCAAAGAGCACTGGTTCTTGTTACTAGAGAATGGTTTCTAGTGGGGCTTAGAAACCAGTATCTGGGTGCTGGATACACTCATTGTTATAGGGGTGTCACTGCTGCTAGACCCTCCCGGCACTGAGAGCTAGGGAGTATGTATGTATGTTAACCTCTGTACATGTACAATCTATAATGATTTCTGTGCGTGTGTGTGTGTGTATTAAGCTGAATGTGAGTTCTTACTGATGTAAGAACTCGCGTTCTTGAATGTACTCGTGGTACTTGAATCGCGTACCACAGGGCATGTATTTAGATTTTGAGAATGGCATTTTCCCTATCCATAGAATAAATTCATAAAGAAAAAAAAAAGAAAACCCCAAAACTAGCTTTTAGCAGCTCTCTGCAAGAAATACAATACTGATATTTTTAAATAAAACTATATTGCCTTCAAATAATGCTATGTCTTTAAAACCTTTTGACATACTTCTTCCAGCAACAGATAAGGCTGTATTCATTTCATAGGTGGAGAAGCTGAGGCACCAAGAAGGTCTAAGGAAGAGAGAATTGAACTTGAGGACAAAAGCAAACTAAACACATCTGGAACAGGCTTTCCTGCAGTGAACCTGTAAACTATACTAATAATATTAATTAAAAGTTATTTTATTAGCTTCTAATTTTTCCTAAGATGAAAAAGTGATATTTCTGTCAATATTTATAGAAGTACAACATTATCAGAAAATCATAATGAATAATATTTTGTCCTGGTACAAAACAAGAGTAACATCTAACGAAGACAGTGGAGTCTATAAAAACAACTATTTAGTAGACTGACTTCAGTAAGTTTGAGGTAGAATGAAACCTATTAAAGATTCTTCCACATATATTTTGTTGCATTGTTCAAATTCACGGATATTACTTGCAATATATTCATTCAGATCTTGTATAATGACTGGTTATAAAAATTGAAATAGCCTCTTTAGTTTGCTGTTTTTCCTCATGGCTTAACCTTACAAAACCAGCCATCTGCTCATATCCTAAAAGGAAGAATGAGTTGGTGTAACAAAAAGTAACTAATAGTTACTAATAAAAATAACTAAAACTCCTTTCAGTAGTATCCTCTTGGTAAAAGCCATAGTAATATTAAGCTTTTTTTGCCTCAGGTTTAATAGGTTTCCAAAACATCCTTCCAGGTCTCCTTGCTGATAATTTTACAGGCCTTTTTTGTTGGCTTTCAACTTTTCTTAAGTGTAGGAATCACAATTATAGAAATCTAATATTTCTGTGATTTATATAGGGAAAACCAGAAGGTTTAGTGGGGTAAACTGAAAAAAAAAATGACCAAAATTTGAGGATTATCTCTGAATTTTATTCCATATGTTTCACTTCTAGGATAGGTGACAGCTAAGACCTTTAGTTTCAGTAAGTTCTGTGAAAGTGACATTCAAGCCACCTGTCAAATAACTTTCAATCTTTAGGGTATCTTAATTATCTTAGTAATATGGATTTGCTTTATGTTCTTTTTTTCTTCTTTGAGAAGGTAGGATTATAGGATTCTAATTAGTCTCTGTCAGTGGTTTTCAAACATGAGCGTCCAGTTGAATCACTGGATTCTGGCATAAAAACACCTACTGGGTGCCCCCTCCGCCGCCCCCAGCTCCTCATTCAGAAGATCTGATTCTGTAGGTCCCAGAGTTTGCATTTCTAGTAAGTTGCTAGATGATGTTGATACTGCTGGCTCAGAGACCACAGTTGGGGAACTGTTCTAGGAAGTCTTCAGTAGCTAAAAATAACGTACTGAAAGCTTGCTATGAACCAGGTACTGTTCTAGAAGTTTGGCAGTTACTGTCTCCAAAACTTGAGTAAGCTTGGTCGGTCCCCATTTTACAGAGAAGAATTTGAAGCTGGGAGAGATTAGGTTGCATTATTTGTGCAATGTTTCAAGGCTAAGAAAGTGGCGGAGCCAGGGTTAGAATCTAGGCAGCCTATTTTCCAGTCCTAGGCATTTACCCATTTTATTGGGATAGCTATTGCTTTAAAAGGCTAAAATTACACATTTATAATTCTGAAATAAGTATCTCAAAATGCTTTGTACTTGTGTCTTTAGACAAAATTTTACTTTAAAATATAACCAGATGCATATGCTATAAAAATACAATTTTTTAAAAGATTTTATTTATTTATTTGACAGAGAGAGAGATCACAAGTAGGCAGAGGAAGGCAGAGAGAGAAGGGGAAGCAGGCTCCCTGCCAAGCAGAGACCCAACATAGGGCTAGATCCCAGCTGAGACCATGACCCTAGCTGAAAGGCAGAGGCTTTAACCCACTGAGCCACCCCAGGCGCCCCTAAAAATACAATTTTCTGAGATAACAAGATACTTAGGGGGGGAAATAAATTCATCTGCTCCTTTCAAAAAAGTAGGTCAGCTGTTCCATTCCTATAGAGGGAGTGTTTTGAGGACTCAAGCAGAGGAGATCCTGAAAATTAGGCAAAAGGACAGGAAGTTCTGGTGGTCAGATAATACATTCAAACTAGATAAAGTCCAGAGTGCAAATGCTGAAATCCTGGATCTCCTTCAGTGGATAAATATTTACTGAGCACCTCCTACATGCTAAGCAACCCTGCCAGGTAATAGGGAAACCAAAAGGCCAATCCTTTCAGTGAGTTAAAAGATGGTGGCAGGGAACCTGGGTGGCTCAGTGGGTTAGGGCCTCTGCCTTCGGGCTCAGGTCATGATCTCAGGTTCCTAGGATCGAGCCCCACATCAGGCTCTCTGCTTGGCGGGGAGCCTGCTTCCTCCTCTCTCTCTGTCAAATAAATAAATAAAATATTAAAAAAAAAAAAAAGATGGTGGCAACAAATAGTTTGAGCTCTTCAAAGCCAGGCAGTTTTAAGCAGTCATTTCACATAATCGTTACAAAACCATATAAGGCAGAGAATGATAGTTCATGTCTTACCTACAGATTGTTACTAAAATAGATTTCTGAAATATGCGTACAGCAAAATGAACAGTAGTAAATAGCATGGGATGAGGAAAATCCTGTTTTCATACTCTAGTTACTAATGACCGAGCACACGTGGGAAAGTTATGTTTTGTTTTCCTCTCCCCAATAAGGTAATATTTGTAGAAGATGGATCCCTTATATTTATTTTACTGTATTAGAAATGATGCCTTAACACATTTTTTCCCAGTCTAAAGATGGTTACATTTTAAATGACAAGGACCAGAGAAATTATAAAAGCGGAAGCCACCTTCTCATCCGATCTTAGAATTGTTCACTGAAGCAAATTTACACAATAGCCAACCACCACGACCTAAGGCGGAGCTCGGTTAAGTGCAACCTTGAGCTGCGCCCAATTAACGCAGTTTGGGCATTTTATGAGGGTGAGGACAACAGGCTCTGGCTCAAGAAATGTCATCTATAGACTGCAAAATTCGGGCTTCGAATTTCTGCATGATTGCTTCCCCGAATTAACTTTACCTATGAAAGCCAGACATAAAAATCCTAGGGTTGCATCCAGTTTGACTTTGTCACGAATCCCCCCCAAGGGCATTTAAAAGAAATCATTACAGGTCCAATAAAGTAACTGTCGCGGAGGAAGGGCTGCCCATGAAACAGGAAAACACGACGCCCTCTACCTAGGAGGCGGTCGGGAAGAGCCAGCCCTGGGGGCGGAGACTGCGAGCCTCGGCTCCCCACAGGTGCTCTGAGACCGCCCGCCGCTTCCCGATCACCCGCCTGCCGTGTGCCCTCGGGGTGGCAACCGGCTTTTCCCGAGGGCCGGCTCGTCTCCAGGCGCCAGGCGGACGACACCGCGTCCCTCGGTTCTCCCGGGCGTTCTGGCCCCCGCGAGCTCCGCAGCGAGGGGCAGGAGCCTGAACTCGGCGGGCGGGAAGCTCTGGACCGAGGCGCTGCTCCCGTCACTCCCGGGGGCCGGCGGCGCGGGGGCGGAGGCGGCGGAGGAAGGGGCGGGGGCTTGCGGGCCGCCGGCTGCAGGAAGGGGAGGCCGCCTGGGCGTCGGCGCCGCGCGAGGGGCCGCGATGAGCTCCGGGCTGCAGCTCCGCGGGGTTCGCCCTGCAGGTAGGCCGGGGAAGAGGGGGGCGCCGGACGGCTTCCGCGGGGCGCGCGGGCGGGAGCCGGGACGCGGGCTCTGTCTCTGCTGGACGACGCCGAAGAGTTGCGGGTCCTGGAGGGAAGCACTCAAGTCCGGTGGGGGCAGCTTATTAGGTTTTTGGTCTCGAAAACCAGCCCAGAACTTCGCCGCCGCTCGGTGCGGCCCCGGGTAGCGGCGCGCGGCGCTGGAGCGTGCCCCGGCCGCCTTTGTCCTGCGGGCGGTTGGTTATCCCTTTCCGGACGTCGGGCCATTTAAACCTTGGAAGGCCGGCGGGGCGGGTGCTGGCGCCCCCCTGCGCCTGCTCTGCTCTTTTGGAAAGTTGACTTTTCGGAAGTTGGATCTGGTTTTGTTTTCTACTCCCGAGTAGAAAGTAAAAAGAAGTGGTTGCCTGCATAATAATAGAGGCATAACGAGCCCGCAGGGGCGCCCGACAGGAGCCCCTGGTGATGCCCCTACTTGACTTGGGCACAAAAATCGGGCCTTGGCGGTTTGGGCGGCCCTACTGTCTCACCACACGCACGACTGTTTGTGGATTTGAGTTGAAGCCACACCTTTCCCTACAGAATAGTCAACGGCTAAACGTGTACTTCAGAACTTTCTTCTTTGTCACTAATTATATCACTGGTAGCTTTAGAAACTTCGAGCCTGGTCGTTTTCCCAGAAAAAGAAAAAGATTGAAAGTAGCGGTTGATGCAGAGTACCTCAGTTCAGAGCTTTTTATTCTTTGTTGCAAGAAACCGGATTTGCCCCTGAGGCAAGTTGTAAGAAGTCACCTTGACTGTTCAGGGAGTGGCCTTGCCCCGGGACGGACGGACGGACGGACGGACGGGCGGTCGGTCGGTCGGTGCAGGGTCTGTGGCCACTTCCATTTTGGATTCCGTGGTGAGGGGTGGGCAGCAGGGGCAGGGCTCCAGGAGGCTGACCACAAATCAGGGCACTTCCTCCTCCATTCTTTTTATCCCATTGTTTTCCTTTTCCTACCTGCGTCCTTCCTTTTTCTCCACCCCACCCCCTTTTTAATGTGTTCTAGGCCTGACATAGCTTACTCAATATAGGATTATTAAACAGATTCTCGATAGGGAATATGAGTGGAGTTTCATCGGTCCTGCAGTGCATGAAGACGAGGACGAAGGTTGGGGAAACAATGATGTGGGTAATGGAGAAGGTTGGGGAAATGAAAGCTTAGTTTAGGAAGGTAGATGGCCTCTCTGGTAGGAGGGGTTTAGCTTGGTGACCAGAGTGCAGAGACTTGGGAGTTTCCAGGAAGACCCGGTTTTTAGTCCCAGCTCCACGGCAGCGTCCTTGGACAAGCCTGGCCACTCTCCCTGTCTCTGTGTCGTGGCTGTGGAGCTGAGGGCGAGAAGGTCTAAAGTGCCAGGCCATCACTAGAGGCTAGCTGGCAGGATTATCTGGAGGCATTATCAAATTAAGGTGAGGAGAAAAGAGGAGTGGTTCGTTTGTAAAAATTAAACTGGTTTAAGGAGTAAAGAGGTGGTAGGTGCATCATGGTAGAAAGGAAAATTGCCTAAATCAGGCAAGGAGAAGTGAGAAGAGGTCAAGAGGCAGGTTTAACGATGGACCCATTTTTGATGAATAGATTGCAGATGCACGGGTATTTACAGATCTGTTATATAAGATATCCCCGTTGAAACTGATTTTTTTCATGACAGCAGCGCCCTTTACCCTTTTAGGCAGTTCGTTTGTATTCCTGCAGCGTAATGATGACACTTGTTAAAGTGCGTCCTTCCTGAAAATTTGTCTGCTGAGGGCAAACAGCCTAGAGTGACCACAACAGAGTCACGGAGTATTATTTTCTGTGGAACCTGGGGTAAAACTTATCAACTCCAGTAAAGTGTTGAAAACTTGGGTCTTAACATCTGTGTGCATCACTTTCTGTCCTGGTTGAAAAAACTGCCAGACCAGAATGGCCACTGGACCTGGCCATTGACTGCTCCTGCGGGATGCCGGGCGCACGCTAACGTCAGAGCGGGCTCAGAGCTGGCGAGGGTCGGCACTAAAGCTCTCAGAGCCCAGGGTTTTGACCGCATCCGTGGTATTAACAATAACGACAAAACACTTTTTAAAAATCCCTCAGAGATTGCCCTATCTGTTAACTTTGAAACTGAATGTGATTCGAGGTTATCTGGAGCGACCTGAAACTAGCTGTCTTTCCTGAATCTATAGGTCACGTCTAAGCTGAGGGCAGTGTTTGAGACCATCCAGATGGACAGCTGGAATTACACCTAGCCAGGAGGAACAGTGCAATTCCTTCCTCAGATCATAAAAAATGAGTATTCTTCTTTTGCATGGATGTCATTTATTTATATAACTGTGTCCCATATTAGCCTGAGAGAAACTCCAGGACATTTCTCATTTCTATAAAAAAAAAAAAAAATGAGTTTTGAAGACCCAGTCGAGTGCACATCTCCCAATGCTTTCACCCTCAATGACTGGAGTTAGTTTGGTGACCGGCTGTTCGGCACCGCTTCCCTCTGCTAGGCCTCAAGCCGCCTTGGGCTCACTCACCAACGTGGAGCAGAAGCCAGGAGAGGCGAGCTCCCGGGTCTGCTACTTTGTTCGCCACGTTCGAGCTAAGTGCTTTCCTAACTGGGCAGGTTTTGAGGGGATGAATGAGGGGACTGCCCTTCACCCGGGGATTGAAGGTGTTTAGTTTGAGATGTTCTATTTCTTAATCATATAACTGGTTTAAAGATAAAGAGGTGAGGTTATTCAAAGGAGGTGGATCCTGGACCACTTTTGAAAATGGAAGGAGAGAAAATTCCTCTGCCTTAGTAGAGCAGCGTGGAGTAGGAAGTAATCCCGGTAGATGGGGCGTGCAGTAGGAAGCATTCGGGACAGAGCAGTGTGGGGAGGAAGAGGTTTCCTGGGTAGAACTGTGTGAAATAGGAAGTCTCCCTAGAAGAATGGTGTATGCAGTAAGGAGGTATCCTGGGTGACGTAATGTCTGGTAGAAAGTGTCCTAGTGGAGAGGTACGTGCCTTGGGATACTACTTAGTATCCCCAGTAGTGCACTGTCTTAGGAGGAAGATTCCTTGTAAAGCAACGTGGGGAGTAGGCTCTCTGGGAGAGCGGTGTGTGGGCTAGGAGGTATTCGGAACAAGGCGTGGAGTGGAAAGTATCCCAGTAAAGCAGGGTGTTCAAAGGGCAGCATCCCTGCATAGAGGGGAGTCTGGGAAGGAAGTACTCCCCAGTAGAGCGTTGTGGGGAGCACGTGTGGAGCTGGAAGCAGATTTGGTAGAGTGGCGCGTGAAGCAGGATTTCCGGGGGAGCATTGCGCGCACTGAGGAAGTGTGCCTGGGGCCGCAGTGGCTGCTGCGAGTCCTGCCCAAATCCCGGCCCAGAGGTGCCTGCGCGCCTGCGCCGAGGAAACCCTCCTTGGGCAGAGCGCGGTCTTGGTAGGAAGTGTTTCCCAGAGGACAGGGTGTGGGGTGGAAGGGTCCCACGTACCGCAGAATGTGGAGCCGGTATCCTGGGCAGCATGGAGAGCGAGCAGCTTGTGGAATAGGGAGTATCCCCGGTAGGAGAGCGCGAAGAGAAGGAAGAAGCCTTCACAGAGCAGGGTCTGGAGTAGGAAGTGTTCCGGCTGGAGTAGTTCGTGGAGTAAGAAGAGTAGAACGTGTTCCTTATGGGGGGGAGGGGGGTAGTGGAGTAGGAGGTGTCCCAGGTCGATAAATGCGTAAATGGCATTTTAGTAAAATAGCCTTACGAGGTGCGCCGTAACCGGGGTAGAGCAGTGTGTGGGTGACAGCGGATGACCCACAGAGCAGGGTGTGGGGGAGGAGGGGTCCCCCATAGAGCAGGCCGGCTTTAGGAGGTACAGGGGGAGAGCAGTGTGTGGGGCAGGAAGGAAACCTTGGGAGAGCGGGGAGGATGCCTTAGGGAGGCTGCTCTTGACTCGACTTTGGGATAAAAATCACCTTATGAAAAATGCAGACTCCCCCTCCGCTGGGATTCTGATTCTGTAAATCCGGGTTAGGATCCAGGAATGGACATTTTGTCACCCACGCTAGGAACTGATGCAGAGGCTGAGAAAAACTGATTTAGGATCTACTGGACAGCAGAGGGCCTTCGTGAGGTCCTGGCTGGGTGTGGACACCGGGTGGATCCCAGGAGGAATAGGCCAAAAGTGACGGTGAAGGGAACGGTGAAGGGAACGGAATTGAATTCCAGCCTCCCCCTCCCAGGGCAGGGTGCTGTCAGTGAGGAGATGTGAGGCTAGAACAATCAGGTGGCAGGGACAGGAGGGAACAGGAGCGTCCTGGTTACAGGGTGATGAGTGGGAGGGTCTGTTGTGCTACCCTCAGTGACTTCAAGGGAGAGAGCATCTTACTATACTGTTAATATTTATTTATTCCTTACTTTCTCTCCCCTCTGGGCTGTTAAAGTTTCTGAGGTAAAAACAGTCATGGGTGCCTGGGTCTTTATTGTAGAAGATGCTAGACTGTGCTGTTCAGTACAGACACTACTGGCCATGTGTGGTTATTGAAATTGAATCAAAAATTGACTTCCTCCGCTGCACGAGCCCCATTTCGAGTGCTCGGCAGCCACCTGTGGCCCGTGGCTAAAATATAGGACAGCACAGGTGCAGAAGGATTCCATCAGCAGAGAGAGTTCTGGTGCACAGCACCGCTCTAAGGAGTAGAGAAGGGTCCAGTGAAGGGTGGCCCAGAGGGTGGGGAAGTAGGATCACGGGTCGGAAACATAGGGTCCCCATCATGGGCTGGGTTGTAAGTACAGCTATGTCATTTGGGAGATCCAAAATTTAAGCCTTTGCCCTTGGCCCTTCCCTTCTCCAAACTTCAACCTCTCTCTGGCCATAGGATAATCCAGTATTATCCACACACTCCGTTTCAGTTTTCCTGTGTTTTTAATTGCTTCTCGGTTATAGGGACTATCTGCAAAAACATTTTCTGCAGAATAATTCCGTATTTCATAATCATTGGTCCTTAATCACAGAACCGTGTCACTGTAGGTATATTTTGCAATAAATGTATTTGCATAATATTTTCTCCATTTCTCTTGATAATAGTCTTTCCTATTTTACCAATAAGAGTTCAGGGTGAGAACGAATTGTGCTATTAACTTCTAGTTCATTTATTATGAAGCAGTTTCCCTTCCTATTATTCCCCCTTTTTATATACTCTTTTAAACCAAGCAAAACTAGAAGGATTTACAGTGTGGGAGGCCTGCTGTGTTTTACAAGTCAGAAAGCAAATTAACAAAATTCGACTTTTTTTTTTTTTAATAGGCGAGGAACAAAACGTGACAGAAACGGATGCCTTCCGTAAGAGGTAAAAATGCACACTTTCCTAATGAAGGCCTCTTCCTTTGCTGACCGTGATCAGTCTACAAGAAGCAGGAAGGGCACCTGGGAGCACGTAGAGCGGAGAACGGGGACTGTTAGCATTGGGACGGGGGCTGGTCGACCTGTGCGTTGGCTGCTGCCTCTGGTTGTTCCAGGACCTACAGTGACGTTCGAAACATCTAGTCACTGGTGTGGCGCGGGCCCTGGAACCAGAGCTGGGGCCTGGGCAGGCTGTCGTCCCCTGAATCCTGGAGAAAAGATGTCCCTGCAAGGACTGGGGGTCGGGGCGCTGAGATGGCTGCTGTTTACCCACCAGTACAGAGCTGTTTCGGGGTTTTCCTCACCAGAACGGCGGTGAGGCTTGGCCGGTGCGCACCAGAAGCACGTCAGCCTGGCGGGGAGGCGCAGACGGCAGCCCTCGCTCTACCCTCCACGTTGCTCTTGGGCTTGGAGGAGCTCATTATTTAATATGACTTAAAGGGATTGTCGTTTCAACTTTTCTTTAACAGTGAAGTATTTGATCCGGCAGAAAAGTACAAAATGGACCACAAGCGGAGAGGAACTGCTTTAATCTTCAATCACGAGAGGTTCTTCTGGCATTTAACGTTGCCGGAGCGAAGGGGCACCAGCGCGGACAGAGACAATCTTACGCGCAGGTACTGGTTTTATCCACAGGTCAGGATGACGGGATACTTGAGTGATACTTACCGAAACTCGTCCCATAACCGAGCAAGAGGCTGTGCCTCGCTTGGGCACGGATCCCTTGAGAACTTGCCTGAACTTTGTTCCTAACCCTGTGGTGGTGAGTGTTAACGGCCTCTGTCGTTACATATATATTTGCATGGCAGACGGCAGCGTTCTGACTTGAATCAGTTATGAGTAAATCCTTCCCCACTGTGGGGGCTCAAGGGAAACCCATCATTGTCATAGATCATTCATATTTCATTTTTTCTTTCCTCTTAAAGGTCAGTTTATAAAAACCTGTGTAGATGTTAATGTGTTCCAAGTAAATGCAGGTTATCTGACCACTTCGAACAGCTAAGCTAATATCCAATTTATCACCAGGTTTTCAGAACTAGGATTTGAAGTGAAATGCTTTAATGACCTTAGAGCAGAAGAAGTACTGCTCAAAATTCATGAGGGTAAGTAGTTTTCCTATTTATCTTCTGGGGGAATGGAGTATCCTATCTATAAAGGCATCCAGATAATTAACTGTGTTGTTAAAAGGTCTTACCGGCTAATTTAGCACGGTTACAGGTTCGCTGTGCCTCTCTGCTTGGATGTTACCCACCAGATTCAGAGGCTCTTGCACAGTATTAGGCCTCCAAAGTTGATGTTTAGCATACCACTCATTACAGTCTGTTATTCTAGAAATGAATGAAATGACCTTCTCATTTGGCAATTAAAAGTCAAATGCAAATACTACAGATGCTGGGCTATCATGTTTCAGCTGACTCCTTCTGTACCCAAGTTTTTTTACTGGCTTCAAAATATTGTGGATTTATTTTTTTTTTAAACTGTGGATTTACATATATTATCTCTAAATTTCTATATCACCACACAGTCAATAAGCTAACTTATGTTTATCGTAATTACTGTATGCCATGGATTTTCAAGTTATTTGCAATGGACTATTATGGTATTTATGTATTTAAACTACAGAGCTTTTTAAAAATTGAGTGTAATATAGAACATGAGTTTCAGGCGTACAATGTGATTCAGTATTTGTATGCATTATAAAATGGTCATCAGCGTCTGCTTACCATCTGTCACTGTACAAAATTATAAAAAAAATTTGTGATGAGCATCTTAAAAATTTACTTAGCCACTTTCAAATATATAATATAGTAGTATTATAGGTGCTATGCTGTACATTATATCCCCATGACTTATTTTATGATTGGAAGTCTGTACCCTTTGACCCACTTTACCTCACCTGCCGGCAACCACCGGTCTGTTTTCTAGCTGTAGCTTTGGTTTGTTTTTAGACTCCACCTGTAAGTGAGATCATATGGTATTTGTCTTTCTTGGATTTATTTCATTTAGCATGATGCCCTTAAAATCCACTCATGTTGTTGCAAAGGCCAAGATTTCCTTTTTTATGGCTGAATAATATTCTATTATGAGTATATATATCCATATATATATATCCATATATATATTATGTGTATATATACCCATTTTCTTCCTTCCTTCATTAATGGACATTTAAGTTGTTTGCACATCTTGGCCACTGCGCTTCAGTGAACTTAGGGGATGCAGGTGTCTCTTTCCAAATTAGTGTTTGTTTTCATCAGTAAATACCAGAAGTAGAATTGCTGGATCGGATGCTAGTTCTATTTTTAATTTTTTGAGGCACCACTATACCAGGTCTTTAACCTGAGGGTGTCCTGGCTTTGCTCATAGTCAGTGCCGCGGATGTGGAGCAAAGCCCGTGCGCTCACTGGAGGCACAGCAACACAGCCGTTGGCCAGAGTGGTGGCGGGGCCTTTCCAGGCCGCCCTCAGCTCTCTGCTCCGACACATTTTGTCACCGCAGTCATCCCATTATGTTGTCCGTGTCCTTATTCTTTGTTGCAGAAAAGCTAATGAAATTTGTTTTTAAACTCTTTGAACTTTTAATAGATTTTTAAAAATCAGACCCTATGGTATAAATTATTGTGTTTGATTAAAGACTAGGTTGTGTTTCATTACATACTTTTTACATTTATTAAAATAATTTCCCTCCTCCACCTGTAACTTTATTCTTGTATTAGTAAATCAAATTTTTATAGGTACATAATAAGTATCTTCATTTCTCTGTGAACTGTTGGCGGCCTTTATAGCGTCAACCTCTAGCCACACAGATGCCGACTGCTTTTTATGTGTTTTCCTGAGTCATGGCGAAGGCAATCACATTTACGCATATGATGCCAAAATTGAAATTCAGACATTGACTGGCTTGTTCAAAGGAGACAAATGTCAGAGCCTAGTTGGAAAACCCAAGATATTTATCATTCAGGTAAGACTGATTTTTGTTACAATGTTTTTTTTTTTTTAAAGATTTTATTTATTCATGAGAGACTGAGAGGGAGGCAGAGGGAGAAGCAGGCTCCTCGATGAGTAGGGAGCCCAATGCAGGACTCGATCCCAGGACCCTGGGATCTTAACCTGAGCCAAGGCAGACGCTTAACCATCTGAGCCACCCAGGCGCCCGATTTTGTTACAGTCTTCATTGTAAAGTCCATGGTTTTGCACACATGATTATATAGAACTAAAGCCAATTTTGAAAGTAACTCTCCAATAATTGGAAAGGCCCCTTAGGCGTCCTAGCCAACCGGGGTTGCAATTAATAGTAATTCCTTCGTAACAATACGAATACGAATAGTAGAGATTTGCAGTTTACTAACAGACTGGCATCGGAGAGGACTTAAAATAATCAACGTGCCACACTCCGGCCCAGCGTCAGCTGCCGCTGCCCGAGGAAGGGTCTCTGACCGAAGCGCACTGTGCAGCGAGGCCAGTGGGCAGAACACGGGCGAGTTCTCCCAGCTTATGTCACCCTGTCACCTTTTCCCCCCAACCACACTGGTATTAGGGATGAAATATGTCTGGGCCCGAATGACCTCATTTGACACAGCTAAGGAATCTGAACAGTGCCCGGCCCCCACCAGCCCGCCTTAGACTCTCTCTCCAGCTCACGGCCTCTGAGCTGGCAGTGAGAGCAGTCGATCCGAGGTGTTTTACAGGCCAGATAGGAAGTGGAAAATCAGTGCTGAAAAGAAGCCTGGGAATATGAAGTAAGATTAAAATCCCCTTGTAGAAATGGAATATTAGGGATCTTCTCTTTAATTGAAATCACTCACAACTTTTTTTTTTCAAAGCTTGTAAGTCTTGGCAGCTCTTTCCGCCCTATTAGTATTTGCACCATGAATAGATGAGATAGACAGCGTGTAACTCGTTAAGCATTTCAGAATGAGAGATGCATTTAAAATGCCACTACCAAATCTTAGGTAAGTGCACTAGGTCCGCCGGAACAAAGTATACAGTCTGGGTGGCTAAACGACAGAAATCCATTTTCTTACAGTTCTGGAAGTTACAAGTCTGAGATCAGGGTATCAGTTCTCCTTGGCTTGGACGTGGCTGTCTTGTCCCTGCGCCTTCACACGATCTTTCCTCTGTGCATGTCTGGTCCTAATCTAAGACACCAGTTAGAGTAGATTAAAATCATAATAGACCTCGACTTACCGTATCTCCAAATACAGTCACTTTTGAGATGCTGAGGGTTGGGACTTCTGCATCTAAAGGGGAGGGTGACAGAATTCAGCCCATAATAGTCATTTAAGAGGAGAAATTAATGTTATTAGTCACGATTAGCAGGTAAGAATTTGAGACCTGACTCTAAAATACGAGTGAAAAGGGCACAGTAAGAGATGTCTTCTTGGGTCACGTGGTGCCTTTTGACAGCTTATGGCAGCAGCTGGGTAAGCACAACCCAAGCGGGGCATGTGTTCCCTGACTGAATAGAAACACTAGGTGAAGACCAGTTTTTAAAAGAAGGGGTGCGTCTTTGGTCCTGTAGTGCGGCTGACCCATTAGAAACTTTAAAACCACAGAGGCTTTCTCCAGAGCACACCTTTCAACCAACACAATTTGGTGTACAGTCGAGGATGCCAATTTTTTGAAAACCTTAATTAGAAGAAAAGCTAAGTGGGGGGAAGCAGTCAGCTTCATATGCTCCGAGACTCGCCGGCATGGTTTCTGACGAAGCTCTCGAACGGCTTCTGCCACTGCTGACACGACGGTGTCCGAAAGGACACCTCCACCGGGCGCCTGAAGCACTGGGAAGGAGCGCGCAGGTAAGACCAGAAAGTGCCTTTCCTCCCAGGCGTGTCGGGGAGACCAGCACGACGTGCCAGTCATCCCGTTGGACACCGTGGACCATCGGACGGACGCGCCGGAGCCCAACGTCACACAGGTGGACGCGGCCTCGGTGCACACGCTGCCCGCCGGCGCCGACTTCCTCATGTGCTATTCCGTGGCAGAAGGTGGGTGGCTGCTCACTATAAGCCAGACGGGGGCCACGGAGATTTGGTCCTGGCGCTCCGTCTTAGAACAGATTCCTCTGATCACACGGCACAGGGGGATCTCCGGAGTGTAGAGTGACTTCCAGAAAAATCACTCCTGAGAACCGTGGCAGGCTGCCAGTTCGACTATCGACTGCCTGCTACCAGTCGGCTGTGATGTGTCACGGCGATGTTCGCGGACACTCATGTTCGCGAAAACACCGACGACCGCTGTTCCTTGCTCGGCAGCAAACTGGTTTTCTTCCCAGTCTCGTGTCAGAGTCGCTGCCTGGCTACTGTGGTCTGGGGAATTTTTAGGAAATGGAGGAAACTACTTAGAACCAACCCTATTTTTCTAAAACTATATAAATTAATCCCTTTTCCCATGTGAGACTAGTCAACAGAGAAAGGTTTTGAAACTGTCAGGGACACATCTTAAGTCTTTAAGAATTTGTGAGAACTTCGATTTCTGTAAGGGTATATTATAAACTCGAAGTAACCGAGAGCCAAAAAAAACCCTCAGTGCCCTTTTCCCTCTTTTTAGGTTATTATTCTCATCGGGAAACTGTGAATGGCTCATGGTACATTCAAGATTTGTGTGAGATGCTGGGGAAATTCGGCTCCTCCTTAGAGTTCACAGAGCTCCTCACCCTGGTGAACAGGAAAGTCTCTCAGCGCCGAGTGGACTTTTGCAAAGACCCAAATGCAATTGGAAAGAAGCAGGTTCCCTGCTTTGCCTCAATGCTAACTAAAAAGCTGCATTTCTTTCCAAAACCTAAATGACAGGGAGTGTTTTGTTTTATGTATCTATATTCAAAACAGACTTTCCATCTTTTTATGTAAGTAAATATCACTAGATTGAAATTAATGATATAGCAATTTACAAAGTCTTAAAGGTTTAATGAGAACTTTAAAGAATAGTTCATATTGATATTAGACACGGTGAAAGGGTTTGATATATGTGAAATGAAATCCTCAGGGAATTACTATAAAAATCCACAAGGATTTGTAATACTTGATTTTTATAGTAAGTCACAGGGTTACTCAAACTATCTGGCTGATTTAACTTGTATTTTGTTAAGTTTTTATAAAGGTTTTACAATGTTTTTAAAGGTTTTTGAAGCCCGAGAATTAGTTGTTTTCCCTTAATAAAATATTTGAAATTCTTATTTTAATTTTTCTAATTCACCTTATTTATATAATTCAGAGTAGACTTGTTTTACTTGGTCATACAAATTCACCTACATATGGATTTCCACTCTTTTCAAAAGATTTTTTTTTTTTTTTTTTTAATCAGAGGGGTGCCGGGGTGGCTCAGTCGGTTAATCTGCTCAGCAGGGAGCCTGCTTCTCCCTCTCCCTCTGCTGCTACCCCTCAATTTCTATCAAATAAAGTCTTTCAAAAAAATATTTTATTTATTAGAGAGAAATCACGACTGGGGGTGGAGGGGACACATGGAGAGGGAGAAGCAGACTCCCCACTGAGCAGGGAGCCCAATATAGGGCTGGATCCCAGGACCCTGAGGTCATGACCTGAGCTGAAGGCACAGCGTACCCAACTGAGCCACCCAGGCGCTGCTGGGTTATCACTTTTTATATAGGACTTCAACTCTCACGTTTAAAAAAATAAAAAATAAAAAAATAAAACCTTTATGGAAAGATATACCATGATCATGGATTGGAGGAATTAGTATGGTTAAAATGTCCATCCTGCCTAAACAGTCGACAGATTCAGTGTCATCCCTATCAAAATAACAATGGCATTTTTCACAGAACTAGAACAAAGAATCCTAAAATTTGGATGGAACCACACAAGACTCCAAATAGCCAAAGCCACCTTGAGAAGAACAAAGCTGGACATACCATTCTCCCCGATTCCAAACTATAATACAAAGCAATAATAATCAGTATGGTACTGGCACAAAAACAGGTTAATGAAACAAGAGTCCACAATCAAATAATCTTTGACAAAAATGGCAAGAGCATACAATGGGGAAAAAGACAGTCTCTTAAAGGGGCATCTGGGTGGCTCAGTTGGTTAAGTGTCCGACCCTTGGTTTTGGCGCAGGTCATGACCACAGGGTATCGGGATTGAGCCCCGTGTTGGGCTCTGTGCTTTGCACACAGTGTGCTTCAGATTCTCTCTCTCTCTACCTCCCTCTCACTCAAATAAATAAAATCTTTAAATAAAAAAAAAGTCTTAAATGGTGTTGGGAAAACTACACAGCTACATGGAAAAGAAGGAAACTGGACCACTTCTTACACCATCTATAAAAATAAAATTAAAGTGGACTGAAGACTTGAAACCATAAAACTAGAGGAAAATATAGGCAGAAAACTCTTCTACATTGGTCTGAGTACCTGCTCCCAGGCAAGGGCAACAAAAGCAAAAACAAATAGAACTATATCAGACTAAAAGCTTTTACACAATAAAGGAAACCAACAAAACAATGGGGCACCTGGGTGGCTCAGTGGGTTAAGCCTCTGCCTTCGGCCCAGGTCATAATCTCAGGATCCTGGGATCGAGCCCCACCTCGGGCTCTCTACTCAGCGGGGAGCCTGCTTCCCCCTCTCTCTGCCTGCCTCTCTGCCTACTTGTGATCTCTGTGTCTAATAAATAAATAAAATCTTAAAAAAAAAAAAAAGGAAACCAACAAAAAGGCAACCTACTGAATGGGAGAAGATATTTATAAATCATGTATCTGATAAAGGGTTAATATTGAAATTATATTAACTCATTCATCTCATCATCAAACAAAAACCAATATGAATAAAAAAAATGGCCAGAGGACCTAAATAGACATTCTTCCAAAGGAGACATAAGAAATGGCCAACAGACACATGAAAAGATGCTCAACATCACTCATCAGGGAAACGCGAATCAAAGCCACAATAAGCTATCACCTCCCAGCAGTCAGCTTGCCTAATATCAAAAAAACAAATAAGCGTTGGTCAGGATGTAGAGGAAAGGCAACCATTGTGCACTGCTGATAGGGATGTAAATTGGTGCAGCCACTATGAAAAACAGCATGGAGGTCCCTCAGAAAGTGAAAAATACTAATACCATATGATCCAGTAATTCTGCTACTAGAATTACCAAAGAATACAAAACCACTGATTCAAAATAATATGTACGCCTCTATAATCACTGCAGCATTATTTATAATTTGCTAAGATATACAGGCATACCTCATCTTTTCATGCTTTGCAGGTTGGTTTGTTTTTAACCAACCGAAGTTCTGTGGCAGCAGCTCTGCACTGAGCAAGTCTATTGGCACCATTTTCCCGACAGCATTTGCTCATGTTGTGTGTCTCATTATTTGGGAAATTCTCATAGGTCAGACTTTGTATTACTGTATTTGCTTTAGTGATCTGAGTTTACTGTTATAATGGTTTTGGGGTGCCACAAATAACACCTATATATGACAGCAACTTAATAAATGTGTGTGTTCTCATCACTCCACCAACTAGCCATTCTCTCCCCTCCTCGTGCTTCCCTATTTCCTGACACACAGCAATTCTGAAAGTAGAAGCCACTGTAGGATTATTAGTAGGCCTAAGTGTTGAAATGAAAGGAAGAGTCCGAGGTCTCTCACTTTAACTCAACGGGTAGAAATAACGAAGCTTGGTCAGGAAGGCATGTTAAAAGCCAAGATGGGCCACAAACAAGGCCTCTTGTGCCACACAGCCAAGTTGTGAATGCAAAGACAGTTCCTGAAGGAAATAAGAACTACTACCCCAGTAAATACGGGAGCCATAAGAAAGCCGAACAGCCTTATTGCTGACAGGCAGAAAGACTGCGTGATTTGGATCGATCAAACGCACCACAATATTCCCTTAAGCCAGTTAAAGCTGAATCCAGAGCAAGACCCTGACTCTCTTCAATTCTACGAAGGCTGAGAGAAGAGAGGAAGCTGCAGAAGAGAAGGCAGAAGCTAGCAGGGGTCGGTGGGTTCTGAGGTTTCAGGAAAGAAGCCGTCTCCATGACACAGAAGTGCAGGATGAAGCAGCAGGTGCTGATGGAGAAGCTGATGGTTCTCCAGGAGATCTAGCTCAGATCATTCAGGAAGGTGGCTACACAGCAGATTTTCAGTGTGGATGAAACAGCCCTCTTGCAAGAAGATGCCGGCTCGGACTTCCACAGCTAGACGGGAGAAGCCAGCGCGCCTGACTTCAAAGCTTCAGAGCACAGGCTGACCGAGGGGCTGACGCGGCTGTGATTTTGAGACCAATGCTCGCTTACTACTCGGAAAATCCCAGCTAGGGCCTTTCAGAATTACACTAAATCTATTCTTCCTGTGCTCTGTAAATGGAAAAACGAGCCTGAAAAACAAAGCACATCTGTCTACAACATGGTTTACTGAATATTTAAGCCCACTTTTGAGACCGACTGCTCAAGAAAAAACATTCTTTTCAAAATATTACTGCTCATTGACAATGAGCCCGGTCAAAGCTCTGATGGCGAGGTATAGTGAGATTAAGGTTTTCAATTCTGCTGACACAACATTCACTCTGCAGCCCATGGACCAAGGAGTCACTTCAACTTTCAAGTCTTAATATTTAAGAAATACATTTTGTAAGGCTGTAGCCGCCATAGACAGTGATTCCTCTGATGGATCTGGACAGTCAACTGAAAACCTTCTGGAAAGGATTCACCATTCTAGGTGCCAGTAAGAACATGTGTGATTCATGGGAAGAAGTCAAAATATTAACATAAATGGGAGTTTGGGAGAAATAGATTCCCACCCACATGGATGACCAATACAGAGCCAAGACCCAGTTCAGGACTCTCCCGCCCCTCCCATGTTCTATCCCCACCTGAAATGCTTCTCTCTCGTTCCAAATTCCACCCAAAAGGCAAGGCCCACCTTTCTAAGTGATTTCTCTTAACTTTGATCTGATCATACTGATGGCCTTGTCTCTCCCTGGGAACCGAGTTCAAAGGCAGAACATGTTCTAAGGACTCGCCATAATGCTTAACCTGGGGATATTCATTATAAAAACATACTAGTGCACCTTCTTAGCTTAGTTATAAGACACAAATATAGTAATAATTCAGAATCTCCATGTTTCAAGACACTGACACACACAGCAAGTGGTCACTGTGCGCTGTTCCAGTTAGGGTATAAGGAAGTTTGAATCTGATTTGATTGAAAGATAAACTCCAAAAACACTGGGAGCTTTGGGGTGTTTTTCTTTAAATAGCAAAACTCTAGTATCAGGTCATCACCATCACCCTTTCTGGCTCACAGGCCATGAAATCCTAGACAACGGACCAAATATCCTTAGTTGTAAATGCACAAAGATTTATCATCTTCTACGTGTAGTGCTGAAATCTGGCCCTGTGCACTTGGGCCAACTAGGCTCTCCGTGCCTCCATTTCCTCATTATAAAACTGGGATTAAAAATAGCTACTCTCCTAGGATTATAGGATTACAAATAACATATATGCAAAAGGCTTACATCAGTACTTGACAACATACACAGTCTCTATCTCAGTAGATATTAGTTGAAATGTTTCAGATGACATTTTATAATAATTTTAGCTATGTTTAATGATCAAGGTCTTCGAACGATCATGTATTTAAAAATAAATGAGTGACAAGACAATTCCAAAGGAAGCTGAAGAATGAGAGTGAATTCCACGCACCCTGACCACTCCCCCTCCACAGGGGAATGAACACAAGGTCGGATGGACGAGGACGCTTAGCTCGAGCACCAAGCCACAGCCGCAGCTGCTCTGACTTGGACGGAAGTGGCCGAGCTCCTTCCTACATTAATCCAGGACAAGTCGTGTGAATCCACAAACCAAAAATCTCAAGTGAGAACTTCAAATAATACCTGTGTTTTTGCAAGCATTTTTTTTTAATTAACAAAAGAGACTGAAATGATCAAATTCAAAGGAACTATGGGACTCAAAAAGTTCCAGTTTCTAAGTTGCGGAATCAACACACGCTGGAAAAATTCAATGACATTTAAAAATCTAAGATTAATTCTTTTCATTGACTTCCTCTCCTTGCATTCGCAAACAGAGGGAGTGGCGCACCTGTTTCAGGGATTCTGTAGCCTGAAAAAGAAAAAAGCACATGATCAGAGACAACGAGAAACAGCATTACTGCACCAGAGGAATTCTATACATTTAATGTATCCTTAGGTTAATAAACATATTTGAACTACTAATAGTCAATGTCTACAGTATTTCAATGAATAGGGATCCTTTCTGAAAAGAAGAGTTTAAGGCTTCTAATATATCAAGTTCTTGGTATGTTCACTGTTTCCTTTATAATGGTTTTTCTAGTTCTTATTTGAAAAGAAAAACACTCTGTGACCGATCAGTCTCCCTTCTTCCACAGTGTTATTGCCTTAAAAAAAATACTTCATAAGTGCTATTTTTTTAAAGATGTTATTTATTTATTTGAGAGAGCACAAGCAGGGTGAGCAGTAGGCAGAGAGAGTGGGGAAAGCAGGCTCCCCACTGAGCAGGGAGCCCCATGAGGGACTTGATCCAAGGACCTTGGTATCATGACCTGAGCTGAAGGCAGATACTTTAACCCACTGAGCCACCCAGGCGCTCCCACAGGTGCTACTTTAAATCTTAAATGCCCAGGGCTATGAACTAGTTGGAAGAATATCCATCCCTTAGGCTCTTTGGATTAGATCATTAAAATGTTAAGAGTGGGGCACCTGGGTGGCTCCGTGGGTCAAAGCCTCTGCCTTTGGCTCAGGTCATGATCTCAGGGTCCTGGGATCAGGCCCCACATCAGGCTCTCTGCTCATCAGGGAGCCTGCTTCCCCCTCTCTCTCTGCCTGCCTCTCTGCCTACTTGTGATCTCTCTCTCTCTCTGTCAAATAAATAAATAAAATCTTTAAAAAAAAAAGGTTAAGAGTACCCACTAATTATTATTTTTTATTATTTTTAATTAATATCATTATACTTTCCTAAGTAGTGATTTTATAGAATTTAAAAAATTATTAAAGGTTTTATCATCCCCAATTCTTGGATTTCAAGTTGAATTCTAATTAATTCTAATTAATTTTTTAATTAGAATTCTAATTTTTAATTAGAATTCTATTAATTTTTTAATTTGAGGCATGGGTAGTTTAGAAGGTACAGGTAACAAGAGATATTATGAATATTAGCTATTAAAGGAGCATGCATTAAGCAATGGAAGAGATTTTTACCCAAAGTTTTTTCTTCTAATATTACTAAGAAAAATTAAGAATTCAGTTAACGTGTTGAGAAGTGTGTGCCATCTGAACCAAGCTAATGAGTCCACTGGCTCTGGGAGGCTGGGGTAAAAGCTGCCTGAGACACAGACTGTGTGGAAGACCTTCCGAGCACAGGCTCAGAGTCAGGCTGCTGGGTTCCCAGCCTCGTCTCCCGCCTTTCTAACAGTGTAATGCCTGGGCAAGTAACTAAGCGCCTCTGTTCTCTCACCGGAAAGAAGGAAAAGATGAAAGGAGGAATCCATATTATTTTTAAGGAGAAGAAATTATAAATGCCTTTAAAAAGCTTAAGATGTTTTACTGGTGTTCATCTTCCTAAAAGTCTACTTTCATCTATGTTCTTAAAAGTTGAGCTTGAGGGGCGCCTTTGCGGCTCAGTCTGTTGAACTTCCAACTCCTTGGTTTCTGCTCAGGTCATGATCTCAGGGATGTGAGATTCAGCCCTGCGTCAAGTTCTGCGCTGGGCATGGAGCCTGCTTAAGATTCTCTCCCTCCCCCTCTGTCCCTGCTCCAAAATTAAAAAAAAAGAAAAAAAGTTGAGCTGGATATTGGACTGTTTTCTTAAAAACACATACTCAGAAAGTGAATAGAAATAAAACTGCTACTGAAGACTATTATTTTACAATCTCAAAGTCATTTAAGACATTTTCCCCACACACATCAAAAGATATCCCCATGGAGAATACGGGAGTCAAAAACGAAACTGTAGGGGCGCCTGGGTGGCTCAGTGGGTTAAGCCTCTGCCTTTGGCTCAGGTCATGATCTCAGGGTCCTGGGATCGAGCCCCCGCATTGGGCTCTCTGCTCAGCAGGGAGCCTGCTTCCCTCTCTCCTTTCCCTGGCACTCTCTGCCTACTTGTGATCTCTCTCCTCTCTGTCAAATAAATAAAATCTTTAAAAAAAAAAAAAACGAAACTGTAGGATATGAAATTAGCATCACACACGTCAGCTTTTTCACGGAGCAAAGCACAGTACATAGAAGTCTATCAAGGACCAAGCTTGACCCTGGGGATTTCCCCGGTACTATGTTCTAGCTCCCAAAGAGCCCAAATAAAACCAGTTATAGGACCTTGTGTTTGCAATACGGAACCTTAGCAAGATCTTCCTTTAACTTGTTGTACTGCACCACATCAAAATGTTGTTTCTTTGATTTCTTATGGAAGAAGTGAAGAAACTGCCTCCTCTTAACAGCTGAGTAAGTATAATCCTAAAAGGAAAAAAGAAAAAAAAAAAAAGAACATGTTTTAAATGAACATCATGTCTCTGCGAAAAAGACACTTGCCTTCGCAACACTACAGCAAAAGAAGGCAGAGGAGTAAAATATTTGCAGTGGCCAACAGAACAAGCATAAGGCAACACAAGGAAAACATTTCGTCTTGCTTGAGATCAGCGGCTGCTCTCGAAAGGAAGCAAGCTGGGAAGAGGAACCACACATATTGGGATAGAAAGGAGAAAAAGAAAACTGTTTTGGCAAAATAATCATGTAATGAAAGCTAAAGTTACTGAGTGTTTTTGCAATACATATTCAATTTTATTTCTTAAGACACAGAACACAATTTGGTGTGTTTATCTCCATGGAGAAATTTATGAGCTGTACTATTTCTCTATAGAGGCTATAGGTTTTCTGTGCTATATATAAATCTCTATCCTCCTGAAAAACAACAACAAAATTTATCAGTTTATATAGACCCAGAGAGCAATTCAGTAAATAAAAGAGTAATGACAAAACTCATTACTTCAGTTGGATAAGGAATTACTTGCAAAACATGTTCTAACTTACCATTTTCCTAACAAACTACTCACCTGTCGGGTGACGATAAAGTATGCAAAAAAGACCATGGAATTTGCAAATGTGATGAAGTATGTCACCGGCTCCATGATATCCCAGGAGTACACCCACCAAGTGAGCCAGGCCAGCGCCCCGCCCTGAACCGAGAGTAGGGCTAACCCGGTCCACAGAAGTCCGCTGGTTTTGGCTTCTGAGCGAGCTTCAATGCCAGCTTTTATCTGAGGGGCAAAACCAGCCTGGTTCAGCTTACAGGGTACCAACTCACGGGGAAAGAAAAGAAGGAACAAAAGTAAAATAACACCTACCTGCATTATATTAATGAGGTCTGATTTAGGGACAAGTTACGAAACAGACACATTCATGAGTGATCACTTATTTCCTATTCAGTTCATTAAATGAGTCATTTTTTAAGTTATAAAGGTAATATCTGCTTGTGGGGCAAAAAAATTAAGTAGTATAGGAAGCTATACAATGGAAGACTCAAGACGCTGTCCCCTGAAGCCTAAAATTATAGGCCTATTCTCTCTGACCCAGCAATTGCACTTCTAGCAATGCGTCCTATAGGTAGGCTTGCCCACACATGGTTCAATTCAGATTCTCAAGAGTAAAAGACTAATACTGGTGCATACATCTACCAAGCTATTATGCAGCAGTACGGAGGAAACTATGTACCAATGTGGAGATCCTTCCAGGACACGGTGTTGATGAAAAAAAGGGAGGGAGAATAGTATGTAATACTCTATGTCCTTTTCTGAAAAAGGGAACAAAATAACATATCTGTACTTGTGTATACACAGATGAAGAAAATCTAAAATGATCCATGGGTGTGGGGATATGGTAGGAGGAGGAAAACTTTCCACTGGCACCTTTCCTGATTTTCAAATCTTAGTACGAATAAATATATCACCAACTTTTTACAAAGTAAAAAATAAAAATGTGGGTATACAATCCAACAAATAAAATTTATAAGTGCCTCGCTCTTTCATCTCCTAGGTATCCTTAGAGGATACTATTAAAAGTTTCTTTTATTTCCAGAAACTTCCTATTCAGATACAAAGATATATAGAAGACACCCATCCAGTTTTAAAAGCTGCAGATGGGATCAGAGGTTTAGGAGATGCTCTTTTTTCCCCTAAATTAAAACAAACTGACTCCGACCCCGCCTCCCCATAAAAATTATTATTTTTTTCCTCCATCGATGATTAACTTCGGATGCTAGGAAGCCATTGCTAACTTTCCAGCTGTCTGTTTGGTAAGCAGAGCTGGGGCCACCGGCCTGTTCTCTAAAAAAGAACCCGGTAATCTTGCAGCTGGTACATCCAGGCCCATCTCACCCTCATGCACAGAGACAGTGTGGCCAGTGGCGGAAGGTGGCACACGCACTGTTCAAGATGGCGGCTCCAGTGGGGCTGCCATGCACTAGCTCTGCACCTTCACGGTCTCTGCTTCCCTACCTGAAGGATGGCAAAGGTCGAACAGTACCGAACGCACAGGCTCACTGTGAGGACTGAAGGAGAAAACGAGCCTATGTAGGGCATTCCCAAAAACGTTCACTTAGCAAGCGTGCAATCGACAGTATTATTTTCAAACAGCCTCAACGGCAATGCTTCTTAACCTGTTCAAGAGGCTGCAGCTGTCCCTTCAAGTGGTCAATTCTCTCCAGTAAGTGGTGCTCTCTCTTTTTCTGAAACTCTTCTATGTGCAGAGCTGTGAACAGTCTGTGAACCAAGGATTTCACATTGTCCATCTCTGTAGCGTGCTCCGTACTCAGTTTCTCTGGGAGAAGACACAAAGGACACGTGAGGCGGTCACCACACTTCCTCCTCCAGGCCCTCTGGGTCTAGGGAACCCAACCTGCGTGCCCGTGGCTGGCGGCCTGGGCGCTCCAAGTCTTAGGGAAGTGTCTGGGATTGGCCTTTCTTCCTGTCTCAGGTGATCTGTCCCTCCCACAGAAACAAAGTCAGAAATGATAAATTGCTAGACAGTGGGCTTAAAATTCATTATGTTTTTTTTTTTGTCTTTTTTACTTTTGTAATATGACTTTACTGTTTCTTTAAAAATCTTCATACAGGAAAAGGTATCCACCTATCAGAATCCAGGTGCGCGCCTCACCTTAGTTTGTAACCCTTCAGAGTTTATGGGTTCATTTTGTTGTTGTTTCAAGTTTTCATTTAAATTCTACTTAAAAGGAAAAAAAAAAAATAAATTCTACTTAAAATCTCGTGTAATACTCGTCACAGAATCACAGAATTTAGTGATTCGTCACTTATGTTCAACCCCCAGTGCTCCTCACCACAAGTGTCCTCCTTATGGCCATTTTTATACCTGACTTCAACCTAAGATTCCTCCTCCCCCAGACCCCAGCCATCTACCCAAAAATTACTTTAGGATGTGCAGGGGAGGGAAGCTGGTGTACAAACATGTAAATGAAAGTATAATTTACATTTTGAAAAACAATTAAAGTGTAAGTTCTTTTCAGCAAGATGTAGGTC
>CM052800.1:81285638-81310605 GCA_028533885.1 Nasua narica | reverse complement strand
CACAGGACCACGCAGGACAGACCTGCCCGCCAGCCATGCACACCTGCTGCCCGGGAGGCTTAGGACTCTGGAGTCAGGACGGGCGCCGTGAGCCTCCAGCGAGCCTCCAACGCCAGCAGGCCTCCAGTTAGTGCCCTTGCATCTCCACCCACTGCTTTCAAAGACTTTATCATGGTCTTTTTTTTTTTTTTTTTAATATTTTATTTATTTATTTGACAGAGAGGAGAGAGATCACAAGTAGGCAGAGAGACAGGCGGAGAGAGAGGGGGAAGCAGGCTCCCTGCTGAGCAGAGATCCCAATGTGGGGCTCGATCCCAGGACCCTGAGATCACGACCTGAGCTGAAGGCAGAGGCTTTAACCCGCTGAGCCACCCAGGCGCCCCAGGATAAATTTTAATCAGTAACCACTGCGAGGAGGAAGAGGATCCAGGGTGAACTGAGCTCAATCTCTATTTGTGTAGAGGTGGCAGGTGGGGAGTGGACCTCAGGGGCTGAAGCAGAGTCCGGAAAGTGGAAATCTACCAAAACTGGGCGTGAAGGGTTTTGGTTAACGTGACTAGGCCCCTTGTGTTGTTAATGAGCACTTAGGCAGACGGGAAACCAACAGGGGCCCCTGCAAGTCCCAGCAAGGCAGCCACCCGTCTGGGAGGGAGAGCAGAGAGACAGGGTTGCACTTTCCCAAGCAAGCGTGTTAGGAGGGCTGTAGTCTAATACCAGGGACAGGCCCTGGAGCTGGCAGAAACCATGGGGGTGTCTGTTCGGTTCTCTTAGGGGCAGGGGGAGGGGGCAGGGGTTGCCGGGAGTGAACAAAATCATTTGTATAGAGAATCTGCAATCTTTTTCTAGGTCAAGGCTGAGGTCTAGTCAAGAAGAGGGCTCAGAAAAAAAAGAAAGAAGAGGGCTCAGAGGCACCCAGCTCAAGTTTGGTCAAAGAGAAGGTCTTTGTTAAGTGACACAAAATGTTTATCTGAGTTCAGTGACAAACTACGGTCTTTCAGAAATGGCACTGCAAAAAAAAAAGAAATGGCACTGCAAAATTCCTATGTTGTATTACCAAGTTAAACATTTCTCTAAATAAATAAAGAAACATTTGTCTGTGGTATCGCCTAACAAAAAACCAGAAGCTGTTTATTCCTCTTAGAGGTGTCTTCAATGTGGATTTCATTTTCATATCCTGAATTTTCAAATCCAACTTGACCAATGCTTTTAGAAAAGAAATGGAGTTTAAATACATCTTTTAACTCCAAATTTATAATTTTACAAACCGAATTTTCTGCCAATACAGTTTAGTTCCACTGTCATCTTCCTGCCGACCCTATCTCTTGTGCTGTTAGCTGAATTCCCACTGTGAGACCGAGCCAGTCGGAGGTGGCGAGGCACCTGGTAAACCTGAGGCCAAGGAGGCCAGCCAATCCCAGCAAACCACCCCTCCGGGCAGGGAGAGGGGCTCTCCTCCCAATGAGCTGGCAGGAGGGAGGCCTCAGTTTAGTCTACCTGGACCTAAGGCTTATGTGACATGTTGGGGCTTGCAGGAGAGGAAGGTCAAGTAGAACACAGAGAGCCCTTAAAGGAAAAAAAATGTATTTCCACTTGTTTCCTCAAATACTCAACGCACAGAAACGAAGCAGACCTTCTAGAGTACTGGGGACTCACTGAACATCAACTTTCTATCTTAACAGGGGTTTCCATTTCTGTATTTCTCAACTTCTACCATCCGTTTCCCTTTGGGGTTAAATACTGCCCTGATTTTTAAGAATTAACGGTAGAAGAAAGTTCACAGTTGTTGAAATGACGGATTCATTTTACTTCTCTATACTTGTTTGTGTTTGAAAATTCCGTAAAATTTTCACACATACAATTAAAATTTAAAATGTATTTTTTTCTTCAAGGGATCTTCAGAGAAGTGTCTGACACCAACACTGGGGTACAAGATCAGCCTGGATCACCTACTTATGCCAGAAAGTAAGAAAAAGCTTGAAATAAAAATGGGGGCCAGTCACAAAATATGGGAGCCATGATGGTCAATTTCACAAGTTATCATTAGTGGGAGCCTCCTTAAGCTCCTTGGGACGTACTCTCATTTCTTTGTTGTTAGCATTTATTCTTTTTTAACCTAAATGCCCTCCATTCTCCTATCCCCTTCTCACTGGCACTTACTGAGAATTCCTGGCTCATGCGGAATTGGGAGAATCTGGCTGCAACAGGACTTTTCGACTCCCTCAGCCCTCCCCCACATTTACCAGTTAGCACTGAGCATCCTAACTAGAAACAAGAACCTTCCCTTATTTATTGACCTATTTATTTTGCCATCTACTTATTACGGCACAGACTTACTAATTCCTTCCTGCTGCAGTCTATGGTCACAGCTTACTGGGAATAGAAGCCTCCCGAGCCAATACTGACAGAAACACTTAAACATAAATGGTGATTTGCTGGAGGCTCAGTGCGGACTGGTTTGAGAACTAAAACACATTCATGAGTTTACCTCCAGGAGCCCTACCAGGTTCTCACAGTGAAGGTCAGAGGTCACACATAAGCCAGTGCTGGGAGCAGGGAGAGGGGAAAAGTAACCATTCTGAATCAGCCCTGAGCATCACTTTCTCCAGAGTAAGGAAACTCCTTCACCAGAGCCCTATCTGGCTTGGGAGAAGGTCAGTGAGCCAACTCCAGCCCCTCCAGCCTTCCCGTCTCACATGGAGGAGGGATAAATAAAGAGGCTATGAAACTCTCCTGAAAGTTGCAGCCCAGGAATTCTGCCCTAACACAATACCCGCGATTCAATCATAGGTTTATAGATGCTTCTCCCCAGCCCCAACTGCATCACCAGGGCTGCAGTTCTGTGCAAGACGTAGACTCCAAGAAAGAATTTCTAGGAAAATCCAGAGACAACAGGGGAGAGAAAACAAGGGCACTCGAAAAAACTCAAGTCTCTGATCCCTACCGCTACTGCAAAAGGCAAAGGGGCTCTTCGCCGCACACACAGATGACCTCACATTACACACCTGCTTGCTTCAGTGTCTACTACCCGACACATCATGCCCAACTTTCAACAAAAAATTATACGGCAAGGAAAAAAGTAGGAAGGCGTATCACATTCAAACTGCAGAAAATCAAAGATAAAGAAAAAAACCTTGAAAGAAACCAGAGGAAAGAATGCCTTACCTACTGAAGAGCACAGATAAAAATTATGCCTGACTCCTCCTGGAGACGACACCAGCGAGGAGGAAACTGAGGGAAAACTCAGCGTTGAGAGTGATAAAAGAAAAGTTCAACTTCATGTCTTGGGCCCTACGCTTTTACCATTTACCAAGGTCAAAATGACTTGACAAAACCTCAAAATCAAGGTCTGCTTCTGCCCTCGGCACACGCCGTACATCTGCTTTGTTAAAGAAAACAACCCCAGGGGCGCCTGGGTGGCTCAGTCATTAAGCGTCTGCCTTCGGCTCAGGTCATGATCTTAGGGGTAAGATCTTGCTGGGATCAAGTCCCACATGGGGCTCCCTGCTCAGTGGGGAGCCTGCTTCTCCCCCTGCTGGTGCTCTCTCCCTCTCAGTGTCAAATAAAATCTTTTAAAAAAGGAAGGGAGGGAGCGAGGGGGGAAGGAAAACAACCCCAAAAGAGCATTTTTTAAAAAAGATTGATGTATGTATTCATTTATGTATTCATTTATTCATTCATACATTTATTTGACAGAGGGAGAGAGAGATCACAAGTAGGCAGAGAGGCAGGCAGAGAGAGAGGGAAGCAGGCTCCCCGCTGAGCAGAGAGCCCCATGCAGGGCTGGAACCCAGGACCCTGAGATCATGACCTGAGCCGAGGGCAGAGGCTTTAACCCACTGAGCCACCCAGGTGCCCCCCAAAAGAGCATTCTGAACTCAAGAAAAAGGAAGAAACCTCCCTGGTTCCCATAGGATTAAAGTCCAACAGCTCTGAATATACTAGAAACTTAAGGTCGGCAACTTTCAACTTTCTGAAACGTCCTTTGTCTAATGACTTGTAACTTTTTATGGAAAAAAATCTAAATAGCCTGCACCCAAAGTTCCTTTAACAGAGCACCCTCTGCTTTGTGAAGCCTGCGTGTCCCAGGCAGCTGTCCTAACCTGGACTCCAACAGTCCTCCTCCTCCTAGAAATTCTAAAAGGTGTGTTCACTTTACGTCAATGGGAGAAAAAAAACAGACGCCTAGAATTCTGTATCCCACCCAATTATCCTGCAAAAGTGGAGAAGTGAAGACTTTTTCAAACAAAAGTTGAGAACAAAAAATGGGGCCAGTAGCCCTGCCTAGTGAGAAGTGTTAGAAGTGAAGGGAGGACGGTGATGCAAGGTCAGAACCCTGATCTACATAAATAAAGGAACTCTACGTTAAAGGAGGAGTAAGGAAAGACAAATTAAAACTTATTATCTCCTTGCACTTATTAATTGATCTAACAACAGTCTGTTCAAAATAATAGCAGCAAAAATGTATCCAACGCTTACAGATTATATAGGACTGAAATGAGTGACAACGGATGGGAAGAATTAGAACTATATGGTTATTACCGGGTCCTTGCAATGCCTGTGAAACAGTATATCTGGTGTTATTTGAAAGTGGATTTGAGGGTGCCTGGCTGGCTCAGTTGGTAGTGCACGCACCTCTTGGTCTTGGCATTGTAGGTTCGAGCCCCACAGTGGGTGTAGAGATTACTTAAAATCTTTAGGGGTGACTACGTGGTCAGTTGGTTATAATGGCTCAGGTCTTATCTCAGGGTTCTGAGTTCAAGTCCCCCACTGCCCAGCATGGAGTCTACTAAGGAAAAAAAAAATTTAAAAAAAAAGTGAACTTGGATTAATTATAAATGTATATTGCAAAATCTAGGGCAATCACTAAGAAAAGTGAAATTTAAAAGTACCACTGAGGGACGCCTGGGTGGCTCAGTGGGTTAAAGCCTCTGCCTTTGGCTTAGGTCATGATCCCAGCCAGGGTCCTGGGATCGAGCCCTGCATCGGGCTCTCTGTTCAGCGGGGAGCCTGCTTCCTCCTCTCTCTCTGCCTGCCTCTCTGCCTACTTGTGATCCCTCTCTCTGTTTCAAATAAATAAATAAAATCTTAAAAAAAATTTATAAAAGTACCACTGATATGCTACAAAAGAAAATGGAATCATAAAATGCTCAATTAAAACCACAAAAGGCAGGGCGCAGGTATGGTTCAGGTCGTGATTTCAGGGTCCTGGGATCAAGCTCCCTGTTGGGCTCACTTCTCCCTCTCCCTCTGCCCCTCCTCCTGCTCATGTGTGCCCTCTCTAATAAATAAAATCCTTTAAAAAGACACACAAAAGGCATTCAAAGACTAGAAGACAAAATTAGAAACAAAGGGGCAAGAAATAGAGAAAGGTAACAAATATGATAGATAGTAATCAAACTGTAGCAATAATCACTTTAAACTATCAACGGTAAGACAGATTCGACTGGATTAAAAAACAAGGCCCAACTATAGGTCGTCTACAAGAAATCCTCTTTAAATATAGACACATACAGATGAAAGGAAAGGGAGGAAGGAAGATATACCATGATAATGCTTATCAAAAGCAAGCTGGAAAAAAATTATAACTATATATGGATGGATTTTTTTTTAAAAGATTTTATTTATTTATTTATTAGGAAAGAGTAAGAGTGAGAGAGAGAAGGTCAGAGTGAGAAGCAGACTCCCCATGGAGCTGGAAGCCCGATGTGGGACTCGATCCCGGGACTCCGGGATCATGACCTGAGCCAAAGGCAGTTGCTCAACCAACTGCGCCACCCAGGGGCCCTATATGGATGGATATTAACTAGCCTTACTATGGTGATCATTTTGCAATATATACAAATATTAAATTATTATGTTATACATCTGAAACTAATATAATATTATAGTTTATATATATCTAAATGAAAAAGAAAGTTGGAATAACTATATTAACTTCAGACACAGCAGACTTCAGAGTAAAGAAAGTTATCATGGATAAAGAAGGGTATTATTACATAATTACATAAAAGAGTCAGTTCTCCAAGAAAACAGAGCAACCCTTAATGTGTATGTAACTAACAACAAAGTGTCAAAATATGAGAAGCAAAACTGACAGAACTGTGAGGAGGAAGAAATAAATCCAATAAATAGTTGGAGACTTCAATACCTCTCTATCAGATATGGAGAGATCTAGCCAGCAAAAAAATCATTAAGGACATAGCTAAACTCAATAGTGCTGTCAATCATCTAAATAGAATTAACATCTATAAACTATTTCATTCAACAGCAAAGAACACACATTCCTCTCAAGAATCTCACTTGGGGCCACATCCAAACAAATGCAAAAGAATACAAATCATACAATGTATGCTCTCAGAGCACAATGTAATTTCAGTAGAAATCAAAAAGAGGGCTGGAAAATCTCAAAATATTTGGCGATTAAACAACAGACTTCTAAATAAACATGGGTTAAAGAAGCAATCAAGAAAAGTTACACAATATTCTGAACTACATGAAAATGAAAATGCAACTTATCAAAACATCAAAACAAAGCAGTGCTCAAAGGGAAATTTATAGCACTGAATGTATACATTAGAAAAGAAGAAACTAAAACTAAAATCAATAATATAAATTTCCACTCTAGGAAATTAGAAAAAGGGGAGCAAATTAAAGCAGAAGAAAAGAAATAAAAGAGCAAAAGCAATGACATTGAGGAGTGCCTGGCTGGCTCAGTCGGAAAAGCATGCAACTCCTGATCTCAGGGTTGTGTGTTTGAGCCCTACACTGGGTATAGAGATTACTTAAAAATAAAATCTTTAAAAAGAAAAAAAAGAGGGTGCCTGGGTGGCTCAGAGGTTAAAGCCTCTGCCTTCAGCTCGGGTCATGATCTCAGGGTCTTGGGATCAAGCTCCGCATTGGGCTCTCTGCTCATCAGGGAGCCTGCTTCCAACTCTCTCACTCTGCCTACCTCTCTGGCTGCTTGTGATCTCTCTCCTCTCTGTCAAATACATGAATAAAATCTTTAAAAAAAAAAAAAGAAATCAGTGAAACTGAAAACAGAAAATCAGTAAAGATCAACGAAACCAAAAGCTAGTTCTTTGAAGAGATCAATAAAATTGGTAAACCCCTAGCCAGGCCAAGAAAAAAAGAGAAGACACAAATTACTAATATCAGAAATGAAAGATAAGACATCATTATAGATCCCATGAACATTAAACGGATAATAAAGGAAACAATGAATAACTCCACGCTTGCAAATTTAATAACCCAGATTAAATGGATCAATTCCTTGAAAAGACACACTGGAGAAACACACATAAGAAAAAATAGACAATATAAATAGGCCTTATCTATTTAAAAAATGGAATCAATAATTAATAACCTTCCAAAATGGAAAGCCCTAGGCCCAAATGAGTTCACCAGTGAATTCCACTCGATATTTAAGTAAAAAATTGTCCCAATTCTCTACAGTCCCTTCCAGAAGACAGAAGCAGAGGGAACAGGGGCGCCTGGGTGGCTCAGTGGGTTAAAGCTTCTGCCTTCGGCTCGGGTCATGATATCAGGGTCCTGGGATTGAGCCCCGCATCGGGCTCTCTGCTCAGCGGGGAGCCTGCTTCCCGCTCTCTCTGTGCCTGCCTCTCTGCCTACTTGTGATCTCTCTCTCTCTCTGTCACATAAATAAAATCTTAAAAAAAAAAAAAGAAGCAGAGGGTGTAATTCCTAACTCATTCTGTGAGGCATTATCTTATTACAAAAGTCAGACAAAGACATTACAATAAAAGAAAATTAAAGACCAGTATCTCTCATGAACGAAGATACAAAAATCCTCAACAAAATATTAGCAAACTGAATCCAACAATGTATAAAAACAATTATGCAGCATGACCAAGTGGGATTTATTACAGATATGGAAGGTTGGTTCAACTGTCCAAAGTCAAATAATGCAGTCCACTACATCAACAAGCAAAAGAAGAAAAATCATGTGATCATACCAATGAATGCAGAAAAGCATTTGACAAAATCCGATACCTATCCTTGATGACAACCCTCAGCAAAGTAGCAAGAGAGGGGAACTTCCTCAACTTGATAAAAATATCTAACATCATATTTAATTGTGAGAAACTTAAAGCTTTCCTGCCAAAACCAGGAAAAAAGCAAGGTGTATCCTCTCAGGACTCTTTTCAAAATCATACTGCAAGTCCTAGTTCATGAAGTAAGTAAAAAAAAGGATATAAAGGGTGAACAGACTGTTATAGAACTTTCTTTGTTCACAGAGGACATAACTGTCCTTGTAGGAAATCTGGAAGATTTGACAAAACAGAATTGCTGAATCTAATAAGCAATTACAGCAAGGTTACAAGACACAAGGCTACCATATTAAAAAAAAAGTCAATCACTGTATCATATACCAACAAGTGGAATTTGGAAATTAAAACATGTTACCATTTACATCAGCACCTAAAAAACTGAAATACTTAGGTATGAATGTAACAAGCTATGATCAAGATCCTTATGAGGAAAACTATAAAACTCTGGTGAAAGACATCAAAGGAGAACTAAGTAAATGGAGAGATATGCCATGTTCACTGGAAACAGGACTCAACACTGACAACATATCAGTTCTTCCCAAATTTAGCTATACAGTCAACACAGTCCCAGTCCAGATCCCAGCAAGATACTTTGCGGATATCAACAAACTGATTCTAAAGTTTATACTGGAAGTCAGAAGACCTAGACTAGCTATCTCAGTATGGAAGAAGAAAAAAGAGAATCGACACTACTCAATTCCAAGACTTACTATAAAGCTACAGTAGTCAGGACAGCCTGGTATTGGTAAAAGAATACACAAACAGGTCCACGAAATTGAATAGAGAGCCCAGAAACAGACACACATAAACAGAATCAACTGATCTTTGACAAAAGAGCAAAGGCAATACAATAGAGCAAAGCCAGTCTTTTTAACAAATGGTGCTGGAAGAATTAGACATTCACATGCAAAAAACAGAAAGACTCTAAATTCAGACTTTATACCCTTCACAAAAATTAACTCAGAATGGATCGTAGACTTAAATGTAAAATGCAAAACTATACAACTCCTAGAATCTAGGCGAAAACCTGGATGACTCTGGGTATGAGGATGCTAGTTATATACACCAAAGGTACAATCCATGAAAGGACTAAATGGTAAACTGGGCTTCCATTAAAATTAAAATGTCGGCTCTACAAAAGACATTGCCAAGAGAATGAGAAGACAAGCTACAGATTGGAAAAAAAAAGTATTTGCAAAGGAGAGATCTGATAATGAACTGTTATCGAAAATATGCAAAACCATCTTAAATCAACAATTAAAAAACCGGACAACCTGCTTAAAAAAGTGAGCCAAAGACTGGAAGAAACACCTCACCGAAGAATATAGTAAGCATCTGAAGTCATATGCCATTAAGCAAGTACAAGTTAAAAAGACAAGCTATTACACACCTATCAGAATGGCCAAAATCCCAAACACTGACAACGCCGAAAGCTGTCAAGGATGTGGAGCGGCAGGAACTCACTGCTCGTGGGAATGCAAAACAGTACAGCCACTTTGGAAGAAAGTTTGCCACTTTCTTACAAAACTAAACACACTCTTAACATACAACAGCACTCACGCTCCTTGGTATTTACCCAAATGCATCAAAAACTTTTGTCCACACAAAAACCTACAAATGCCACATACTGTATGATACCAACCATCTGACATTCTGCAAAAGGCACAGCTACGGAGACAGTAAACACACGAGTGGTGGGCAGTGGTGGGGGGTGGGGTGGGTGGAAGGGATCAGGCAGGTCACAGAGGACTTTCGGGCAGTGGAATGACTCCGCATGATACTACAATGGTGGGTACATGTCAGTATACATCCATCAGAACCCAAGAGTGAACCCTCATGTCCACTATGAACTTGGAGTAATAATGATGGGCCAGTGTAGGTTCACGGATTGTAACAAATGTACCGCCCTGGTGCCTGACAGTGGTGGAGACTATGGGGTGGGGGGACAGAGAGTATATGGGAACTGTACATTATCTGCTCAATCTAACTGTGAGCCTACTAAAACTATTCTGAAAAAATCAAGCCTGTTTTTGAAAAAAGAGTTAAGCGCTGTACGATACATACTTGGATTCGTGACTTTCAGGCTCACTTCTTCTTAACCCAATAATGTCAGCTTAAGCATTCAAGATCCTAATGTGAAGTCTTAAAAGTGTAAAAAAAAAGTATATGACACTGAAACAAGCTGGGCAACTGCTACTCATCATTCATACCCTGCGAGAAAAGCGTAAACGTCGGTTCTCCAAAGCCTCCTAGGTCATTTGGTCAATCAAGAAGGTTCTTAAGCCTGCCCCCTGGAAAAGTCCCACAACTAAAGAGAAATGTTATGATAGGTGCCTAGCTGTGTCTCTTACCTTTCTTGGGGCACTGTACATCATATGTTATTTTGTTAATGACAAGCTTAAAATCATTCATTAGCAAAATTTCCATCAAGGTCGAAGCCGGAATTTCACTTCCATCTGGAAGAAAAAAAATCATGTAAAAAATATGTACTTGTTTTAGACCGTAAGAACCATTTCCCAGCATATAGAAAAATAGTGACTAACCCAGGTCTTTACAATACAGCAGTGGACATTTTCATGGCGGTAGGGGGGGGATGCTCTCCAATCCCAATACAGTTCCCATGTTGAGGAACCCTCCCTTCCCGCTCTACCTTCCATCACACTGGACCAAAGAGAGTAGGCAGGTGCTCCTTCTCCCATGCTCTGTTAGCAGGGCTGGGGTCTAGGCACATGTTCCTGGCCAGACTGTATCTGCAGATCAGGCAAAGCTTGGGGGTGGGGGGACAGGAGGAGTCCTCTTCACAGCAAGGCCAATGCAGGGGAGGTGACACTTTGCGGGGGCAGGTGTCAGTAGCAGAGCCCATCCGGTGGATCCTAGGCTGACCTGGTCTTTGCTCTGTCCTCCCTTGGTTCCTGCCTTCTTCTGAGCCTGGCTTTCTGTCTATTCCAATCTCCAGACCTGCTGACATGCTCCACCGCTCGGCCAGAGTCCTTACCTGGGAGCCAGGCCTCTGACTGGGATGTGCAAGGCACACAGGTAATCACATTTAAAAGCCTTTTAATCATTAGAGGTGACTGGTTCAAACATGGCAGCCAAAGGCCACCAACTGCTAGCACACAGGGCTCCCTGCTGTTCTGGCTGGGTGGGGGGGGGCGGGGGGTGAAGAGAGGCAAATCTTCCAGGGGCTGGGGGCGGGTGGCAGGGACAGTAATAAACATAATTAAACCTAAGGAGTCAGTCTGCATGTGTGCGGTTTTTACGCAGGTCGAAAATGGTAGGAGAGATTCTAATAGTGATTTCAAGTCTCCTAGGAACAATTCAGGAAAGAACAACAACAAAACAAAAAACAAAAACCAAACAAATAAAACCTCCTGGAAAATTTTAACCTCAGTGTGCTTTTCGCACAGTGTCTCAGATAGCCTGTTTTTTTTTTTTTTTGGAACTAAACTTTAATGGAACCCAGGTGCTGAGAAAGCAAACTCACTGAACAATGAGCAAAACACTGGCAGTGGGTGGAGGTTTCTTTATCATTCTCCCTTTAGAACGGTCCAGGATGGGTAATTTTCAGCCTGGCTTTTGCCCGGCTACATCCTACCAGAGCTGCTGCAACTACATTAGTATGCGTGACCGCAGTAACGAGGCTAGTAAAATCAGGAAGAGCTGGTGTCTGCCTCCCGTCTGGCTCGCTGTGGGTCTTTTGTTCCAGAAGGCAGCGTGTCAAGTTTGCACCTGGGTCTGTTCCTCGAATTTGGCTGTTTGGGTTCCTGTTCATCAGCTGGGGTGACATCATTTTCCCAGGAATTGCCAAATAATTCAGCCCACACTATGGGCAAAACTGTGACAAGCATAGAACACTCTTTTCAAGCCCAAATTAAAGGCAGGCAAATTCCACCCACAGAACCTCTCTTTTTAAAG
This sequence comes from Nasua narica, assembly GCA_028533885.1. Lineage (NCBI taxonomy): Eukaryota > Metazoa > Chordata > Mammalia > Carnivora > Procyonidae > Nasua > Nasua narica. The sequence continues at coordinate 81,298,621 of CM052800.1, read as the reverse complement.
ATCGGCAACACACCAATCACTTTATATGACTTTGCAAGTGTCATTTAAAAATTTACATTTAAATGACTTCAAACCTACTCCTTCAAATAGGGCTATAAACAGCAATCACCTGGGTGTGATTTCTCAGCCAAAGTACTACATTATCCTTTATATTAATACAGGAACGGCGGCAAATTGACGCAAAAGGCTCCTGAGGAACTATAATGATAGTCACCGATTCTTGGGTAAGTGCTGATTTAAACCCCAACAGTGTTTTTGCTCAGTGTAAAGAGCCCTTTTTTCCTCTAAGATTTCTAGTACTTTCCCTTTGTGCTTTATGTTTCAGAGCTACTCACAGTTTTAGAAACAAGCAGGGTCCGCGTCAATCGCCACTTTAACCTTGCTTATTTCATTCACTTAAGGGGCACTTACTGAGTCCACAGCCCCGGGCAAGGGCTGTGCTCAGTGCCCCTCCAGGCACACGGGCTGGCAGCTGGCTGCAGGTTCTTACAAGCTCAGGAAGGCAGGGCTGGCCCAGTGCAAAAGGCCCACGGGCACGCTGGGCTCCTGGGACTGTTCAGTCTAGTTCAGAGACGAAGCACTAAGCCTCTGTGGCCACAGGACCAAAACCTTCTTTTTGGATTCCTGGTTTCATCAGGAAGAAAGCTCCCCTTCCAGTTAAATCCAAAGCCTTTACCGCAGCCTACAATAAAGCTTGCCCTAAGCTGTCCCTCCCACCCTACTTCACCCAGCTGCCTCCTCTGTAGCCACAGTGGCTCGGCTCCCACACCGGGGCCTCTGCCAGAAGAGCCTTCCCATCCACACAGCTCCCTCTTCTCTTCCAGGCCTTCCTAGAACCTGACCTTGGTGAGCATTCCTCCACCCCCGCCCAGCTCCCTGAGAGCATCTCCTCCCACACTGCCCCCCCAATTCTGAGAGCATCTCCCCCTACACCACGCCCCCCCACAGCACACCCCCATTCTGTGAGCACCTCCCCATCACACCCCCCAACTCCAGAGCATCTCCCCACCCAGCACATAAACACCCATTCCGCAGGCACCTCCCCACCACCGCAGCCCCCACTCTGTCTCTGTAATATTCATTATCTAACACACTACATGTTTTCTTCACCTTCTTCCTTCTTGTCTTAAAATAAAACCTCAAAAAGAGCAGGACTATTTTTACCTCTTTTGTTCTCTGCTCTGCCTCTGGCACCTAGAACCATGCCTGGAATATGTTCGAGGCTCAATTTGTTGAGTAATTCTCTTTTTTTTGTAATTTAAATTCAATTAATTAATATATAGCATATTATTAGTTTCAGAGACAGAGGTCAGGGATTCATCAGTCTTATACAACACCCAGTGCTCATTACATCACGTGCCCTCCTTAATGCCCCGTCACCCAGTTACCCCATCCCCCCTCTTTCCTCCCTTTCCAGCAACCCTCAGTTTGTTTCCTATGATTAAGAGTCTCTTATGGTTTGTCTCCCTTTCTGATTCCGTCTTATTTTTCCCTCTCTTATTTTCCGTTTTATTTCTTGAATTCCACATATGAGTGAGGTCATATGATAACTACCTTTCTCTGACTTATTTTGCTCAGCATGAGACCCTGTAGAAAATAAATTCTTTTTTTTTTAATAAATTCTTAATCTCTATTTTTCCAACTTCTATATCTACCCTTACTTGGTTCTGAACTTGGACGGGAAACAAGAATGTTTTATTTCCTTTTAAAAACTGCAACAGTAATCACTAATGCTTCAATAAGTTTATTCTAAGCATAGTACAATAAAATAAAAATGCAAATTTGGTCATTTATCTCAATTTGCAGCCTCCTTGTTGGGCCCGGGTAAAGAATTCTTTATTCTGTTTTAGGGGCATCAGGTCCAAGACCACTTCAGACCATGAGGACATAAAAGCTAGATCCTACTGGTATTAAAAAATATGTATGTTCTTCCTGAAAATGATCCATCAGAAAACATAGAAGACTATAACTGCTTTATAATAAAGATTAATGAAATATTTGCATAATTATTCACTATTTTAATCGTTAGAACTGCATTTTGTTTTCTGATTATTCAAATTGTGCTGAAGACTACACGCTAATAATGACTGTCATTAAAATTTTCTCAGGAAAAGTTTTTGGGCTCAGTTTTTGAAATAAGTAACTGCAATTTACATCAAACTTATTCCATTCATTCTTTATTCACTGAAGTTAATTTTTTTATATTACTAATATACAAAAATGAAACACACAGTAAAGGCCACCCACTAATTATGTAATGAATTAAAGAATCAGCTGTCTAAAATTAGAACAAAATAAAAGTTCAGAAAAAGAACAAAAGACAAGTGGAAAAATATATATATATACCTGCTGTGAAGATGGCTGCCGTTTTGACACCTTTATCTTCATTTTGTAGGTCCTCAAGGAATGAACCAACTGTTGATGACATTGGTTTGACCACAAATTGACAGCGCTCTTTTCTGGATGGTAAAGTAAGTGTTATCAAGGGAAGGCCGTGTCTATAATTAACTGTTATTTCTGTAGAGGAAAAAAAGGTAGGAATATAGGAATAAATAAAATTTAATTTTTAAAAAGCAACTCTAAAATACAAGATTCTATGAAGAAGGCTTAAATATGGAATTCATAACCCTCAGAATTCCTACAATAGTGCCTTCATTATACTATAATTTACCTATTCTCTACCATTCTATAACATTTCATTAAGCACGTGTCACACTTTATTATAATTATCTGCTTAGAGGCTTCCCAGGTGAAGAGTTGCGTTCTTGGGGGCAGAAACTGCTTCAAATTCATCTATACCTCACCTGTTGCTGGGGTGGGAGTTTGCTGAAAGACATATTATGGCAGCAGAAAAGGGAGGAAGTGAACTGGGGACGGGGCGGGGGAGAGAATGGAGGGGGACAAGAAGAGTGCGTTTTGCTCAAAACCCCTACTTCTTTTATTTGGAAGTACTGAAATACATTAGCATAGTACTCTCAGACGTGATAAGAAAGCTTACCATCAGGGGGCACCACTGTACTATAAAGATGTGATTGATAGTATTTTAGATTTCCACACAGCTGCACACACAAAACCTGTAAGAAAGATTATTTCTTCTTTTAGAAAAAGTGGGAAAGTTGAAATAAGTGTCTTTATACTAGAAGATTTTCCTAACCTTACAGGACAAGCGTGATAAACACTTCAACTTCCCACACAGACCCAGATAAGCCCTTAGAGAAGCTCACCAAACCTTTCGGTCGGCTTTGTTGTCCCATATGGTAGGCCCTACCCACACGTGACTGTTAAGGTTAAAATGAACCCTAATAATTCAGTTTCTCAGTCACCTTTACCGCCTTCCAATGCTCGACAACTCCGTGTGCCTGGTGGCTACGGTGTTAGGTCAGAAGCAGAACATTTCCATGGTCACAGAAAGTTCTATCAGAGCAGTGCTGGGCCTAGCACATCTAAAATGGCTACTTGACCGTGGGACGTGTTTTAGAGTTTGTGTTGGTGTTTGGTGGACAGCTGTACTGGTGCTTACAGAAGACCAGATGATGTCACGGCACAGTAGGGCTCAGAGACACTGTGGTCACTGAAAGAAAGGGCACCAAAAAACGGGGTGTCCATAAGCGTCTGGTTCTCAAAGAACCTCTACCAGAGGAATCAGTATCATAGTCACAACCTCCAAGGCTTTCTCTTCCCTTCTTCTTCAGTAGGCTCCACCTCCAGCATGCAGCCGAACACAGGGCTTGAACTCAAGACCCTGAGATCAAGAGCTAGGACACTTAGCCAACTGAGCCCCCCAGATGCCCCAACGCCCAATGTTTTTTAATGTATCACCTTGCAAAGGGTTCCTTAACAGTAAGTGTGCCAGGAATTATGTAATGAAGAATTCTGACTTTTTAAAAAGATTTTTAAGTAATCTCCACACCCAACATGGGTTTGAACTCACAGTCCCGAGGATCAAGAGTTGCACGCTCCACTGAGCCAGCCAGGTGCCCCCAAAATTCTTGTCTAAATTTTATTGGTCAAGTTTTCATTTATGCAATAAATCAAATAGTTAAAAACACGCTCAGTGGTCTGAAAAATGAAACAATGACAATGACTCAAATGATGTTCCATTATGCTCAAAATCAAAACGATGTTACAAGTTAAAACATTCAGATACATATTTCTAGTATTAAACAAAACATAGGCTATTAGTTACAAGATATCATCTGTCACGTTAATTTAAGGCTGTTCGTTTGAATTTTATTTCTAAAAATAACTTACTACTACGATGGAAAGGAAGAAAACCCTGACTATGCCTTAAGATAGATGTAGCTCTCAAAGAATACAGATATGCAGAAGTTTTCCAAGTTTGGTTAATGGATAGTACAATACAGGTTTTTTTTTCTCTACCACTTTTAAACTACAAGAAACTGAGAAAATGTATCCACTTGAAAACATGTCCGAATTCTCTACCAAAATACTTCTTTAAAAATGTTTAATGATATAAACGATTCTCCATATATAAAGGGCAAATATAAAACCGCAGGGTGTAAAAGTTAAAGCCCTCCCCTTTACTTCTGCACCAAAACCTCCCCCAGAGACCATCGCTCCTTGACTAAACTTCAGTCTGGCTCCTCTCACCCTGGCTGAGCCCCATCCATAGGCATGTGCTCTAAGAGCCCCTTTTAGCAAGAATCCTGTCAGTTTGGCTAGAATCCTCTACCCTCCATATCCAACCAAATTTCTCATTCTCTACAATCCCCCATGTATATGTATTACCTGATCTTCCTCTGCCTTCAGCAAGAATCCTGGTAGGTCAGTTTGGCAAAGAATTAACAAAGTAATTTGAGTAATTTTCCATCAACCCTACCCTGCCCTTCGATATAAATCCCAATTTTTCCTTGTTGTATTTGGAGGTGAGCCCAATCTCTCTCCCCACCACAAACCGCCCCCACCCAGTCACAATCCCCCTGAATAAAGTCTACCTTGCAACAAGTGCGATGGATCATTTTTTAACAGCGGTTTGGTAAGTATCCTTCCAGGGTTTTTTTCTCTATATTACCATTTGACATACTAGCTAATTTCTATCCTAGAGTCTATATACAGCTAGGCAGCTTATGAGTCAGGTTCCTAGATGCCAATGGTAAATCCCGATCAGAAAGTATTTACCAAAAAAAAAAAAAAGAAAGAAAGTATTTACCATTCAATGTGCTGATGGAAGTTTCTGGTCTACTACTGAGGAAATCATTTTAGAGGCAACTACTTGACAACCGGGAAATTCTGAAAGGTAGAGTAGCCAGAGGAAACTATCGGAGCTTTCTCAAGGGTTTGTCTGCCTCTAAGAATCACCTCGATAGTACAATACCATCTACTGTTAAGCAGACAGGGCGTGCTAAAAACACAGATTCCTGGGCCCCACACTGAGATTTTTGATCTGGTAAGTTTGAGGTAGGGTGGGAGATTGTGCGTTTTCAGTAAGCCCCAGGGTTATACCGAAGTTACAGGTGTGAGACTCACACTTGGAGCAGTTGGGCTCTAGGAGACCCTCGGTGACCTTTAGGGCACTATGCGAAATTTCTGCACAGAACCATTTTGATTCATGATAGGCATGGAAGCCCCTTCTTTATCTACTTCTGCCTATCAAATCCTGTCATTCCCTCAAGGTCCAGCTCAAAAGTCATTTTCTCTTTAAGTCTTCCCTCGACATCATGAAGGTCACAGTGGAGAGAACACAGGCTTTGCAAACAAAACAAGTGGGAATCCCAGCTCCGGGATACACTAGCTCGCTTGATCTTTGACAGGCAGAGTGATCAGGAGGATAGAGGTCATGAGGAGGAGGACGGCTATATTAGAAGATGACAAAAGGGAAAATATCATTAACATAGGAGAGGTCTGTTTCGGCTTCAAAGTAAAAGGGGGGCAAGTGTTAGTAGGAAGAAGCTGTGTAAGGAGCCTGTGTTGGGGCCAGTTTACAAGACCAGACTGCTTCTAAAGCTCTACCATATTTTCCATTAAATATCTTTATTATTCTTTTTTTTTTAAAGATTTTATTTATTTTATTTTAACAGAGAGAGAACACAAGCAGGCAGAGAGGCAGGCAGAGGCAGAGAGAGGAGCAGGCTCCCTGTTGAGCAAGGAGCCTGATGTGGGACTCAATCCCAGGACCCTGGGACCATGACCTGAGCCGAAGGCAGCTGCTCAACCAACTGAGCCACCCAGGCGTCCCAAATATCTTTATTATTCTTAATAAAATCAAGATGCACTTTCTTTTTTTATCACATTTTTAAAAAGATTTTATTTATTTATTTATTTATTTATTTGAGAGAGAGGGAGAGGGAATACAAGACTGGGAGAAAGGGAGAGGGAGACGCAGACTCCCCGCTGAGCAGGGAGCTAGACATGGGACTCGATCTCAGAACCCTGGGATCATGACCCCAACTGAAGGAAGACGCTTAACCGACTGAGCCACCCAGGTGCCCCAAGATGGAGTTTCCATTCAAGATGGTGCCGTAAATTCACACTTAAGGGACCAGTCTTTGCTCCATTCAGAAAGAACATATATATCTCCTTGTACCAAAACGAGAGAGAAACACAATGTGATAAGCAAGGCTCAAGTGGAGAGTCGTTCCAGAAAAAAGTGTTTCAACAGAAAAATATACATTGTCGATAGCACACTTTTTTCAAGTTAATACATTCTAGCCCTTTTCACTGGCAACTATCTAAACTGTGTGTAATGGGCAGGTATGTAAATTCTATCCAATCTGGCAGTGATCCAACTGACTTTCGCACATGCCCGACCAGTTTTATCCGTAATTGAAATTCATCTTAAAACTCTTTTCTCCAGGGCGCCTGGGTGGCTCAGTTGGTTAAGCAACTGCCTTTGGCTCAGGTCATGATCCCGGAGTCCCGAGATCGAGTCCCACATCAGGCTCCCAGCTCCATGGGGAGTCCGCTTCTCACTCTGACCTTCTCCCTTCTCATGCCCTCTCTCACTCTCTCTTTCCTAATAAATAAATAAATAAATAAATAAATAAATAAATAAATAAAATCTTAAAAAAAAACCCTCTTTTCTCCATATAAATTTGTACAATTTTCATTTTCCCTTTTGGCTGGCTATAACATCTGCCTGATTCCTCTACACTAGAACAGTAAAATAAATTCTTTAATAGGTGCTCATTTTTATAACTCTATGATGGTCATATTTTTACTTTTCCTGAAAATAAGAAGAAGTAACTGAGATTTTGACTCTTTGGGGGATAGGAGAGACTAAACGTAATGCACGGCAATCTTCCCAGGGATGTGATGACTTGATCTGTGATATCTCCAATGTCACTGCATCATTCCAGGACAGGGACCCTAAGGTGGCAATATTTAAGAACCAATTCTGGGCTCTGGCCACAGGATCCCAGTTGGAAGCAATGTAAAATTACCAGCCAGAAAGGAGTGAGTACAGAATGAAAGATAAATTCATAGAGTCTGTAATCCAAAATTGTAATATATGAGAAATTAAATACTAAGAAGGAACCAACAAATTTTGAAGATTAATTCCATTTAAGGAAAGTAAAAATAAGAGTCATTCAAAACTGACTTCAACATAAATTATATTTAGAGTCTTCAAAGAGATAAAAGGGAGGATTAACTTCTAGAAGAGAAACAAAAAATTATGATAAGAAAACTAGTAGAAACAAAAAACTATGATCAACTAATTAGCATTTCTGGAAATAGAAAAAAAATCTATATATGTGTAAGAAAGCCAGCTTAATGGACTAGATAAATTCTAGACTGGATAAAGTCAACAGAAAACTAATGAACCAGCCAATATTCACCCAGGTATATAGCACAAAAAGATACAGAAAGCTTAAAGAGGAATTAATTCTCACACATTACTGGCAAGAATGTAAAATGGTACAGCCATTCTGGAAAACCTTTGGCAGTTTCTTATAAAGTTAAACACACACTTCCCGTGGGACCCAATGATTCCACCCCTAACTGTCTACCCTAAAGAAATGAAAACTTAACTTCACACGACCTGTACAAATGCTCTTTCCTTTCCACTCACTGGCAGGCCTGCCCCCTGGGAGCAGGGAGAGGGCTGGTCTGGTTCACTGCTGTATCCCCTGACACACAAGATAGGGGATCGATAATTATATGTTAAATAACTGTAGGGATACTTTTAAGGTGCTAAGGGAAAATAACTATCAACCTAAAACACTACCTCAGGAATATTACTGAAGGTTGAAGGAAATGAAGAGTTTTCAGATATACAGAGATCACGGTTTCCTTCCCATACATCTTTGTTAAAGAACTTCAGGAAAAAGGGAATTAATCCCCGATGGAAGCCTAATGCAAGAGAACACCATTATGGGCTCATGTCGTGTCCTCCCTCTAACCCACAGACTCATGTTGAAGCCGTAACCTCCAGTACCTCAGAACGTGAAGGTATTTTGGGGAGGTAATTAGGTCAAAATGGGGACAGGAACATGGGTCCTAATCCACTATGACTGGTGTCCTTCTAAGAACAGGAGATTTGGGCACAGACATGAGCATGCACAAAGGAAAGACCATGTGGCGACACAGTGAGAAGATGGCCATTCAGAAGCCAAGGAGAGAGGCCTCAGAAGAAACCAAACTTGCCAACACCTTTACCTCAGACTTCTGGCTTCCAGAATTTTAAGAAAACAAAGCTGTTGTTTAAGGCACTCAACCTGAGGTACTTTGTCATGGAAGCCCCAGGAAACAGATATAAACACCAAAGCTATAAAATACAGTGGTAAATATTCATTCTAAGAAGTTTTAAACCATTTTTTGGTGTTTAAAATGAGTGGAAAATTCTAAGCAAGATTTGGTATGCTACAGTGAGTGGATTCTTAGAACATGTGAAGATCCTTGTCATGTTCAGGAGGAGGGCAAAGACAATGAAAAACTTGACTTTGTTAGAAAACCGGCAATTATGTGTATATGTTAAACACTTAAAGGAAACCACTCAATCTACGGTTTCTAAAGTGGTAGAAAAAAAATAGAACAAAATTTTTCAAGGAAAGTAGAAAAAAGCAAAAAGCTCTCTAAAAACTAGAAAATCAAAAAAAAAGGACTAAAAAAATGTAAAAAAAAGTCACTGTGACAACTTGAGAAATATAGAAAACAAGCACCTATAAACCCACCAACCCGACTTCGTTTATGTCAGCCTTTCTTCAGATATATATGCTCTTATAATCACAGTCCACGGAGAACTGATCATTAATGTTGTATAAGCATTTACCTACCTCAAAAACTTTTCATAAACAAAATTGTATTTTTTATTTTTTTTAAAGATTCACACATATGCTGATTTTTTCCTTACAAATATGCAAAGGCAAATCAAGGAGAAAGACAGCCTTTTTATTTTTAACTTTTTTTTTTAATAGGACTTTATTTTTTAGAGCAGTTTTAAGTTTACAGAAAAATTGAGAGGAAGGTACAGAGATTTCCTGTATAGCCTCCGCCCCATGCATGACCCCTCCCCCACTAGCACCACCCCCCACCCGAGTGGTGCATTTGTTAACAACTGGTGAGCCTATGCAGACACGTCATAACCCCTCAGGGTCCACAACTCACATCAGGGCTCACTCCTGGTATACGTTCAGTGACTCGGGACAAACGTATAATGGCAAGTCTCCACTATTATAGCATCATACAGGGGAGGTTAACTGCCTGAAAAAGCCTCTGCTCCGCCTATTCATCCCTTTCTCTCTCACCACCCCAACTCCTAGTAACCACTGATCTTTTACTGTCTCCACAGTTTTGCCTTTTATTATTTTTATTTTTATTATTATTATTATAACATATAATGTATTACTTGTTTCAGGGGTACAGGTCTGTGATTCACCAGTCTTACACAATTCACAGCACTCAGCATAGCACATACCCTCCCAGTATCCACCACCCAACCGCCCCATCCCTCTCACCCCCCTCCCCTCCATCAACACTCATTTTGTTTCCTGAGATTAAGAGTCTCTTACAGTTTGTCTCCCTCTCTGGTTTCATCTTATTTCATTTTTCCCTCCCTTCCTCTATGATCCTCTGCCTTGTTTCCTAATTCCTCTTATCAGAGAGATCATATGATAATTGTCTGTCTCTGACTGACTTATTTCGCTTAGCATAATACCCTCTAGTTCTATCCACATCATCGCAAGTGGCAAGATTTCATTTTTGAGGGCTGTGTAATATTCCACCATATACACATACCACATCTTCTTTATCCATTTATCTGTCGATGGACATTTGGGCTCTTTCCATAGTTTGGCTATTGTGGACTATAAACATTGCTATAAACATTGGGATGCAGGTACCCTTCGAATCACTACATTTGTATCTTTTGAGTAAATACCAGTAGTGCAATTGCTGAGTTATAGGGTAGCTCTAATTTTGACTTTTTGAGGAACCTTTATACTGTTTTCCAGAGTGGCTGCACCAGCCTGCAATCCCATCAACAGTGTAGGAGGGTTCCCCTTTCTCCACATCCTTGCCAACATCTGTCATTTCCTAACTTGATAAGTTTAGCCATTCTGACTGGTATGAGGTGGTATCTCATAGTGGTTTTGATTTGTATTTCCCTGATGCCGAGTAATGTTGAGCACCTTTTCATGTGTCTGTTAGCCATTTGGATGTCTTCTTTGAAGAAATGTCTGTTCATGTCTTCTGCCCCATTTCTTGATTGGATTATTTGCTATTTGGGTGTTGAGTTTGATAAGTTCTTCATAGATTTTTGGATACTAGCCCTTTATCTGATATGTCATTTGCAAATATCTTCTCCCATTCTGTCAGTTGTCTTTTGGTTTTGTTGACTGTTTCCTTTACTGTGCAAAAGCTTTTTAACTTGATGAAGTCCCAATAGTTCATTTTTGCCCTTGCTTCCCTTGCCTTTGGCAATGTTTCTAGGAAGAAGTTGCTGTGGCTGAGGTCAAAGAGGTTGCTGCCTATGTTCTCCTCAAGGATTCGGATGGATTCCTATCTCACATTGAGGTCTTTCATCCATTGTGAGTCTATTTTTGTGAGTGGTGTAAGGAAATGGTCCAATTTCATTCTTCTGCATGTGGCTGTCCAATTTTCCCAACACCATTTGTTGAAGAGACTGTCTTTTTTCCATTGGACATTCTTTCCTGCTTTGTCGAAGAGTAGTTGACCACAGAACTGAGGGTCCATTTCTGGGCTCTCTGTTCTGTTCCACTGATCTATGGGTCTGTTTTTGTACCAGTACCATAGTGTCTTGATGATAACAGCTTTGTAATAGAGCTTGAAGTTCGGGATTGGGATGCCGCCAGCTTTGGTTTTCTTTCTCAACATTCCTCTGGTTATTTGGGGTCTTTTCTGGTTCTATACAAATTTTAGGATTATTTGTTCCATTTCTGTGAAAAAAGTTGATGGTATTTTGATAGGGATTGCTTTAAATGTAGCACAGACATTTTACCAATATTTGTTCTTCCAATCCATGAGCATGGAACACTTTTCCATTTCTTTGTGTCTTCCTCAATTTCTTTCATAAGTATTCTATAGTTGTCTGAGCACAGATTCTTTGCCTCTTCAGTCAGATTTATTCCAAGGAATCTTATAGTTTTGAGTGAAATTGTAAATGGGATCGACTCCTTAATTTCTCTTTCTTCTGTTTTGCTGTTGGTGTATAGAAATGCAATCAATTTCTGTGCATTTATTTTATATCCTTACACTTTACTGCATTCCTGTATGAGTTCTAGCAGTTTTGGGGTGGAGTCTTTTGGGTTTTCCACATAAAGTATCATATCATCTGCAAAGAGTGAGAATTTGACTCTCCTTTCCCAATTTGGATGCCTTTTAATTCTTTTTGCTCTCTCACTGCTGAGGCTAGGACTTCTAGTACTACGCTGAATAGCAGTGGAGATAGTGGACATCCCTTCCATGTTCCTGACCTTAGGGGAAAAGCTCTCAGTTTTTCCCCATTGAGAAAGATACTCGCTGTGGGTTTTTCATAGATGGATTTATGATATTGAGGTATGTACCCTCTATCCCCACACTGTGAAGAGTTTTAATCAAGAAAGGATGCTGGGGGCACCTGGGTGGCTCGGTCAGTTCAGCATCTGCCTTCGGCTTAGGTCATGATCCCAGCCTGGGATTGAGTCCCGCATCCGGCTCCCTGTGCTCAACAGCAGAGTCTGCTTCTCCCCTTCCCCCTGCTCATGCTCTCTCTCTCTCTCTCTCGCTCACTCTCTTTCAAAATAATACATAAAAAAAAAAAAGAAAGAAAAAAAGAAAAAGATGTTGAAGAAAAGAAAAGAAAAGAAAAGAAAAGAAAAGAAAAGAAAAGAAAAGAAAAGAAAAGAAAAGAAAAGAAAAGAAAAGAAAAAGAAAAAAAGAAAGGATGCTGTACTTTGTCAAAGGATTTTTCTGGATCTATTGAGAGTTATCATATGGTTCTTGTTCTTTCTTTTATTAATGTATTGTATCACACTGATTAACTTGCAGATGTTGAACCAATCTTGCAGCCCAGGAATAAATCCCACTTGGTCGTGGTGAACAATCCTTTTAATGTACTGTTGGATCCTATTGGTTAGTATTTTGGTGAGAATTTTTGCATCCTTGTTCATCAGGGATACGGGTCTGTAATTCTTCTTTTTGGTGGGGGTCTCTGTCTGGTTTTGGGATCAAGGTGATGCCAGCCTCATAAAATGAGTTTAGAAGTTTTCCTTCCATTTCTATGTTTTGGAACAGTTTCAGGGGAATAGGTATTAATTCTTTTTTAAATGTTTGGTAGAATTGCCCTGAGAAGCCATCTGGGCCTGGTCTCTTGTTTTTTGGGAGATTTCTGCTGACTGCTTCAATTTCTTTGCTGGTTATGGGTCTGTTCAGGTTTTCTATTTCTTCCTGGTTCCGTTTTGTAGTAGTTTATACGTCTCTAAGAATGCATCCATTTCTTCCAGATTGTCTAATTTGTTGGCATATAGTTGCTCATAATATGTTCTTATAGTTGTTTGCATTTCTTTGGTGTTGATTGTGATCTCTCC
>CM052800.1:81274926-81285538 GCA_028533885.1 Nasua narica | reverse complement strand
CACTCATGATTTTATTAATTTGGGTCCTTTCTCTTTTCTTTTTGATAAGTCTGGCCAGGGGTTTATCAATCTTATTAATTCTTTCAAAGAATCAGCTCCTAGTTTTGTTGATCTATTCTACTGTTCTTTTGGTTTCTATTTCACTGATTTCTGCTCTGATCTTTATTATTTCTCTTCTGCTCGGTTTAGGCTTTATTTGCTGTTCTTTTTCCAGGTCCATTAGGTGTAGGGTTAGGTTGTGTATTTGAGGTCTTTCTGGTCTCTTGAGAAAGGCTTGTATTGCTATCTATCTCCCTCTTCGGACAACCTTTCCTGCATCCCAAAGATTTTGAAAAGTTTTCATTTTCATTTGTTTCTATGAATTTTTAAATTCTTCTTTAATTTCCTGATTGACTGATTCATTCTTTAGTAGGATGCTCTTAGCATCCATGTATTTGACTTCTTTCCAACTTTCCTCTTGTGATTGGGTTCAAGTTTCAAAGCACTGTGATCCGAAAATATGCAGGGAATGATCCCACTCATTTGGTACTGGTTGAGAGCTGATTTTGGACCCAGTATGTGATCTATTCTGGAGAATGTTCCATGTGCAGTAGAGAAGAATGTGCATTCTGTTTCTTTGGGATGGAATGCTCTGAATATATATCTGAAGTCCATCATCTTGTCCAGTGTGTCATTTAAAGTCCTTATTTCCTTGTTGATCTTTTGCTTAGATGATCTGTCCATTTCAGTGAGAGGAGGGTGTTAAAATCCCCTACTGTTATTTGTATTATTGTCAATGTGTTCCTATGATTTTGTTATTGCCTTATATAATTGGCTGCTCCCATTTTAGGAGCACAGATATTTACAATTATTAGATCTTGTTGGATACACCCTTTAAGTATGAAATAATGTCCTTCCTCATCTCTTATTTCAGTCTTTGGTTTAAAATTTAATTTGTCTGATTAAGGATTGCCACCCCAGCTTTCTTTTGATGTCTGTTGGCATGATAAATGGTTTTCCACCCCCTCACTTTAAATCCGGAAGCATCTTCAGGTCTAAAATGAGTCTCTTACAGACAGTAAATCAATGGGTCTTGCTTTTTTATCCAATCCAATACCCTGTGTCTTTTGATCGGGCATCTAGCCCATTTACATTCAGGGTAACTATTGAAAGATACGGATTTAGTGCCATTGTATTGCCTGTAAGGTGACTGTTACTGTATTGTCTCTGTTCCTTACTGGCCTATATTACTCTTGGGTTCTCTCTTTGCTTAGAGCACCCCTTTCAATATTTCCTGTAGGCCTGCTTTGGTGATCACAATTCTTGTAGTTTCTATTTGTCCTGGAAGATTTTTATCACTCCTTCTATTTTCAATGACACCATAGCTGGATAAAGTATTATTGGCTGCATATTTTTCTCATTTAGTACTCTAACAAAATAAGTTTAAATGCCCCATAACCACTTATCCTACAGATATACCAGAATTTACTATTTACCTACTGCTGGACATTTCCCTTTCATACACCGTTTCCATATATTTTTCCTCATCGGAAAAAAATGCATGCTCATTTTAGAAAATCTATGCATCACAGACTCACAGAAAGAAAAGTCATCCATAGAGCGATCATCTAGAATTACCACAGTTAACACTGATGTATACCTTCCAGGTTATTTTCTAGGTATTATATTCAATTTTTCACCATTATAGCTAAACTGATTCTAAACATCTTCATATATAAATCTTTCTTTGCATTTTTTTCTTCAGGGTAGACTGCAGGATGATTAGATCATAAAGCAGTAATAATTTTGGGATCCTAATAATGTATTATCAAACTTCTTGTTGGGAATATTTTCTTTCTTCATGTTGTTTTACTCAGTACAACTCCGTATTAATAGTAATCTGAACCCAAACAAGCAAATCTTCATAAAGTTCAGAATCAAACAACAAACACATCTGGGCATCCCTGAGGAACCAGCTTCCTGCTGGAGGCTCACCAGATGTCCTCACTGGGACAGCCCAGTAGTACCTCAACCTCAATACCTCCTGAACCGAGGACCTGATCCTCTCCTTTATTCCTTATTTTGATGAACTCACACCACTAATGACCAGTCGTTAGAATGGAGCCCTGAGAGCTATCCTCAACAACTAATATTCCATAAAATCAACTGGTAGACCTGTAATTACAACTGAACTACCACTAAGGCAAGCTGGTTCTAATTCACACGGATCCCCTGAATCCAATCCTCTCCCTTCATCTCCGCCCCCACCGCCCTCCTTCAGGTCCTCATCATCTTGCCTAGATCACTGCAGCAGATTCCTAACTGGCTTCTCCCACAAATCCATTCCACAGTAAGATCTATTCCAATCTTCTGAAATTATATAAAGTCAAACTATTTCTAGATTTAAAAAACCTCTCTTTGCTCTCTATTGCAAAGAGAAACAATTTCAAAGAAAACTTGCCATGAACTGATTCTTGTCTGGTTCTCCCGGCTCACTTTCCATCATTAGCACCAACCATCTCCCAACCCTGGATTTCAGACTTGGGAAACACTGTGGTTTCTGTACTAGTGCACACTGCTGCATGCTTTCTTGCCTTTGCACTCCTCCCCATCACATAAAAACTATTCCTGTTGCCATAAAAACCACAGAACTCTATTCTTACTATCACGTCCTTGCCCATTGCAATCAAGTGACCTTCCTCTTCAAAGGCCGAGCCATCCTCATCAGCTCTCCATCTCCTACATTCAAAATCTTCACTCCAGCTCATCTCACTATTGCTCACATCACAGAGTCAGTAGGCAGATATGATCTGCTATCTCTCAACTTGAAAAAGTTCCAAACCCATGACTAACCACATATCCCTCCAGCTACTGCCCTATTCATAGGCTCTCCTTAGCCAAACCTTTCAATTTATCTGTCATCCTCAACTCCCATTCACTCTTTAACATACTACCATCAGATTTCTGTCTCCCTCGCTCAACTATCTAGCCAGACCTCTCTCAAGGTCCAGACCAGGACATCCAAATGCTGGACTAACATGTCCCCTTACATAATCATACACATCTAAAACTGGATTTATCCAGAACGAAATTCTCATTGACCCCCTGAACCTTCGACCTCTGGTTCTATCCTTCCCCTACAGTAACTGACCCACCTTCTTCCTAGCTGCTCAAGTGAAACCCGGGAGTCATTCTTGATGCCATCAATTCCATCAACCCATCCATTCTACCCGTAGAGTTTATCCACCTCTCTCCATTTTTATTGTTAATGCTCTGGTCCAGGCCACCATGATCTATTGTAACAGTACCCAGACTCGTTTACTTCCTTCCACCCTTGCTTCTCCTCCATGCTACCCTCCTCAAAGCAGCAAAAGTGTTGATCTTAAAATGGAAACACAATCATCCCACTCTTCTTCTGCTTAAAATTTTTCAATGGATTCCATTTATGCTTCAACAAAATAAAAGCTTCATCATCTCCAATGAGATGCTGCTTGTCTCACCAATCTTATCTCATTCCTTTTCTTCCTTGCTTGCTTCCTCTGATCCTACTGGTTACTTCTCAATTCCTAGAATTTTTTTCAGATCTCAGTTTTTCAGATCTCAGGCCTGTAGCAAATACTGTTCTCCATCTTGAATATTCTTCTCACCCTCTTCGTATAGCTAGATGTTTTACACACAGTATCTTATTTAATCTTTCTAGCAACCATATGAGGTGTGTACTATTACTTCCCATTCAAGTGTATTTATCAAGAAAATAACCTTAGCACTGATGTATTAGGAAGTTCCAGCTCAATTGGTAAATTGGTAAACAAGAGCCTATGGGCAAATCCAGCATGCCCTTCCCCCACTTTTCAAAAATCAACTTTACATTTTAGGTCAATTTTAAAATAGTACAATTGAGCAAAGTACAGAGAGTTATATGCCCTCATCCCTTCCCACTCCCATCCCACCAGCTCCTCCAATATCAACATCCACCATCAGAGTGGTACATTTGTCCCAATCTGTGAACCTATATTCATAAATCATTTTCATCCAAAGTCCCGAGTTGACATTAGAGTTCACTCTTGGTTGAACATTCTACGGGTTTTAATACCTGCGTGATGACTTGTGCCCACCACCGCAGCACAACACAGAACAGTTTCACTGCCCTAAACATCCTACATGCTATGCTTCCCTCTCACCCCTACGGCCCCCAGCAACCACCGGTCATTTCACCTTCGCCCCGGTTTCACCTTGTCCAGAATGTCATACGGTCAGAATCACACAGTATGTAGCCTTTTCAGATTGGCTTCTTTCACTTAGTATGCATTCAAGGGGGTTCCATGTCTCTTCGTGGCTTGATAGCTTATTTCTTAAGTTTTTCATTGAAATATATTTGATATACAGCACTGTGTAAATTTCAGATGTACGATATATTGATCCGATACATTTAGGATTGCCATATTAGTTAGCACCTCTCTGACATCACATAATTGTCATTTCTTCTTGTTGGGAATAATTAAGATCTAGTCTCTCAGCAAGTTTGATGATGATAATATTGTCTATATTGCTCATTTCATTTTAGTGCCGAATAACAGACCACTGTCTCAATGGGCCACAATTTATCCACTAGCTTACTGAAGGATATCTTGGATGCTTCTCAATTTTGGCAACTATCAATAAAGCTGCTAAACAGCTATGTGCAAGTTGTTTCCCATATTTCAATTGTTAGAATAGTGGAACACAAGGAGATTAAGTAATCTGTCTCAAGACAGTTAATAAGTGAACACAGTCAGCCACGTAGGAGCTCCCATTCTTTCAACTGCTTCACGGTCCTGTCAGTACTATCACCCAGTGGGAAACAGGACATGGAACCGCACCCGGCTCAGGTGATCATACACTGTGCTCACACATGTGTGGAGCAGGGAGCTCCGCTTCCAGACCAAGTGTAAAAATGTAAAAAAAAATATTTTTACACGTGTTAAAAAAAAAAAAGCCTTCGTGGCACAAGTGTTCTGAACAAGAGGAAAAAATATCAGTTACTTCTACTACAAACAAAGCTGAAGAAATTGCATTTATACAGTGATGCTGAAACCAATTCATTAATTGTAAATAATGTGTTCTTTTTTTTTTTTTAAGATTTTATTTATTTACTTGAGATAGAGACAGTAAGAGAAAGCATGAGAGGGGAGAGGGTCAGAGTGAGAAGCAGACTCCCTGTGGAGCTGGGAGCCGGATGTGGGACTCGATCCTGGAACTCCAGGATCATGACCTGAGCTGAAGGCAGTTGCTTAACCAACTGAGCCACCCAGGCGCCCGTAAATAATGTGTTCTTAAGCCAATATACTCTAATATTTCAAAAGATGAACATGCTCAGTAACTGACAAATCCGTCTAGTATCATCTGTATGGGTTGTGGTCCTTTGTTATTTGCTCTCAAAAGCATTTCCTTGTTGAAGTGAAGAGAGGAAAGGCGTGAATGAGGAAAGGAAGAATGAAGATACATATACACACGTATACACACACACACACACACACACACGCACACACACACACACGCACACACAACACACGTGCATGAATTTTAGGGATCCTGCTGAGATCAGTCCAGACAATGGCTTAAATGCCAAGTGCTCAGAAGGGATGTTAACATGGTCTTGCTGGGATACTACACTTAACATGTGGAAGCTATGGCTGGTTACTAGCCAAAACTATATGCATTACTTCTGTTTCTGTTCTGTTTCAGTCATGTTATAAACTACTCTTCTTGGACTATCCAGATCAAAGACAAAACTTTAACACTGATGATTCACTTAGTACCTGAGACAGACTGAAGTGTTAGTTAAGCTCACTGCCCAGTGTGTGCTACAAAACACAATTTTTGTTAAGCAGATTTAAAATGTAATCTAGAGTGGTACCTGGGTGACTCAGTCGTTAAGCGTCTGCCTTCAGCTCAGGTCATAATCCCAGGGGTCCTGGGATTGAGCCCTACGTCAGGCTCCCTGCTACTCAGGAGCCTGCTTCTCTCTCTCCCACTCCCTCTGCTTGTGTTCCCTCTCTCGCTCTTTCTCTGTCAAATAAATAAATAAAATCTTTAAAGATTTTATTTATTTATTTGACAGGAGAGAGATCACAAGTAGGCAGAGAGGCAGGCAGAGAGAGAGGGGGAAGCAGGCTCCCTGCCGAGCAGAGAGCCCGATGCGGGGCTCGATCCCAGGACCCTGAGATCAAGACCAGAACTGAAGGCAGGGCCTTTAACCCACTGAGCCACCCAGGCGCCCCATAAATAAAATCTTTAAAATAAAATGTAATCTAGAGACAAGTCAGAAGAGCTCATAAAAAATGAGCTCTTTAGATATTAGTTTGATTTTGGGGGGGTTAGGGGAGGAGAGGGAACAAAGAAGCAAAATGAAATCATGAAAGCTCAAGGGCTTAGTGTGGGGTTTTACAAAAAAATCATGATAAAACACTAATGAACCCAAGGATAAGCTTCAAAGCAAAACTAACCCAGGAGTTTACCTGCCTGCTTCACACATTCCACATATTCCACACAAGACTCCACATTAGGTGGTAAATAAAACAGAGTTTAAAATAGTATATTTTGGGGTGCGTGCCTGGCTCAGTAGGTAGAGCACGCGACTCTTGATCTCAGGATCATGAGTTCAAGCCCTACACTGGGGGTAGAGCTTACGTTAAAAACGAAACAAAACGAAAACCAACAATACTAAGTTTTATCATTTTTTCATTCTTGTATTTTACTCATTTCCTTGTTCAATATTTCTTCTGCCTTCTTTGTCCTTCTGTGTTAAATTTTGCTCAGTACAGCTTTGAGTAATGTTTTCAAATCAGGGAGCAGTTTAAATTTCTTAGTTGAAAGGCAACAGTGACATGCGGATATGGAAAAATAAATAAAAACAGAGTGCTTCTAAATAGAAGCCTTTCTAGGACAACTTTAATTATCCTGCTACAGAAGCGCTTCGTGTGACACCAGTCCCAGTAGGGGGCTTTCAGCGATGACAGGGGTGCTACGGTTGGCCCTTCCCCCGTCCAAAAGTGAGGACTCCGTTATTACCACCCTCTTCGGGGATCGCTCAGCTGTACCCCACAGATATCATTAGGTTATGTAATTGACTTTAAAAGGATTCAAGGCCCATGCCGGCAATCGGATGAGAAAAAGCAAGAGTGGATTCCGAACACCACCTCGCTGTCTGAAGCCATCCAGCTGCCCTTGAAAGGCCGGAAGGCTTCCCACCGTTAAAGACATCCAAAGTAATGTGGCCCAAGGTCTGAAAACAGCTCCAAAAATGCAATTGTAACATTTTGTAAAGTCAATACAAGTATTTTCTATGTTCCCCAAACTAAAGAGAATACTTGGATACATAGGTCTAATGTGGAAATGTATACATATTAGAATATCCATATTATATATAATACCATATGATATTATATACTTGAAATCAGTACACGTATTTAAAGTCCCGGCTTCTACATACTGTGAAAATCTCTGCATGGCACTTTTCCTACTGGGAAACAGATGGGCACCAAATAAAGGGAACACATCTGGGTTTCTTTCTTTCTTTTTTTTTTTTAAGATTTAATTTATGACAGAGATAGCGAGAGGGAACACAAGCAGGGGAGCTATAGAGGGAGAAGCAGGCTTCCTGCTGAGTGGGGAGCCCACTATGGGGCTCAATCCCAGGACACTGGGATCATGACCTGAGCCAAAGGCAGATGCTTAACTGGCTGAGCCACCCAGCGGCCCCCATATCTGGATTTCTCTAGCGAGCAGTAATCCCCAGCTATTACACATTCTGTGCCAGTAGGTGTGGAAACAGCTCTCCCGAGTAACATAAGCCAGGAGCAGATCCCTTGTCACTGGAGATCTGGAAGCACAAAAACCTGAAGGATGAGACTGCAGGATACAATGCCTGAGAATAGTCATTCGGTCCAATTCAACTAGTATTTACTGAACACCTCCTACGTGCAGACTGACGGACTCTTTCAAACTGCTACAAATCCAGCCACCCTTCCCTGCTTTCACCCTGCTGGCAGTGCAGGAAGTCTTTCTGGGTCCTCCTAAGGCTAACACATTTCCCGGAGCTAGGATCCCAGCTTTTCCCACTACCACCAGAGAGACCTCACTTGTCTGAATATTTGCTCTCTCATCTTTCCCACCAGCAGGAAAGCACGCTCCAGTCTCTGCTACTTTCTGGTGGCCTTCCCTCAAGCTCCACCCCCTTCTACTCTCCTCCTTCACCAAGTGACTTGAGAGGCCGGGCCACAGCTGTTATCTCTCCTACCTGAGCTTTCCCTCATCTGTACCGGTTGCACTCCAGCCTCTGCTCCCCCATTTCACCAAAATTCCTCTCAGAAGGCCACTGACCTCTCTCCATCAAGGAAAGACTTTTTAGTCACTGACTTCGCAGAAGCAGTCACCACTTTTGACTCCTGTCTTTCAAGGATTCTTTCTTGGCTTCCATGACACCACATTCCCTTGGCCCTCTGATCACACCTTCTCCGTCTCCTGTAGAGATTCTTCTTGTCATCCTATAATTAGTTGTCGGTGTCTTCCGGAGTTCCACCATGAACCTCCCACTCTCATTTCACTCTCTGAATCTCTCTGGGCCCCTCCCCACCTAGTCACGCGGCTTTAACTACATTACTTTGCTGATGACTCAAAGCTGTACCTCCAACTCAGAGCCTCTCTTTGTGCATCTCATTTGCAAATACTATGTTGAAACCTTTTAGGAGATCCGCACAATTCCCACGATCTCTCATTTTCGAAAAACTGCCTCTCCTTCTGCTACAGCCTATCCCAAACCACGTCTGTATTATGTGACCCCCAAACCTCCCCCAACCCCCACCCGGGTCCCCTCATTGTAACAGCCCACACATCTGCTCCAAGTTGGGCCAATCAGGCTCCCAGCCTAGGAATGTGATTGACTACATGTGTGTTCAAGCTGGAATTCTGATACACTTGCTGTTCACAATGTAAACTCCCACTTTGAAAACTGGCAGTATTTCCAACTACCAACATACCTAATGATAGCAATTCCATCCCTGGGCATAAACCAAGAGAAGTAACTACATATGTGCCCAAAAGACAAAAGTACATTCACAGAAGCACTCTTTATAAGCAAAACCTGGAAACTACACAAATCATCAGTGCAACAAATAGAGGGATAGTCATCAGGTGGAATATTACAGTAATACACATTATACACATACATATATACACACATTAAGTAAAAGATACAAAAGAGTGTCCGCTCTAAGATTCCGTTTATATAAATTCCAACAACAGGCAAAGGTAATCTATGGCACTGGAGGCACGATGATGGTTATATTTCCAGGTTTAGGCAGAGACTAAAAGAGAGCACAGGGGGCCTCGAGGATCTGGTATTACTCTGTTTCTCGCTCATAGGCATGTTCACCTTGTGAAAAGTCATTAAACTTATGGACAATGTACTTCCTATACAAATATTCTTCTTTTTTTTTTTTTAAGATTTTATTTATTTATTTGACACAGAGAGAGAATTACAAGTAGGCAGAGAGGCAGGCAGAGAGAGAGGAGGAAGCAGGCTCCCTACTGAGTAGAGAGCCCGATGCGGGGCTCGATCCCAGGACCCTGAGACCATGATGTGAGCCGAAGGCAGAGGCTTTAACCCACTGAGCCACCCAGGCGCCCCACAAATATTCTTCTTTAAGTTTCTCAACTAAATCTGAACTGGACTCTTGAACTGAGATTTCAATTCTCGTTTGTGAGAATTTCTTCAGTAACAGGCTTAGACCAGGAATAATACAGTGAGAGTAAGTATGATAGTGGATAGAACAAATGAAGTGTACGAGTCCTAGAGAAAAAAATAAGAAGGAAAACTTTACATGGGAGGTGCCTTTCAGAGAAGAACATATCTAAGCCTTTTTTTTTTCTCTTTTTTTTTTTTCCTAATGTAAGTCAATTACTACCAAGAATTATCCCAAAGGAGGGGTGACTGGGTGACTCAGTCAGTTGAGGTCCGCCTTCCGTTCAGGTCAAGATCTCAGGGTCCTGGGATCGAGTCCCACATCGGGCTCCCTGCTCAGCGGGGAGCCTGCTTCTCCCTCTCTCTCTGCCCCTCCCCACTGTTCTCGTGCTCGCTCACTCACTCCCAGATAAATAAAATCTTTTAAAAAAAAGGAAAAGAATCATCTCAAAGGAATGGAATCGAGCCTCAGTATAGGCAGATGGTACTAATAGCCGTCTTCCTTAGATACCTGGTGTCTGAGATGATAGAGGGCCGCAAGCCACATGGGATAGCACAGCGGGCAACTCTACTCCAGACCAGCAAACCAACACATCAAGTACTTATAAATTTACTCCTCTACAGGCATACTTAAGGACTCATGTTTAATAAGTTTCCTTTTAAAAATCCTTATAAAATATTATGTCCTGTTCTAATAAATGCAAAACAAAAGACTAGCTGAAAGCCAGGATGATTTAAGTTTTATTTTAACGAGGCGCCTAGGTGGGTCAGTCCATTAAGCGACTGCCTTCGGCTCAGGTCATGATCCCAGGGTTCTGGGATGGAGCCCCACATCGGGCTCCCTGCTCAGTGGGGCGTCTGCCTTTCCCTCTGCCCCTCTTCCCACCTGCTCTCTCAATCTCTCTCTCTCTC
>CM052800.1:81214155-81274426 GCA_028533885.1 Nasua narica | reverse complement strand
TATATAGCAGCGCTTCACCTGTGTTGCATGATTTTATTCTCAAATAAACCCCAGCGGGTAGCTGTTCTTCCTCTCCCACTAATGACACTCCTGGCAGTAAGTAACTTGCAGGCCCCAAGTCACAGGGTCCTAGTTCATACCCAGGTCACTCTAACTTCAAAATCACCAGACCACAGTGCCTTTAATAATTTTTTTTTAAATCCTGGCTTTCGGGGCGCCTGCGTGGCTCAGGGGGTTAAAACCTCTGCCTTCGGCTCAGGTCATGAACTTAGGGTCCTGGGATCAAGCCCCACATGGGGCTCTCTGTGGGAGCCTGCTTCCCCCCCCCCCCCCCGCCTGCCTCTCTGCCTACTTGTGATCTCTCTCTCTCTCTCTCTCTCCCCCTCGTGTTAAATAAATAAATAGCTAATCTTTTTTTAAAAATCCTGGCTTTCAAAGAACTTTTCATAAGTCTGAACATTCAGAATTATAGTTACTTATCTGTGTCGTAATTGACAGATCACTTAGGTGCTAGAGCCAGGATTTCTCAGGATTAAATTTTTGTATATTAAATTTACTAAGGGACGCCTGGGTGGCTCAGTTGGTTGGGCAGCTGCCTTTGGCTCAGGTCATGATCCCAGCGTCTTGGGATCGAGTCTCGCGTTGGGCTCCTTGCTCCGCAGGGAGCCTGCTCCTCTCTCTGCCTCTGCCTGCCTCTCTGCCTGCTTGTGTTCTCTCTCTGTTAAATAAATAAATAAAATCTTTAAAAAAAAATGTACTAAATCTCTTCTATAAAACCTTTGCATTCTCCTTAAAGGGAACATCACTGGAGAAGAATATTATGATGAGAATTTTTTTCTTGTAAAATTTCTTTGCTAGAAAAATGTTCCAAGTTCACATCTTTTGTGTAAGAAACTTCTAAAAGGAATTTGAGATGGGTGAAACTGTAAGATGAGTCAAAAGCAAATAATGCAGGGGAGAATTGAGGGCTGGGTGTAAACAGTGTTGACAAGTGAATATTGGCACAGTCTCAGACATCCAAATTTCATATGGGGTGTTACCTCAGAATGTAGGACACTGTCCCATAACTGAACACTCATTTTTAACTGAAAGAATGATAGCGATAAGCTGAAATTGAATCCCTCCTGAGCTTTAATAACTGAGGACCAGTGCACGCACTCTGGAAAGATCACGGAGGAAAGGACTAGGAAACAGATAACCTACATGCAGGTTTCTTCTGACTCTACTCAACGGAAATACCACATTCCATTCAAAATGAGAAGGTGCCTTCTCTCACCTGTGCCTCTCTCCTTTTCTCCCAAAACCATTTATCGAGTACTTCTTGTAGTCGCTGTATAATGTACCAGACCCTGGAGGTACACTGGTAAGCAAGATACAGTCCCTACTCTGTGCGACAAACAAGCAAATGGACAAATATAACACTGTGGGGAAAAGGCCCACGAGGGATTAAGTTTTAGGGTGCAGTGAGGGCACCCAGAGAAGCACAGACTCGATTTACTCTTAAAGCGGCTAGAGCATATTTTAACAAAATATAATACTGGTTTTCAAATGCCTCAGATGATCCTCAACTTTAAATCATACTGACATTTCTATTAAAAATGAAAGGCACTTAAAGTTGCACAATTGCTTTTTGAAACCATTATTCCTTTATGATCTTTCCTTGTAGGTTTAACTTTTTAGTTTCCATTCATTCAAAAACTCTTTGCCAATAAATAACTTGGTTATTTTACATATTTCATCCCAAATTTCAGAAACATTAACTTTCATATTCTTTTTAAAATTTGGGATTTTTTTTTGTTTTACATATTTTATTTATTTATTTGACAGAGCGCACAAGCAGAGGGAGAAGCAGGCAGAGGGAGAGGGAGAAGCAGGCCCCCCACTGAGCAGGGAGCCCGATTCGGGGCTCCATCCCAGGACCCTGGGATCTGAGCCAAAGGCAGACGCTTAATGAACGCCACACAGGCACCCATATAAAATTTTGTTGTTTAAAACAAGCATGTATTATCACATTTTAGCATTAGATACGGAAAGGGAAGGACTTCTGTCTCCCAGTTCTTTAAGTTTTTTATATAAGCACATATTCCCTTTGTAATTGAGAAATACTTCTTTAATTTTTTATGAAGGACACTAAAAAATCTACATGTTATTTCATGTTCACGTTTTCTGTGGATCAACTGCGGAGGTGCAAAGAGACTAAAGTTCTTCAATTGTGATTTAATTATTGGTGGGCAACAACTCTAGTAGTGACATTATAGTTTTGTGATTATCATTAAGCAGAAACAAGTGTAAAATGATTATGCTCTATTTTATGTACTCTGTTCCTTATTATATTACTGTGTCTACTGTAAAATCTTGAGGGGTAAAATTTGTTTTACTTCCTCTGTGTGCAGCTACTACAGAACATTATGTACCTTTCTCTCAGGATATTAAAATTCAAATACTGCCAACTTAAATTCATCTACTTTTTCGGGGCACCTGGGTGGCTCAGTGGGTTAAAGCCTCTGCCTTTGGCTCAGGTCATGATCTCAGGGTCCTGGGATCAAGCCCCACATCGGGCTCTCTGCTCAGCGGGGAGTCTGCTTCCCCCTCTCTCTCTACCTGCCTCTCTGCCTACTTGTGATCTCTCTGTCAAATAAATAAATAAAATCTTTATAAAAAATTCACCTACTTTTTCTTCTAAGCATTTCAAAGTGCTACACAGCATTCATTTCATCTATCTTGCTACATTTCTGTATGGTATAGAAGAAGTAACTTAGGTAACCTGCCATCTTTTCTCAGATACACCGGTAACAACCGAGAAGAGAATATGTACTCTCTGTGCTGCCAAACTCTTAAGAGGTGCCTTCAACTATATAGTTTAGGACAGCTGTAGAGTCAAATATACTTCTAGTCTCCTAATCTTACCTCTTCATCCCATTCTTGCTTTCCAGACAATCCAGTCTATTAATAGTTATGGAGCAACAAAATAAAAAATTCAACCAAATTCATCAGATTTGCAAGGGCTTATGGCCAGGAGATGAAAATCGAATGTTAAAAGATGGAAGGAGACAAACCGTAAGAGACTCCTAAACTCAAGAAACAAACTAAGGGTTGCTGGGAGGTGGGGGGGTAGGGTTATGGACATTGGGGAGGGTATGTGCTATGGTAAATGCTGTGAAATGTGTAAGTCTAATGATTCACAGACATGTACCCTGGGGCAAATAAAACATTATATGTTAATAAACTAAAAAAAGAAAGAAAATCGAATATTAATTTATGTGCGTGTGAGATTTACAACACCTGACATTTGGGAGACTCAGCAGACATTCCTTTCCTCCCTATGCTCTCATGTTATATCTAGTAAGTTACTAAGTTCTTCATAAATAGCTCTTTAGAGCACTTGTACAATAAATTATAGTAGTAGAGGGAACCAAATAAAATTCCTCAATGCTACAACTTTTAAGTAAAAGGGCTAGAAAAGGAAGAGAAGTGGGATGAAATAACGCACCACAGTTAGTACTGTGCAGGGATGGACGGCTTCCCACCCACGACATGCAACAATGGAAGAACTCAAGAGGAGATGAGGGCAGGCTTCACTCCTGACTATCGCTGGGGCTGGGGCGCCAGAGGGAGTCCCTCTGCCGAGGGGTTCCAGAATTTAAATTTACACTGGTGTTAGAGGTTATTAAGGACTCTCTCTGGCATTGCGTGGTCTGTGCACAAAAAGTAAAGGAACAGATCACTTGGGTGTTGACCATGAATTCACCCAGCAGTGTCGCTAGCACTGGCCTCAGGAACATCATGTCAATCCCTGGAAGCCCTGGAAAGCATCTGATGAGAAAAGAACCTGTAGGAAGTAAAGGCAGAGCTGAGTCAGGCAGGCAGGAATGGGCATCCAAACAGTCACTCAATAGCTATGGGATCTAGGTACCTCCAGTGTCCTCATCTATACAATGGGGATAACAGCTACCTCACAGAGTTGGCATACGCATTAAAGATATGCAGGTGGGTAAAGTACCTTGGCACTCAGTAAATGTACCACCTCACTATTACTCTAAGTATTGTTATTATTGTAATTCCTCAGGCAGAATCAATATAACCTCACAACACTATTACAGACTAACTTCACTAATGACCTAAAAGCTTTGTTAATTTCAAGAGGAACAACACAGAAAGAGATTTAATATTCAGTAATGGACTCTGAACCAATGGGGATTCCTGGTACATAAGTCTGGGAGAGTAGTGTCAACTTAATAAGCTTCGTAGAGGATGTCGTTTCTCTGCTGCGTGGAAGTCAGTCATGAGCCAGAAAAAACAGTCGTCTTTCTCCATAGGCTCTAAGCACTTTTTAAACAATATAGCTACTTAAAGTATTAGTGGTATTTAGGGGCATCTGGGTGGTTCAGTAAGTTAAGCGTCTGCCTTCGGCTCAGGTCATGATCCTGGGGTCCTAGGATCCAGCCCCACATCAGGCTCCCTGCTCAGGGGGGAGTCTGCTGCTCCCTCTCCCTCTGCCCCTGCTTACGCTCTAATAAAAATCTTTTTTAAAAATAAGGTCATAACAGTATTTGTAAGAAAAATCACACCTCCAGTCACATCTTATGTTTTATTCTCCCTGTGGTTCCAACCACTTTGGTCCAGTGGTTGTATATCTTTGCTGATTATAATTTGTTACCAGGTTTTCTCGCTTGCCATTTAATTAGGTAAAAGTGCAACAGATGCATTTAATAGGAAACACAGTAATCCAAAAAAGCCTATCCTTACATGAGTCTTAGTTTGGGTTTCTCCAAAAATAGAGCCTAAGACAAGATCTGGGTGCAGTAATTTACATGGGAGGTGATCCTCCAAAGAAGGAGTTAGAGAATAGAAGGAATGAGACAAGGAAGGAAGAAAAGCTAATCTGAAGAGCATTCCTGAGGTCACTGCTACAGACAACAGGAGACTGATTCTGCCAGGACCAGGAGAAGCATTTAGAACATTTCCCAGATTGTCCATGTGAAGAACAGGAGTCCGGAGTGTTTCTTCAGCCTAACTGAGGGTTGTCCCCCCCAGGAGCGAATGGAAGGAACATTAACACCACTGCCCTTCCAGGCTGTACTTGGTACAAAGGCTCATCAAACTCCCTAGTTCCTTTGCTGCTAAGAATGTACTGGGGCAGATGCAGAAAAACGGAGTGGACATGACTTTAAGG
Source organism: Nasua narica (assembly GCA_028533885.1). Classification (NCBI taxonomy): domain Eukaryota; kingdom Metazoa; phylum Chordata; class Mammalia; order Carnivora; family Procyonidae; genus Nasua; species Nasua narica. Next base: position 81,269,253 of record CM052800.1, on the reverse strand, counting down.
AACACCAGCAATGGACGGTGTTTCCGATTTGCAAAAAATGACCCACCGCAGCGACTACGGATCAAGAGGTGGGCAGAGTGAATGCATGCAAGGACCAGAGGCATATGCTGCTGCACACATCAAGAAGTTACACATGAAAACAAGATGTCCCAGGCTTTCCAAAGAATAAAGGGAAATTACCCTTATCCTGACCTTCCCCAAATACTTTTGAGAGCATCTTAATCTAAAGTAGGTATAGGGGCTCCTGGATGGCTCAGTCATTAAGCATCTGCTTCAACTGAGGTCATGATCCCAGGGTCCTGGGATTGAGCCCTGCATCTGGCTCCCTCTACTCGATGGGAAGCCTGTTTCTCCCTCTCCCACTCCTGCTTGTGTTCTCCTTCTCATGGTCTGTCTCTCTGTCAAGTAAATAAATAAATAAAAATCTTAAAAAAAATAAAGTAGGTATAAAAATTGATCAGAGTAGGAAAATCAAATCTTCGCATAATCTTTACTGTTGGCTTAATATCTAATTAGACTTTATCTGTACAAAAAGATTAAAAACATTATAACAAAAAATGGAAACAACCCAATTGTCCAATAATAATGGAAGGGTTAAATAAATTATGAATCTGTAAAATACATTATGCACCCATTAAAACTTTTCAAGAAAACACTGACACAAGGAGAGTACCCTGATTACTTGGAAGGAGGTTAGATCCAAATGATATAAAGTGTTACTACATTTGTATAAAAGCATAAACAAATTGTCTTCAAATTTCTTCTATTTCAAAACCAGCACTTTCATACCGATACATTTTCACCTTTCAGTTTCCTTTACATCAAACTTAGCTTCCAATGCATCAGCTAACCAACTGTGTTTTGCTGACGCCTGCCCCCCAGTACATGTGGAAATGTGTGGGGAGCCTTTTTTGATTATTATATTGACTGGTGGGTGCTACGAACATACAGGGGACAAAGCCATAGATGCTAAACGTTTTGCAATAAACAGAACAACAACAAAAAATGTCCTACCAAAATGCGAACAGTAAAAGTGATGAACTAATGGGGCACCTGGGTGGCTCAGTTGGTTAAGCGTCTGCCTTTGGCTCAGGTCATGATCTTGGGGTCCTGGGATCCAGCTCCACAGGGCGGGCTCCTTGCTCAGCAGGGAGTCTGCTTTTCCTTCTCCCTCTGCCCCTTCCCAAACCGCTCATGCTCTCCCCATCTCTCTCTCAAATAAATAAAATCTTTAAAAAAAAAAAAAAAAAGCAACTGAACTAAGGAATAAACACTTAGAATGATCCTATGCCAGACAACAGCTCCGTTTTGTAAGCCTTTGTGTCAGAAAGTTGAGGCAAATTTGGACTATTAACTTGTCTATATCATCCCTATTTTATAAAATCAGTGGAGATGGGTAAATCAAAGTGCTTATATATGTGTTACAAAGCAGAGATTATGATTGGAACAAAGGAGATTAACAGCGGTTCATAGAGGGGTGAATTTTTTAAATATGAAATTGTATATTTAGGCTTTGGCCAACTGAATATGTATATATTTAGTTATAAATCAAAAGAACAAAATTAAAGCCCATGTTCCAAACATTGGAAATTCATAACCACAAACTGTGTCTAAAAGATGCAGTACCATTTGAATTTAATAACATGTTCTTGCTTTCTTGGAAAAGAACAAAAACACAAAGTATATAGTATATTTTTGTACTTTTGACTTTGGAATGTTTGTTAAGAATTTATTATGTGGGAACATGATTGTGTACAGAGAAAAGACTGGAAAGAAAAATATTAAAATATTAGCATGGTTCTTTTTTTTTTTAAGATGTGTTATTTATTACTTGACAGAGAGAAAGAGAGCTTGCATAAGCACAAATAGGATGAGTGACAGGCAGAGGCAGAGGGAGAAGCAGTTATATTCACAAAAAATGCTCTCCTTAATACCCATCACCCATTTGGCCCATCCCCCACCCACTTCCCCTCCAGCAACCCTCAGTTTGTTCTCTATAGTTAAGAGTCTCTTATGGTTTGCCTCCCTCTTTTTCCTTCTCCTATGTTCAACTGTTTTGTTCCTTAAATTCCATATGAGTGAAATTATATGATATTTGTCTTTCTGACTTATTTCGCTTAGCATAATACACTCTAGCTCCATCCACATCACTGCGAATGGCAAGATTTCACTTTTTGATGGTTGAGTAATATTCCATTTCATGTGTACGTATGTGTGTATATATATACACACACCACCTCTTCTTTATCCATTCATCCACAGACATTTGGGCTCTTTCCATAATTTGGCTCTTTTTTTTCATAATTTGGCTCTTTTTGATAGTGTTGCTATAAACATCAGGGTGCATATCTCCCTCCGAATTAGTATTTTTTTTATCTTTTGGGTAATTTGTCATAGTTCAATTGCTGGGTCACAGGGTAATCCTATTTTTAACTTTTTGCGGAACCTCCATACTGTTTTCCAGAGTGGCTGCACCAGCTTGCTTACCACCAACAGTGTAGGAGGGTTCCTCTTTCTCCCATCCTCGCCAACAGCTGTCGTTTCCTGACTCGTTAATTTCAGCCATTCTGACTGGTGTGACGTGGTATCTCACTGTGGTTTTGATTTGTATTTCCCTGATGATGAGTGATGTTGAGCATCTTTTCATGTGTCTGTTGGCCATCTGGATGTCTTCTTTAGGGAAATGTCTGTTCATGTCTTCGGCCCATTTCTTAACTGGATCATCTGTTTTCTGGGTGTTGAATTTGATAAGTTCTTTATAGATTTTGGATACTAATCCATCATCAGGTCATTTGCAAGTATCTTCTCCCATTTCATAGGTTGCCTTTTAGTTTCATTGATTATTTCCTTTGCTGTGCAGAAGCTTTTTATCTTGATGAAACCATTGGGATTTTGTTATGGATTTCACTGAATCTACAAATTGCTTTGGGCAGTATGAATATTTTAATAATATTAATTCTTCCAATCCACAGACATAGCATAGCTTTCCATTTATTTGTGTCTTGTTCAGTTCCTTTCATCAATGTCCGTTTTCAGTGTATGTCTTTCACCACTTGGTTAAATTTATTCCTAGGTATTCTACTCTCATTGATGCAGTTGTAAGTGGAACTATTTTCTTAATTTCTCTTTCTGGTAGTTTGTTATTAGTGTACAGAAACAAATGACTTTTGTATATTGATTTTCATGTCCTACAACTTTACTGAATTCATTAGTTCTGTTTTTTGGTGGACTCTTTAGGGGTTTTATATATGACAGCATGTCACCTGCAAACAATGATAAAGTCTTACTTCTTCCTTTCCGAGTTGGAGGCCTCTTATTTCTTTTTCTTGCCTAATTGCTCTGCCTAGGACTTCCAATCCTGTGTTGGATAAAAGGAGCGAGAGTGGGCATCCTTATCTTGTTCCTGATCTTAGAGGAAAAGCTTTCAGCTTTTCACTAAGCTGATATGATGTAATTCATATTCAACATATTCATGTAATATGAGGGGTACTTCCTCTCCTATCCTAAGTGGACAAAGGTGCACAGAGTGATGACACCTGTCACTCCCTGATTGCTGGAACAAATATTATCGATATGTATCACTAGCCAAGAGGGTCTTCTCCCTCAGCACTACATATAGTGACCCTTATCAGATGTGTCCATGGAAAAAAAAGATGGTCTTCCATAGATAAAGGGATATTATTATTTTTTGACGAATATACTCAGAAGGAATATACCACAATCTTCAAGTTTTTATTTGCTGAGACCTAGCAAATAAATTCCTACTTAATGACAATCCTATTGTTCAGGACTTTATACAACACCAGCATCTTCAAGTCTCTTCTTTTGGGATGGCCAGATTTCTTATAAGAGACTCCTCTATAATGTGCTTGGAGGATGTAATCTTAAGCGCTTGCATTCCACAACACGGGTAAAGAAAGATGGCTGGAGTCTCAACTTTGGTCAGTTAACTTCACTCAACCCTCCGGTTTTCCACAGGGTACGCCAGTTCTCATTGGTGACTGATGTCCCCGGTCTTAAGAAATACAACTTTGGCCTTCCTTCCAAGTGGGAGCGAGGGCACCTGTCCACCTATATAGAGAATTCGAGGTCTACTAGCTTCTTAAACAGGTCTTCAACCAATCCTTATGTTTATAACCTACGATTTACCCCATATTTCTGGAGGCACTTGTTCCATCAAATCCTATGGTTAAATGATATAAATTGATTGTTTCTTAGTTTTCCTTACTGCTGCCTGATGGTCAGCTTTTTGGACTCTGTATGAGTTGGGGTTCGACCAAAGAGGAAAACCACTGAGAATGTATTGTGTGACTACACAGAGGTTTGTTATGGAGATCCGACCTTGGCTAACTGAGGGAACTGGTGAAGTGCTTTCTATGAGGCTGTTGTCGTCATGTCCGATTCTGGAGCTGAAGTCCACAGTGAGGGGAGTCAGGAAAGGAAGATGGGTACAAAGTGGGGGAGATAAAACAAGCTAAGAACCACAAGCACAACCTGGAGTCCATGAGGATGGACTGAAATCTGTGTCAGTTCCTGCTGCCTCTGATCTTGGTGACAAGGGTATTCTGCAGAAGCTGGAGGCCTTCCTCAGAGAGAGAACGTCACGCACCTGGCCCAGGAGTCAGAGAGGCTGAGGAGGAGACAGGAGAAAGTGGAGGAGCTGAAGGCCCAGCTTCTGCTTCACACTAATGAGGGGTCATCAAATCAGCAACAAAGTATGGTGAAGGAGGTCTGCAGATGGGGGGGGACTATACCCAAAAGGCCTGGACCTGACTCTGAGCAGATGCTGAGATGAGATGAAGCTGTGGGGGCCTTGGATGGAGGTGAATGTAATTTTTGCACCTTGGAGGTATGTAAGTCATTGGATGGTCTGCTGTATGTGGTTTGCAAATATGGTCCTCTACACAAAGGATCCATGACTGCAGGGATGGATACATAAATCTACATGTGACAGAACTACACAAATTTGTACAGAACTGAACACACACGGACATCCAAACAAATACAAGTAAAACTGGGAAATAAAACTGGTGGATTCTATCAATGTTACTATCAACATCCTGGGTCTGATATTATACTAGTTTTGCAGAATATTGCCACTGGGAGGAAAATGGGTAAGCTACACACCAGATCCCTCTGTATTCTCTCTTAAAAACTACCTGTGAATCTGCAATTATCTCAATAAATCGTTCAATAAAAAAAGATACTCACAGTGATCACCTTCCTGACATTTTCACCCTTTTATGTCCCCTTCCCCTTGGATGTGGGCAGGACCCAGTGACTGGCTTCTAACAAACGGAATACGGCAAAGGTGATGGGATGTTCCTTCCACGATCAGGTTCTAAGGCTGGCTGTTATCTGTCTAAGCTGGTCTAGCTAGCTCTGTCGCCTCTCAGCCTGCACGCTTTGATGAAGCTGCCCTATTGGAGAGGCAAGGAATTGAGGGTAACCTCTGGCCAAAAGCCAACATCATGATTTCAGCCTGGGATAGACCTTGAAGCATGCCTGAATTCCTGACCCATGGAAACTGGGAGATAAATGTGCATTGCTTTAAGCATTAAGTTTGGGTGTGTTTTTGTTATATAATAATAGATAAGTAATACAGGCTTGTTATTATTTGTCTGCTTTCTATAGTACCAGTATTCTGTTGTGATTGCCTCTTTCCCCAATTTCTTTATCCTTGTGGGTGTGTATCTTTTTTAGTCCTGTATTCTTGTTTCGTTAGGATTTCAGGAAGGAAACTTGTAGTTGAATTTGCCATCTTTCACTGAAGTCACCCTCAGATCTTTTGTACGCACTGAATGGCTGTGTCCCAGCACAATTCCTTTGTTGAAGCCCTAATCACCAATGTGATACTGGGAGGCAGAGCCTCTGGAGGAACTTAGGTTCTGATGAGGTAGAGCGCTCATGATGGGATTAGACGACGACACGAGAGCTTTCTCCCTCTGCCATGCAAGGACATGATGAGAAGGTAGCGGTCCATGGGTAGGGATTCTCACCAAGAACCAAATCTGCCACATCTTGACCTTGAACTTCTCAGCCTCCAGAATTGTGACCAAAAAATGTCTCTTGTTCAACCCATTCCACCTATGGCATTTAGTTATAGAAGTCTGAGCTGACTAATAGACCACAAGACCAACAAAATTAATGAAAAAAATGAATGAGTGGTCTCTTTTAAATGACAGTTATTTTATTCTAAAACTTTCAAGTCATCAATCTAGTAAAGGAGATCAGGAGAAATTCTATGCTCTGAAATGCACTCTTTTCATTTTAATCACTTGATCAATGCAGCATAATCACAGGGCTTTATGTTCTTATAGTTTTAGCTAGCAGTGGAATTTAAAATGCCCCAGTTTGCCATCTGCTTCCGTTCTGCCAGCATGAGTGATACCAATAAAAGGAAATCGCCTTCAAACTATCAGCCTTTTTTCTAACAGGGAAAGAAAAAAAATTTTGCCTAGAATTCTACTTGAACCACAGAGAGATTTGACCCTAATTTTTGGTAATCCTACTCATATGATATATAAGCAACTGAATTATCCCCCTTTTACTTCTCTATTAAGTCACTACTTCCAAAAAAAAAAATAGGTATTATCAGAATTGTGAAAGCACCTTTGGTGGATGTGGAGAAATAAAACTTCCATGGATTTCTCAGTATTCTTACAAAAGCCGTAGCCTTCTGAGACAAGGAAAATATAAGACATAAAGATAACAAATGTTTGCTTTCACTTCTCTTATGCATTTTGTTTTTCATAAACCATAAGGATTAGATCTATAGCCCTTAGTCTATTTAACTGCTCATTCCAAAAGGGATGATAAAACTTATCTCCACAAGAGGGCCAAATGGTTACAGTCTAGACTAGGCACCGAGGCTAAATTCCCAACATGCCAGGGAAGCAGAAACATTATCTTCCCAGGTATTTACGGAAGCACGGACCCTGGAGACATCTCCTGGACGTAAAAATCCGGAAGACAGGATGTTTATCTGGCCCTCAGAGGGATGAATCTGTATTCCAAAAGGTTAGGGTAAAAAACCCTTTCTAGCCTATCTAAAAGGAGCAAAGCCTTTTCTCTCTCCTTATGAGAGAGGAGGGGAGCGACTGCCTCTCTTCTGTATATATATGAAGAAACTACACCAGCGTCCTCTCGCGTCTATGGGGCGAAACCTGCCACCTGCGCAGAGAAATTCCATGAGCTTTCACTGCCTCATGGTACTCTAGTTGTTGATCTGGTTGTACCAACAAAGAATTCTTTTTTTTTAAATAAAGACTTATTTTCCCTGACCCAGATGTCTTGTCTTTCCATAGTACTCATACACACATGTATATGTATATGTGTATACAGAGGTATCAAACACGAGGTGCCTGGGTGGCTCAGTTAGTTGAGCATCTGAATCTTGGTTTAGGTCAGGTCATGAACTCGGATGGAGCCCTGTGGGGCTCTGTGCTCAGTGGGGAGTCTGAGATTCTCTCTCTTCCCTCTGCCCCTCCTCCTGCTCACACTCTCAAATAAGTAAATCTTTAAAAAGAGAGAGAGAGATCTCAATCACATAACTATACAAGGAGGCTAACATCTCACACCCTGTATGGTTCCTGACGAAAGAATGAGGAACAGTAAACCTAAGAGCGATCAAGCAAGTTAGAAAGGGAGCATCCACTAGGAAGTAAATAGGACCCCTTCGATGTACTGTAGGTTAGTCTTAGAGAACAGGCCTTCTCAGAGGTGAGAGAAGCACATGAGGTCCAAAAACTAAATGATATGATGAAAACGTGTCCCCAAGATCCCCTCCACGGAGGAGCTGTGGGTCTCTCACTCCCAGCCCATCCTGTCTAGTTCTTGCTCTCAAGGCTAAGCTTAGCAGTTAGGCTCTTCCTCAGCTCCCCGTCAGGCCCATTCCCACCACCGGCTGACAGGGACCCGGGGACGTCCAAGTACCCAAGGCAACATCTCAGCCCCAAAGAGCTGACTGTTTTGAAGTCCGCGTGCATCAGAAGTCCCCACAAGCATCAGATGAATGACTGTGTCGGATGCTCTTTAAAACAGCTTTTAATCTATGAATATACCATTTTCCTACAGCAGCACAGCAGAGTACAAAGTGGAAAATGTAGGCTACTCAACTTGGATGAAAGCTGGAAATTTACTGGAGGCCCTGAACACTAGTAAGGAAAGAAAAACAGCATCTAAAGGACAAAGGCCTCCTAATTCTATCCCTTTTTTAAAAATAAGGGCACCAGGGGCGCCTGGGTGGCTCAGTCGTTAAGCGTCTGCCTTCAGTTCAGGTCATGATCCTGGGGTCCTGGATTCCAGCCCCACATCAAGCTCCCCACTCAGAGGGGAGCCTGCTTCTCCCTCTCCCACTCCCCCTGCTTGTGTCCCCTCTCTCACAGTCTCTGTCAAATAAATAAATAAAATCTTTTAAAAATTAGTAAATAAATAAAAAAATAAGAGCACCAGAGCCCAAAAAAGGTGAAGGAATTGCTAAGGTCACACAGGTAGTAGCAGAGCTAGCACTAGAACCCAGACATCCCGAATCACAATCAAGTACTTTTGCCATTTCACCGCTAAAAATCTGCATTTCTCATTGGGGAAATGGGTTCGCTAACCACCGCCTAGATAATACATCCCGGAAGGCCTTGTCCAAGGAGCAACTTCCGACTGAGTTGCATCTCCAAGGTATGTCAGTTCTAGGAAAATGCTGCCCTGCATAGGACACACATTTCTAACTGTAAATTAATGTTAACGTCATTTTAATAAGAGATTTAAGTTTCACCAGCACAGCTCAGGTCTCACTGGCGCTGGACTCGCACCACGAACTGACAGAAACCAAGGTTCTGAATCCTGGAGACCGCTCACAGGATCCAGAGAAGAAAATTTTAAAGCAGAGCCACCCCCAAGGACCTTCCAGGTGGTCCTCCCTCAACACTACTACAGTGTAAAGACCATAGATACTCTGGAAGCACATGCTCCGGGGCTAAAGTTAAGTTTACTTAACTTCAGAGAAAAAACTTAACCCCAGGGAAAAAAAAAAAAAAGGTTGCAAAGTAGTTTCTTGTAGTTCAGGCATTTTCCATAACTCAAGATTTTTCCCATCATGGAAGACATGAAGCCAAAAGAGGTCAAAGAGGATGGAACAAAAGCCGGGAGGGATGGAATGGTTTTTGAATGCAAACTACACAAAAAAGTTTCACCTGATTCGAAATTCAATCCCAAGCAAAGCTCAGCACTTAATTAAGGCTTCGCATTCCAAGCTATGATAAGTTGATATGATATGGTAAGCTATGATACCCAATGCTGTTCTTGGACCACAGTGTTTACTTAAAGATCCATCATCAAGAATACCTTCTACCTTCTTCCACTTCCACCTTTTTTCCTCCCAAATGGTTTTTTGGCATTTTCTTTTGGTTTTTCTAAGCAGGCTCTACGCCCAGCTTGGAGCCCAATGCAGGGCTTCAACTCACGACCCTGAGATCAAGACCTGAGCTGAGACCAAAAGTCAAACATTTAACAACCTGAGCCAACCAGGCGGCCCGTGGCTGTTTTCTTTTTTAAAATATATTAAATGTCAAGGATGTTCAAAGCTCATCCCAAAGTTAAAATTTAAGCATTCTTCAGAGATGATAAATGCCCAGTCTATTTATTCCGACACATTTGGCTGATATAAAAGAGTTGACTGGCTATATTCTGAACAGCTGAATACACACACACACACACACACACACACACACACACTGATCTATTGAAACACTTTCACGATTAATTCTTTTGGTGCCAATTCAGAGAACAAAATAAAATTAACCATTTGACTACAGAAAGAAAACCACACACATGTATTTTAAAAATAAAAGGAATTCAGTGAGCAAAGTGTCAGCTTGAAGTTTTCAAACCAATCTCCCGTTTAATCAGGCCTCACTGGCAATATGAAAAATCAAGGACCCAGATCATAATTAAGGTAGACTCTGACCCAATTCTCCTGTAACTTAAACTCCCTCCAGAAGACCCACTTTCGTATTTATGCAGCTGCAGCCCTCCTCCACCACCCCTGTGTGTCCCAACCTAGGACTGTGTCCCAACCTGAGACGCCTGTCCTTCCGGTCTCCTGTGTCTATCCTCACTGCAGGCTGAAGGGCTCTGTCTTCATGAGGCTATCTCTCCAGGGGCTACTTAGGCGTGGCCTTTCTCTCTTTTTAATGCCATTGTCTAGTAACCCAACAATGAGCCCCACAGTACCCCTCACGGTTCTCCCAAAAGCTTAAAAATCTCACTGAATTGGCCACTAGGTGTGACATTCCAAAGAACACAGGCAAACTAGACCCCCCCTATAACCTTCACAACAGAGTCACTGTTCAACAACCCACACAGAATCCAGGAAGCAATTTTTTAGACATAGCTACCAAGTGCTCCAAATCCACGCTGATTGTATCTCTTAGTAAAAACTCAGTTTTAGAAATTCTCAGGGCCCTGCTGAATTCTAAAGAGCAGGGGCAGCCTTCTAGGGAGCAGGGGTCATTAAATATAAATGGAAGAAGGAAGGCTACACCTCTTCCCTCAGTCTTTTCTCAGTTAAGGAGACCGAGCAGCAGCACTTGGCCAACAAGCATGTCTGGGACTAAGTCAAGTTGAGACAGTATTTTTGGAGTCCTGACATTATCCTTGGACCTACTCTACCATTCAGAAGACAGAGCAGCAGCACCAGGGAAATCTACACAGGCTTAAAATGGTCTCCTGCCTTCACATCTTTTGATAAGTGCCAAGGAGCAATCGAGTTCAATGGTCTAGAAAAAAATATTTACTGCATTATATTGATGAAGATGATGAATTAAAGAAAAATACAAAATGGCTAAAACTTCTAACGTGGCATCAATAGTTTATTACTAGACCCAAAGTTGGAGATACATGTGCATACTCCATTAACCATCTTAAGGAAATCAAGTCTTTTTCAATTATAGCCAGTTTACAAATAAGACTTTCCATTTTTCTGAATAAGAACATTCATGATTTAGGAAAGACAATGTTAGGGTTCAAAGCCAATGGCCAAGAAAGAATTCTTGAGACGTCTTTGGTGCAAAAAGGTGGTTTTGTTAAAGCACGGGGACAAGGATCCATGGGCAGAAAGCTGCACTGGGGTCCTGAGGAGCGGCCCATTATATACTTTTAAGTCAGGGATAGCGTAACTCTCAGGAATTTTGGAAGTAAGGTTTCTAGGACCTTGAGCGGGCTAGTTATTGTTGGGAAAAGGTCATTTATTACCCTCTAATAAAACCTTAGTCATGAGATCCTTCAGATGTACATCGGTGGGCCATATGCTTGGGGAATGATCGCCAACACGTATCTTGGAGGGTTTAGAGATAAAGGAAGTTTCCGAAAGAATTTTTATATGTTAAAGTAGACTTACAGTATCTGGGGGGTGGGAGGGGGGCATCAGGCTAGGATTGCCTCTTGCCTTGAGCAAAGTATTAGAGGCAGCTAGAGTCCCCAGAGGAATGTCACTCTCCTCAAGGACTTGTCCATTGGCTGCAGGTAGTAAGGAAATTTAATAATTTTTTCTTCTGGCTTTGTTTCCCACATCAATTCCCATTGGTGTTCCAAATAAACTCTAAAAAAGAGTCATGAAATGACGGCCAGGGACACAGGCCACTTGACCAATCATTATGCAGCTAGACATAGACAATGCCCCAAAATGACCTCAACTAATCATTTGGTCTCCCCACATCAGGCTCCCTGCTTGGACAGGAGCCTGCTTCTCCCTCTCCTGCTGCTGCTCCCCCTGCTTGTGCTCTCTCACTCTCTCTCAGATAAACAAATAAAATCTTAAAAAAAAAGAGAGAGAGAGAGAGAAAGAAAAAGCAAAAGCATGAGGGAGCTTTCTGGTGTGATGGAGATGCTCCTATATCTTTGCAGGTGGAGATTACTCAAGTCTACATGTGGTCAAAAGTAGAAAGTATGCACACAGGATGTAGCTCATTGTATCTAAATTTTATCTAAAAAAAAAACAAAAATATTGGTCTCTAGTGAGACTTGCTTTTTACAGTGGCACAGAAAAGAGATTCTAAAGCTACTATTTTCTGTGTATTCTAGGCTTGAACAAATGATTAAACATACTGAAATAATGCAGACAGAGATGTAACCTCACAGTCAGAGATGTAACCTTCAGTGTCGGGTTGGAATTGCAGGAATCATTATGAATTCACAGTATATATATGTATGTTATATAAAATATATATAAGGTGTTACAAAATACACAAAAATATTACAAATATATGTCTGTGTGTGTATATATATACTGTATACACACACACACACACATTTTCTTATGTTTCTTATTAGTTTGGTTTTCTGAGAAAGTGCTACAACCGGTACCCACGAACACGGCTAGCCACCAGATCTTGGTTTTTAAATACCATCATCCACTAAAAGAAACTTGGGCTCTTTGGAGAAAAAGCTAACTCTTATGTTAGGGCAGAAAAAAACACAAAATAAGCCTTGGAACATCTTGCTGCACCGCAAAGGAAGTGCTCAAAGAATTGATAGGGAAGACATCAAAATAATGCAAAGGTCAGACTGGACTCCCACTGGCCAAATTACATAATGATAATAAGAGATTATAACCCATTTATTAAAATCAGAATCTATGCGTTCCTACTGATATCGGCACTGTGACCTTACGATTTTGGAATTGCAGATAAACGGATTGTGCATTTGTACTGAAGAGTGTGTCGACCATGTTAGATAAACTCCATCTAACTGCACAGTTTCCTATCAGCTATTTTAGCACCACACCCCTAATATGAAAGCGGAACACCACAAGCAATGTGAAGTACACAGGGACTAGGCAGGAAGAAGATAACAAAATCTCATGCTAATACCTGCAGAGATAACACATTACATCCAGAAAGCAAGAACAGGATGTCATTTTTTTTAAAGATTTTATTCATTTATTTGATACAGAGAAAGAGATCACAAATAGGCAGAGAGGCAGGCAGAGAGAGAGGAGGAAGCAAGCTCCCTGCTGAGCAGAGAGCCCGATGCGGGGCTCGATCCCAGGACCCCGAGATCACGACCCGAGCGAAGGCAGCAGCTTAACCAACTGAGCCACCCAGGCGCCCCAGGATGTCATTTTTTTTTTAAGGGAGGAAATTTAAGCAAATAAGAGTTCTTAGAAAATACAGAATTCAACAATAGAAGAGGAAAACCTCAAAAAAAATACTTAAAAGATCAAGCAAATTTCCTAGAAAGTAGAAACAAAAGACCAAGAAATGGAAACCGAGAAAAGATTAGAAAAGTAAAGGATTGATCCAATATCTAAGTGAAGAGAAGTTCTAACCAGTTCAATTGCAGAGAGGAATGGAGGAAAGAATGAAGGAAATCACCAATTAAAACAATTTCCAGAGCTAAAGGACACAAGGTTTCAGATCAGGAGGGCCTACTAAGTAGCCAGGGCAATGATAGAAGACACAAGATAGCCACGGGCTCATCTTTATGAAATCTCTGAATGCCGTACTTCCTCAGAGCGCAAAGAAATGCCCCTGTGTAAGCTTCCAAAACTAAAAAAAATTGGTTTCATAGTGAGGATAGAGAATCAGAGTGGCACTGGGCTTAACACCGGAAGCTAAAATAAAATAAATATAAAATAAAATAAATGGAACAATGGCTCCAAAATTCCAAGGAAAACCCTCTCCCCACCTAGAATTCAACACTCAGCCAACCCAATGAAACTACCCCACGTTGTCTTTACAACCCAAAGACAACCTGTATCACTCATCTACATACCCCTCCCCCAAACTTCCTCCAAGAGGTGCTCTACACCAGATAGAGGATCCAACATCAGAGAACAATGGGGGGGTGGGAATCAAAGGTGGCAGCTGAGCAAACAGACCAGGAGAGCAGAGGCTCCAGGAAAGAGTTTCTAAAAAAGAATCCATTGAAAATGGGGCGCTTGGGTGGCTCAGGTCATGATCATAGGGTCCTGGGATCGGCCAGCCCTGCATGGGGCTCCCTGCTCCACGAGAAGCCTGCTTCTCCCTCTCTCACTTCCCATGCTTGTGTTCCCTCTCTTGCTATGTTTCTCTCTGTCAAATAAATAAATAAATCTTAAAAAAAAAAAAAAAGAATCTACTGAAAGGATGTCGAAGGAGTTCGCTGCAGTGAGATTTACACAACTGAAGGGAAGCCCCAGATTGAATTACTGAGTGGTATGAAGAGAATCAAGTGCAAACGTGTGTGTGTGTGCACACTTGTACGCGGACCAACAATCTTACACTGAGAGCAAGACTGACCTTGTACAGAAAAGAAGTAATCAGTTTTCTACACGGCTCCCCTGTGAAGAGCATTCCCGTGCTCACAACAAGGGAAGCCTGAACACTGAGCTAAGACTACAGCTTTAGAGAGAGAGAGAAAGAGAGAGAGAGAGAGGAGAGACAAGAAGGTAGAGGGCAGCAGTATGAAGAGCTCAACCCTCATTCTCCTAGAGGTCAACAGAAAATGCCTAAAACAAATAATAAGTGACAGCAACAAGGCCCATTGTTTAGAGCGACAAAGGACAACAAAACCTATCAGCTAAAGGAGTCCTGAGGGCCTGCTTGTAGGTAGTGATGAAAGCCTGCTTTTCATTGCAACTTGTGCAACTATCTGGCTTAATGTATGCACATACGAATCCACTAAAAAAACTAAATTTTAAAAACTGGATTTTTTCCCTCTACTCTTTGTAAGACCTTTCCAGTAAGAAAGCAGTTCAATTTTTAAAGTCCATAAAACATGGAAATCGCATTAGATATAGTTTTCACTGGTCTAATCAAACAATATTTTAAAACTGGAGTAGAAAAGACTTAAAACTTTAAAGAAACAAAAGCAGTAGGAAGTCAATTATGGGCAACATTTGTAGGTACCCTGCTGTTCAAAAAACACCTTCAAAGGTACTATTATTTTTATATATCTCTAAAGTGTTTTTCTAGTTAAAGAAACTGAGGATCCAAGGGTTACTTTTAGAACTCAGAGAAAAAAGACTTGTGGTATTCTTAGCCTAATTCGAACAGCCTTCCAATAGGAAATCTTTTAAGACTATGCCCTTCTCACAAAAGAACAAAAACCAAACAGGAAATGGATCTGAATTTGTCTTAACTGAGGGGCACTTCTAATTAAAGAAAAAAAGAAACAGTGTAAGGAGGAGTCTACTACCAGATAAATTAGTTGACAGGAACTTTTTTGGATCTGCATGAAGGAGAGGAAAGAAACCCAAGACCTTCCCAGCGGTCTCATCTGAGCTATGAAGAGGCACTTCTGAATAAGGGCCATGACAGAGAAGAAAGAAATGGGACTCCTGCACGGCCAGGAAGATGGACAAAAGTCAGTCCGCTGCCGGGTGCTATGCCAGGCCCTGGGGATCCAAAAGGGCCATAATCCCTCCCCTCATAAACCTTAATGATCAGCAGAACAGAAAGAAAGAAAAACAGTCAGAAGGAGCCCATTTCAGTAAGCAGCCATTAAAGCTCACTCAGAAATTCATGTGAGCAACATCGGAGAAGAGACTCAACTTAATTTAAGAGTCTAGGGGCGCTTGGCTGGCTTAGTCGTTGAGCGGTTGGTTGCCTTTGGCTCGGGTCATGATCGGTATCAAGCCCCACTTCAGGATCCTGGGATCCAGCCCCACATCATGCTCTCTGCTGGGCAGGAAGCCTGCTTCTCCCTCTCCTGCTCCCCGGCTTGTGTTCCCTCTCTCACTGTGTCTCTGTCAAATAAATAAAATATGAAAAGAAAAGAAAAGAAGGAAAAGAAAAGAGAAAAAGAAAAGAAAAACAAAAAGAAAATACAAGAGTCTGTATCTGTCTCAGATTGCACATCCCAGAACAGGAGATGGTGACTAAAATGAAGATTTTTGTAGACTAGAACTCTGCCCCCGATACCTAAAACTTAGGGGCTTTCTCTACAGCTTTAAACTAAAGCAAGTGGGGTGGGAGCAGAGGTAACCGGCTCAGGGGCTGTGTCTGCAGAGAGGGAAAGTCTTCCGGAAGCTGCCAGCACGTCCCAGGTTAGAGCAATCCACGTGTTTCTCTGCACAGCCCCCAAGGAAGTTATTTCCAGAGGAGAGGGAAGCGCCAGCACTGAGACAAGGAGCCAAAAGAGTCACACGGGCCCTGCCCTGCCTTCTGACAAAGACTCAGTCATACCAGGAGGAATGTAAGTTGTTGGGCCAGGCTTGGCCTTCACCTTGAGGCAAAAGAAGTGGCTAAAAATCTTCTGTACTTCAGGCTCCACCTTCCAAAGAAATTGATGAGGACATCAGCAGCTGACAGGTGGAGGATGGTTAGAAGAATGCCAACATGGGGGGCACCTGGGTGGCCCAGTGGGTTAGGCATCTGCCTTCAACTCAGGTCATGATCCCGGGGTCCTGGAATCGAGCCCCGCATTGGGTTCCCTGCTTGGTAGGAAGCCTGCTCCTCCCTCTCCTACTCCCCCTGCTTGTGTTCCTTCTCTCGCTGTGTCTTTCACTGTCAAATAAATAAATAAAATCTTTATTTATAAATACATACATACATACATACACACACATACATACATACATGAAATGTCACTTTTTAAAAAGAACAATTGTAAAAGGGCAGGTCTTAACCCAATCAGAATATCAAATGTGAAACTGCAAGAACGAAGAGTATCTGGACCAAGAGGGTCTTCTAATTTAATGTTTTTCCTGGATTATCTGAACCCAGCTCAGAGGAGGACCATCTTTCAGAAAACAAATTCACTCAAGGGTTTAAGAAGCATAACTAAGAATGTCCACTATACAATGATACAGCTGCATTATGGAATATTATGCAACTATTAAAAATTATGTTTAAGAGTTTTACCAATATACTAATAACTGCACAAATCTTTTAAAAAACTGATTACTTTGGTATATTAGTTTAACATGAAATGTACCAATCTTTTCATTTGCACCTCATAGTCAAGATTATATTCTCCTGTATTTTCTTCTAGTACTTCCAAAGTTTATCATCTTGACCTAACCAAATCATATGAAATTTTATGAACATATGAAGTACAAATTTACACTTATTTTTCCAAATGGATAATCAATTACCCCCAAATCATTGAACAAATAATCTACCCTTTCCTTAGTGGTCTGAAATGCCACTTTTACAATATACTAAATTCCCATTAATAGTCTGTTTCTCTATTCATTCTTCTATTCCCTGATCCATTTAGATATTCCTGAATCAATATAACACTGTCTTAATTATGATAGTCTTAGATGACATCTATTAGGACAAGTCCCTTCTTGTTTTTTTTTTTAATTCTACTATTCTCTTTTCCAAGAACATTCATTGTCAAAAATAGTTTATCAGATTCCATGAAAAATCATATTGCACAGACATTACTGGTCAATTTATCGATCATTCGGTTCCCCACCATCGACGACAGACAATTCATAAAACAGGGGTTAGAAAAGCTGAGGGCACCTGGCTGGCTCAGGATGTAGAGAACGCAACTCTTGCTCTGTGGGATGTAGGTTAAGCCCCAGGTGGGCACAAAGATTACTTTAAAAATTTTTTAAAAAATAAAAGCTGAGAACTGATGGTATGGGCTACGGAAAGCTATTAATAGTGAGGCATAAAACACAGTCCTTGTAACCTCTCTGAGGCGTGACAGGAAAAAGGGTCAGGCTGACTAACTTAGCACTTACTACTGGCAGAAAGGCATCATCAGGAGAGGCATTTTTGTTAGTATTGAACTAAGAAATGTAACCTTTTATAAAAGATAAACAATAGACACAATCTTCAACAGAGGGTGGCAGGAGATAGAACGAGATTTTTCTTTCACTTGGCCACTTCCAATATTCAAAAGCTGATGACCGCAGCATCGGAGTACAGATCTCAAAAACTCAAAAGAAAACATAAATGTCAGTTTAGCTGACAAAGAAAAACACAAGTGAATTCAGTGACTCGGACGCCAGCTCCCCCAGGCAGACCCATCCAGTCTCCTGGCGGCAGCCCAAGGCAACCGAATGGGTTACCTGGCGATTTGCATCACCACAGGAAAAGGAGAAACCCCTCTACGGGGCTACGACATTTCACCCTCACTTTGATGTGCCATCTTTAGCATGAATGTTTTTAAAGATGAGAAACAGGGGCGCCTGGGTGGCTCAGTGGGTTAAAGCCTCTGCCTTAGGTTCAGGTCATGATCTCAAGGTTCTGGGATCGAGCCTCACATCGGGCTCTCTGCTCAGCAGGGAGCTTGCTTCCTCCTCTCTCTGCCTGCCTCTCTGCTTACTTGTGATCTCTCTTTCTGTCAAATAAATAAAGAAAATCTTAAAAAAAAAAAAAAGATGAGAAACAGAGGATATATTTTAAAGATGTATTCTTGCCAGTTCGGCCACAATCCCACCTACTTCCCATTAGGAGTTTATGGTAAGGAGACCATCACAAAATCGTGATTTGGCTTCTACAACTGCGAAGGTGAAGGTAACTGCTAAAGTCTGTAGTTTTTAAAAACTAATGCCTTAAATGACAAATGAACCTTTTTAGATCTGTCCCTTGGATATCGACGTAACTCTTTAAATTTTCTGTATTGTAGACCACATTATAGGCAAGAACCACATAGAATTTAGCTTCTAATTATGTCAAATCTCTTTTTAAATATTTTTTAAAGGTTTTATTTATTTATTTATTTATTTGACAGAGAGAGCGAGAGAGCACAAGCAGGGGGAGCTGCAGAGGGAGAGGGAGAAGCAGGCTCCCCGCCAAGCAGGGAGCCCGATGTGGGGCTTGATCCCAGGACCCCAGGACCATGACCCGAGCCAAAGGCAGATGCCCAACCATTCGAACACTCAGACACCCCTAATTATGTCAAATCAACCAACCAAAATAGCAAACAAGTTTTCATTTCTACTGGCTTAATTTTTTTCAGTACTATAAAGGCACCAAAATTACTATCTGTAACGTTTGAGAAAACAACTAAATACTTCTGAATTCAATTCGTCTACAAAGCCTCCAGCATAGGCTGGTATCTATTTTTATATGAGCTCATTTCTTAGAAAAAGTTAAGATTATGATCTCAGTAATTAGGCAACACTTAGAACACAGCTTTATATATTAATCATTTAATCACTGTTTCCTATTAAAATCTGTAACTACCTCTTAAGAGAATACTCTCATTTCCCATAAACTTTTGTTTCAAGCTTGTTGTAAAAGTAATTTTCAAATCTGTTATGTTCCTTTACAGGAATTTGGTTATTTCTTCTGTCCTCTAACTGCCATTTTCAGCCAGACTCCCTGTTTGACTCAATCTCTGAAGAAACTCAAAGCCCACTGTAATACAAATCTCCTCTACGAGGCAGTAGCCAGGATTTCTGCACTAACCCATAGCTGCCCTCGAGTGAATTTAAAAGTCAGCTTCCCTTCCTAGACATTAATGGTCGTTTGTCAGAAAGGCATCAAAATGTACCCACCAATGACATCTGCAAGGTAAATGCGACCTGTTAGATGCAGCGCCCTTAAGCAAGTACAAAGTCTGCACAACTCCACATGGCGTCCTGCTTTGCTTTAAATGTGAGGTTTAACTAGAGTCCCTACAACTAAAATATGCTAGAGAGGAAAAACCAGAAATCAACGCCGACAGAACTATGCATTTCAAAGTAGAGAGGTATCACACAAGGTCCCAGACTTCAGAGAACACACGGTCTAACTGATCAAGTACAAATGCTCTCTATCATCAACCTCAATAAAAACAATGGAAGCAAGGGTCAAGTGGCATCCCTCTGACGAAAGTGAAGACCTGGGAAAAGGAAACGGAGCTCCTCAAGGAAGGCTGGAGGCTGGAGGCAGGACGCAGAGGGGCCGGACATGCGTATGCAAATGAAGGAAACTGGGATATGAAAATCAAGGGAGCTTCAAACAATAAGCTGCTTTTTCTTGCTACTTGTCCTGTGCATATTTACTATCCAGAAAGAGAATTCCCTCTTTAGGAGTAATCTTGGGTTTGCCCAAGTCTATTCTATTATTTTTGTGCTCCAAAAGAAAGAAGAAAACCATGGCACTTCAGGAGTTCGTTAAAAGTATGAGGTTTGAGGGCGCCTGGGTGGCGCAGTTAGTTAAGCAACTGCCTTTGGCTCAGGTCATGATCCCGGAGTCCCAGGACTGAGTCCCACATTGGGCTCCCAGCTCCATGGGGAGTCCGCGTCTCACTCTGACCTTCTCCCTTCTCATGCTCTCTCTCACTCTCTCTTTCCTAATAAATAAATAAATAAAATCTTTAAAAAAAAAAAAAGTATGAGGTTTGAGGTGCCTGGGTGGCTCAGTCGGTTAAGCATCTGCCTTCAGCTCAGGTCATGATCCGGGGGTGCTGGGATTGAGCCTCACATCCCCTGCATCAGGCTCCCTGCTCAGCGGGGAGTCTGCTTCTCCCTCTCCCTCTGCTTCTGCCCCTTCCTCCAACTCATGCTCTCTTGCACACGTTCTCTCAAATAAAATCTTAAAAAAAAAAAATTACAGGGTTCATCATCAGAGGACCTGAATTTAAGTCCTCGTTCCCCCACCAACTAATTATGTGAATAATTAACTTTTCTGGGCCTT
The DNA here is from genome assembly GCA_028533885.1 of Nasua narica. Classification (NCBI taxonomy): domain Eukaryota; kingdom Metazoa; phylum Chordata; class Mammalia; order Carnivora; family Procyonidae; genus Nasua; species Nasua narica. The sequence continues at coordinate 81,248,692 of CM052800.1, read as the reverse complement.
AGTGTTCCCATTTATAAAAGAGTATTACCCACATGACAAGGCTATAGAGAGATTACATGGGATCATGTGTAGAGAAAGTACTTTTTTAAACTTTTAGGTAGTAAGTTATTCTTAGTGACTTTATCAAATTTTCATACATCAACCATCTTCAGAGTTCCAGAACGATATTACTAAGTATTATTTTATGATCACTTAAATTTTAAATAACTTTAAAATTTAAGACACTGAACTATTTTCGGGGCACCCGGGTGGCTCAGTTGGCTAAGCGTCTGCCTTGGGCTCAGGTCATGATCCCGGGGTCATGGGATCGAGCCCCGCGTCAGACTCCCTTGCTCAGTGGGGGAGCCTGCTTCTCCCTCTCCCTCTGCCTGTCCCCCTCACTTGTGTGTGCTCACACCCTCTCTCCCTGTCAAATAGACAAAAATCATTAAAGAAAAAAAGACACTGGACTATTGTTGGTAAGGGGGATGTGGATAGATTTTAAGTGATAGGAGACAGCTATATACAAGCCTAACTCTGATTTTGCTATAATCTTGGTACAAAATAGTATGCAGACTCAAAGTGTCTTTCTTTTTTCTTTCTTTTTTTTTTTTAAGATTTTATTTATTTATTTCACACACACACACACACACACAGAAAGAAAGAAAGAGCACAAGCAGGGGGAGCAGGAGAGGGAGAAGCAGGCTTCCCACTGAGCAGGGAGCCCAATGTGGGGCTTGATTCCAGGACTCTGAGATCATGACCTGAGCCAAAGGCAGTTGCTTAACCAACTAAGCCACCCAGGCACCCCCCCAAAGTGTCTTTCAAAGTTCCTTGCCCAACATTCTTAGATTATCTGAACTCACACCTGACAGACTTAAGTTTGAACAACTGAAGTCTCTTTTTTTTTTTTTTTTAGTATATGTGCTGCCGAAGCGAGCACTGAAGTCTCTTTTAATTAATCAATAATTTCCTCTTTTGAAAGCCAACCACTTCTTTTGAAGGAAAGAAAAAGCAATTTCATTGGAGCTTTAGTCAGCAATGTATTACTTGGAAACCATTAAAAAAAAGGTTTTAGAAAACATACTTCTTCACCATAAATAAGATTCTTTTTTTTTTTTAAAGATTTTATTTATTTATTTGAGAGACAGAGAATGTGAGAGAGAGCATGAGAGGAGAGAAGGTTAGAGGAAGAAGCAGACTTCCCGTGGAGCCGGGAGCCCGATGCGGGACTCGATCCCAGAACTCAAGGATCATGACCTGAGCGGAAGGCAGTTGCTCAACCAACTGAGCCACCCAGGCGCCCCATAAATAAGTTTCCATATGAAACTGGTACAGCTGGGTCAACTTTGTGGTACACTTCAAAATTTAATCTCACAGCTCTTATAAAATTCAAGTATCCATTTCAGACTACGAAACAATCGCATTTTAGCAGTGTCAGAAGCTCTTCTTCAACTGAATCAGCATAACCAAACCCAGAAAAGATGCTCCCTTATTAAATTTCCTTTTTTCAAAGTGAGAGAGAATTTCTCTCAACAATCAAGCACAGTGGTTGCTGGGGGCGTAAGCTTGAGAGGCCACAGCCCAGGTTCGAGCCTCAACTGCTGCCTCCAGGGATCAGTAAACAAGGCGGCAACGTGGGCACCCATCTCCAGGGGCGCCCGTGAGGGGGACTAAATGAGACAGTGAGGATAGAGAGGAAAGAGCGGACGGCAGTGTCTAGCACAGGCTGGGTATTAGCCATCACCACACAGATTATCAACCAAACAAAAGGATCAGGACTCCAATAGCAGCTGGCATAAGAAAGAGAAAACATGACCTAGAGGCTGGACTTTGAAAAACATCGGCTTCTTCATTAAAAATGATTTTTTTAAAGATTTACTTATTTATTTGACAGAGAGGAGAGAGATCACAAGTAGGAAGAGAGGCAGGTGGGGGGGGGAGGCAGGTTCCCTGCTGAGCAGAGAGCCCGATATGGGGCTCGATCCCACTAAGCCACCCAGGCACCCCCATTAAAAATGATTTACTAAAGCACTTGAAGTCTCACCTGGACCAGAAAGAATTTTGTGATTCCAGTTTCAGTGAATGTTAATGTTTAAAGGAACAATAAGGAAATAATTTATGAGTGACTATCTGGCTGGGTCCTTCAACGAAGGGGGTCCGTACTCCCCTCGAGGTGGTCCTGGGTCCATGTTCCTCGACCCCTCGCTATGAGCCCAGGCTTACCGCCCCATCTCTGGCTGTCCCCCTGCATCGACACCTCATGCATAGTCCTTGGTGGATAAACACTCTTCTGATTATCCTTATCTGATTGAGCCATCTGTTTCCTGTTGGGATTCTGAATTATACCCTCACTTTACACTCTGACTAGCAGTCCAGAAGAGTTCCCACATCATGACATGCTTCACACTCTGAGTATTGTTTTTCTCTGCCAATTTGATAGGTTAAAAAAAAAAAGGAGAAAATATATCCATTGCCCGTTGTTTTTATGCTTATTTGATTATCAGTGACGCTTACTATTTTTCATGTTTATTAGGCATTTTTAACTTCCTTTTCTGAGACTCACTTATGCCCTTTACCTACCCACTTCTCTCCTAAGATCTTTTTTTTTTTTAAAGATTTTATTTATTTATTTGAGATAGAGACAGTGAGAGAGAGTATGAGAGGGGAGAAGGTCAGAGGGAGAAGCAGACTCCCCATGGAGCTGGGAGCCTGATGTGGGACTCGATCCCAGGACCCCGGGATCATGACCTGAGCCGAAGGCAGTTGCTTAACCAACTGAGCCACCCAGGTGCCCCTCTCTCCTAAGATCTTAGTGGGTTTTTTAAAACAAGTCTAAATGATCTTCATGTATGCATCTGCTATTTGGATGAAAGGCACAAACATCTACTTGACTTAGCTTAAGCGAGGAGGGGATTTACTCTAAGGAGGACAAAGGGGTATCTCTCACGGAGCCTCAGTGGAAGGATTTAATTACACCTTGGGAAAGGACCAGAGACTGGAATGTTATATTGAGGCTGGTGAGTTCTCTTGACCTGTATTTCATTTCTCCTTTTCTCTACACATCAATGTCGTTCTGCTTTATCACTACAAAATGATTTTCACTGCTTCCTAGTCCATGAGGTAGAAAATAATCATTACCAACCAGCTCCAACTAAACAACTCCACGATTCAAAAGAGGAGCCAACAGGGATGGCAACCCTAAGCCCCATTCCAATTTCCTGGGTCAAGTGACCAACTGAATGCAAGTCATGTCCCACTAAGATGGCCAATGGCACTGTAACCATGTATTTAAGAGCTGGGAAGACACCTGAAAAAGATGACTAGCAGAGACCACAAAGATGTTTCCTAAAGCTTCAAAACCAATACATTTCTCTTAAAATCATTTTAATGCTCACTGTTGTGCCTATGGAAAACCTCTTGTAACGTTTATCTAATAGTTTAAAATAAGGAGAATTATAAATACAGTGTTAAGAGGGGCGCCTGGGTGGCTCAGTGGGTTAAAGCCTCTGCCTTCGGCTCAGGTCATGATCTCAGGGTCCTGGGATAGAGCCCCACATTGGGCTCTCTGCTCAGTGGGAAGCCTGCATCCCCCTCTCTCTCTGCCTGCCTCTCTGCCTACTTGTGATCTCTCTGTCAAATAAATAAATAAAATTTTTTAAAAAATAAATACAGTATTAAGATATTTCATCCTAATTCACTTCCAAAGGTACATTCACGTAATAGAATTTCTCTCCAAGAGGTTAGACTTGGATACTTTCATACAATTGCAGGCATAACAACAACTGTCAATGACAATGCTTAGTCACTGGCATAAATTCAGACTTCACTAATTAAATACAGCACAGTCCCACTAGATGGAATAAACTAATTAAATGAAACTGCCTGGATTCGTGATTAAGTGAATTTCATACGCGAAGAAGAGCTTTAACCTGTTAGCAGATCTGTGCTTCAGCTCAGACCGACAGCAGTTATGAGGCGCATAACACCCCCAGGGGTGACCTCCAGGCAAGAACTCAAAGCAAACATCCTAAAACCAAACCTTTACAGAAAGAATATTACATAAAGGGCCGAAACACAGACCACCACAGTGAAATAGTCATTACACTCTAACAATCCAGAGGTTTTTGTTGGTGGAGAAGGCAGACTGTGAGGAGTGGACAAGAGATACTGACTGATTTTTAGCCACGTTGATCTATCTCCAGACTCAAGGAGCTCTGACTTTGGGATGGATATCAGAGATGGCAGAGCTAAGGGACCTCACAGAAAATTAAAAAGGAAAGGAACTGTACAGGTCCCCTCAGCTGACCTCCTATTTTGACCTTACCTGAGCCAGGTCCCAACTAACTCTTCTCAAGCCTGTTTTTTGGCTTCTCAATCATCCACCCTTTATCTTCCTACTCGTTCTAACTTCTACATGAGCTTTTAAATCTCTTTTTTTTTGGGGGGGGGGCTGTCTTATCTGTTCCTCTATGGGTTGGATTGTGTGTTTCTGGAACAGCCAAGTGCTTGATTACTGATCTAGACGATAAGCACTGTATCGTACCCAAAATTACCACCCATTTAACCAGTGCCCCAGCCATGTTCTGGCCTCTTGTCTCCCATTCCACCTTGGCTTTACCAGGTTGGCCATGCCCAGGAGAGCAGCTGTCACTCTCAAGTACTGCACAGGTGTTGCTTCATCCCCCCCTGTGATGGTTATCAACTTCCAGTAAGCTCCAAATTCATCCTTTTTGACTTCTCTGTGAAAATGGATCTGGGCCCTTTAAATAGTTTTCCTCTGCTGGTTGGCACTAACGTTTTGTCAGTAGCGGGCGCTAGAGAGATACTGGAGGAGAAGAGGCTCTGCTTCCTAGCTCTGGTCTGCCGCGCTCACTCGGCAGGCTCCAGCAGTCCTTCTCTGGCCAAGCTCTTCTAGTAACTTAAAAGGCCTGTTCTGGTGAACAGCCGGAATAGATACAAATAGTTTTGGGTTTCTTTTTTTTTTAAGGCTTTATTTATTTATTTGACAGAGAGAGACACAGCGAGAGAGGGAACACAAGCAGGGGGAGTGGGGGAGAGAGAAGTAGGCTGCCTGCTGAGCTGGGAGCCTATGGGGGGCTTGATCCCGGGACCCCGGGATCAAGACCTGAGCCAAAGGCAGACGCGTAACGACTAAGCAGCCCAGGTGTCCCTGATACAAATAGTTTCGTCAACGGAGCTGAGCTCTGCCTACCTACTCTGCCCAATCTCAGGTGTGATTTCCTCGCTCTAAAGCAACACAGGAATACAACTTTCTTTCACAGGAAACCTTCTTAGATATCTGAAAACAAATATCTGCTTCTTCTTTGCCTTCTCTTCACCAGATTAAGAATATCTGGCCCTTTTAACATCTCCTGTAGAAATCCCCAACACCTTATTCCTCTTCTGGAGGCACCTCCCTCCCCACAGCCTGTCAGTGTCCCTTCTGCCGCACTGACTCAGAGACGAACCATAACACCCCGACGTGGGACGCCGCAGGACTGTCAGTCCTGCTACAACGTAAGGGACTATGGCTCTCCTGCTCCCCCTCCTTGTGTTCCCTCTCTCGCTGTCTGTCAAATAAATAAAATAAGGTCTTAAAAAAATAAAGCCAGGGCGCTTGGGTGGCTCAGTTGGTTAAGCGACTGCCTTCGGCTCAGGTCATGATCCCAGAGTCTTGGGATCGAGTCCCGCATCAGGCTCCCAGCTCCACGGGGAGTCTGCTTCTCCCTCTGACCTTCTCCCCTCTCATGCTCTCTCTCTCACTGTCTCTATCTCAAATAAATAAAATCTTAAAAAAAAAAAAGCCAGAATAAGGATGGATTTTTTAAATAAATAAACCTTAAAAACCAAACCAAAAAAAAAAAAAAGATCAACAGTCATATCCAAGCCTGACAAATTAAAAATTTTAAAAGCCAGCATATAAGCCAAAGAAAGGCTTAAAATTAAGTAAATAATGTGGTGGGAGGGGCACCTGGGTGGCTGAGGTCGTGATCCCAGGATACTGGGATCCAGCTCTGCATTGGGCTCCCCGCTCAGCAGGAAGCCTGCTTTCCCTGTCCCACTCCCCCTGCTTGTGTTTCTGCTCTCGCTGTGTCTCTCTCTGTCAAATAAATAAATAAAATCTTTAAAAAAAAATAATGTGGTGAGGAAGCATTATACAAGGTCATATTAATAAAACACTTCTGAATATACCCTGATTACAGTGAATTATTCTCAATATGTTATATACTAAGCTGTATTTCATTCTAAAACCCAGCATCTTTCAAAAATCCTCACTATCCAATTACGATTGCCCTTTTTAAAAAAATCCCTCTTTTAGAGCATATTTCTAACAAGCTAGCCTAAAAATTGCAATTAAATTCATATACTAGGTATCCATTGTATTTTTATAATTTTTATCTATTAATCATCACAATTCCTCTAAAAGAAGTCCTTCCCTAAAACCATACTGTCAGCATCTTCTACTTTTCTTCCCTCCTTATCAAGTGTCACTGCATAAACTTGAATTCTGGCTTCAGCTTCTAATTGAACCATCAGAACTCATTTCCCTTTCTTAGCTTAGAGTGTACAAGTGAGAGTACACCCTTTCTTATTAAGCTACAGCCCGGAGGGCAGCTTATAATGAACCTAACAAGGTGTCAAATGTTCCTGTTCTAGCCCAAATTAAAAATGCTGCATTTCCTTCGTTTCCTTTTTAAGTTTTCCAGAAAGAAATAAAACTTCCCTGTAAATATATATTGCTGAGGAACACATATAAACAAAGTTCAACAGAGCCTTGGAAATTCATGCCCACGAAATGCAAAACTTTCCTGTTTCTGGCCAAGGGGCCTGCAGCAGAAACAGCTAAATGTCCATGAAATCCATCTCTCTTCTCCCACATTAATCAAGTTTTAGCTGTAATGTGGCTCCCTGCCAGGACTACATCTCCCAGCCCCCTTGGAGCTAACTGTAGCCATCTGACACAGCCAATGAAATATTCAACAGAATGTGAGCACAGGTGTTACGTGATCTAGCCATTTCGGCCATTAACCTCGCCCATTAACACCTTACAAGTACAAACACAAAGCAAAGCAAAACAAAACAACCCAGGGGCACCTGGGTGGCTCAGTGGGTTAAAGCCTCTGCCTTCCGCTCAGGTCATGATCTCAGGGTCCTGGGATAGAGCCCCGCATGGGGCTCTCTGCTCAGTGGGGAGCCTGCCTCCCCCTCTCTCTCTGCCTGCCTCTCTGCCTCCTTGCGCTTTCTCTCCTGTCAAATAAATAAATAAAATCTTAAAAAAAACAAAAACAAAAACAAAAAAAAAACCCAGAAGTCCTTTGACTTTGGAAGCCACATGTTGATGATAGAGAAAAGGGCCCCTGAATGACTGTGTGGAGTAGAGCTAGGGCTGACCTAAAAAATTCATCTTGGAGGGGCCCCTGGGCGGCTCATTGGGTTAAGGCCTCTGCCTTCTGCTCAGGTCATGATCTCAGGGTCCTGGGATCGAGCCCCACATCCGGCTCTCTGCTCAGCGGGGACCCTGCTTCCCTCTCTCCCTCTGCCTGCCTCTCTGCCTACCTGTAATCTCTCTCTCTGTAGAATAAATAAAGATTTAAAAAAAATTCATCTCGGAACCATTTCCTACAGAGAAAAACTGACTTAAAAACCATGTTTAATTACAGTTGAGCCTTTTGTGTCAGCAAAAGCTGACCCTTGTAGCTTATTCTCACCTATAGAGAGAACAGAAAATTCATTCAGAAAATGATTTGAGAAAGGAAAAGGAAAAACAATATATAAACCACAGATTTTTTTTAAGGTTTTATTTATTTGACAGAGAGAGAGAGCGCGAGAGAGAGCGTGAGCACAAGCAGGGGGAGTGGCATGCCGAGGGAGAGGGAGAAGCAGGCTGCCCGCTGAGCAAGGAGTCCGATGCAGGGCTCAATCCCAGGATGCCAGGACCACGACCCGAGCCGAAGGCAGACACTCAACCAACTGAGCTACCCAGGCACCCCCAGACTGTAAGTTCTAACGGTGGATTCAGAGTAAAGGCAGATGGTGGCCATGGTTTCATGGTAATTCCCAAGAGAAATAAACGCACTGGAATAAATGCGTGTGCCAAACCACTGCTTCCCGAACATTCCTTACCCAAGTGTTCAGCCATCAGGTTACTTCTCCCACAGAATCAGAACTCACCACAGCACTGACTGCTCCCCTGCCTTCAGGCAGCAACACATCATCTTAGTCCCAGTCTTCCCATTCTCTCCTCTTGGTCCTGCCAGGCACTGTGGCCGCGTGACTGGGTAAAACCCTAATCTACTGAAATCTGCTGAAATCCCTATCCACCTTCACATTCCTCCTTTTGTTCTTTCCATGGTTCCAGTTCCTGTTATTCCAGCTCCGTGTACAGCAACCTGACTTCATGCTTGGTCCTTTGTAATGTACTCACTCACCTCTTCCCACTACACACACACTGGACTGCCAGATCCATCTTCTAGAAGGGCATCTCTAGTACTACTGCCCCAAATCCTGGTATACAGTCTACAGGCGAGGAGCTGGCAAACTACGACCTGCAGGCCAAATCTGACCTCTTGCCATTCTTTAAAATAAGGTTTATTAGAAAACAGTCACACCTATTCATTTATATACTGTCTATAACTGCTTTCACATTACAGTGCCAGAGCTGAGTTAGCTGTGACACGGACAGCAGGATGCAAAGCTTAAAATGTTCACTATCTGGACCTCAACATAAAAAGCTGATCGAGGGATGCCTGGGTGGCTCAGTCATCGAAGTGTCTGCCTTCGACTCAGGTCATGATCCCAGCATCCTGGGATCGAGCCTACTTCTCCCTCTCCCTCTGATGCTTCCCCTGCCTGTGCGCTCGCTCTCACTCTCTTTCTCTCTCTCAGATAAATAAAATCTTTTTAAAAAATAAATAATTTTTAAAAAGAAAAAACTAATCAACACATGGTATAGACCACCATCATTTCTCACGAAGACGATGGCAACCATCTTCTTATTCCTTATTGATTTAGCACCACAAACACCTGTACTGGCCAAATAAAAAACATAAACACACATATGCCCAGAGATGCAAAATATATGCTACCTCCCTTGATCAGCCCCTAAGATCTGCAAGATCAATAGATGGTAATCTTACTCATGGCAACTTCATCCTCCAAAGTAGGGTATACCCGACTTCCGGAATAGTAATAAAAAGATGGCTACAGGAAGGGACCTGCAGTTTTCCTAACATCAAAAATTATTTTCTTTTCTTTGGGGTTTATTTTCCAAAAGGCTAATCCTGCATTTTGTCCAGGAGCTGTAGCTTACAAATAAACATTTTTATCACTGATTTTTAAATATTCTAAATTATCTAAGTTTTTTGTTTTTTTAAGATTTTATTTATTTATCTGACAGAGAGAGATCACAAGTAGGCAGAGAGGCAGGCAGAGAGAGAGGGGGAAGCAAGGTCCCTGCTGAGCAGAGAGCCCGATGTGGGGCTCGATCCCAAACCCCGGATCATGACATGAGCTGAAGGCAGAGGCTCAACCCACTGAGCCACCCAGGAGCCCCCTAAATTATTTAAGTTTTAATGAATGAGCTTTTAGTACTAACACTAATAATTTTGGCCATTCCAAAACCTCACTTTACAAGTCTAAAACTAGTATGATCTAATACCTTAAGAATTCCGTTTAGGAGACAAGTGCTACCTTCCCCACATGTAAACAGTCGTCCTAAATCAACACTACACTTTAAGAACAGCCAAGACAATTATCGAAAAAGCAACAAGTGTCGACAAGGAGCTGAAGAAAAGGGAATTCTTGTACACTGTTGGTGGGAATGTACATTGGTGGAGGTACTATGGAAAAGAGGATAGAGATTCCTCAAGAAATTAAACACAGGACTACCGTATGATTCAGCAATTCCACTTCTGGGTATTTAGCCGAAAAAACAAAACGGCTAACCTGAAGAGATCTATGCACCCTCATGCCCACAACAACATTATTTACAATACCCAAGATATAGAAACAATCTAAGTGTACATCGATAGATGAATGGATAAAGAAAACATGGTGTACACACACACCGGAATATTATCCAGCCATAAAAAAGAATGAAATCTTGCCATCTGCAATAACATGGATGGACCTTGAGGACAGTATGCCAAGTGAAATAGGTGAGACCAAGAAAGACAAATACCAAGTGATCTTACTTACATGTGGAATCAAAAAAAGAAAAACAAACAAACACCACGCTCATAGATACAGAGAACAGATGGGTGGTTGCCAGAGGTGTGGGACAGGTGAAATGGGTGAAGATGGCCAAAAGATACAGACTTTCAGTTATAAAAATACATGTCACAGGGATGTAACGCACAGGACACAACATACAGCATGGTGACTACAGTTAACAACACTGTATTGCATATTTGAAAGCTGCTAAGAGAGTAAATCTTGAACGACCCCATCACAAGAAAAAACTTCCGGAACTGTATATGGTGACAGATGTTAACTAGACCTATCGTGGTGCTCGTTTTACAATACATACACAAATATCAAGCCATTTATGCTGTACGCCTGGAATGAATATAATTGTAGGTCATATCCTCCAATAAAAGGGAAAAAAAACAGCCAAGAAAACGCACTCCCTTACAAATCAGGCTGTCCTTAATTTATGCTTCATCAGATTATGTTGATCATATCCTTTAAAACTCCTGATTTGAGGGGCCCCTGGGTGGCTCAGTGGGTTAAAGCCTCTGCCTTCGGCTCAGGTCATGATCCCAGGGTCCTGGGATCGAGCCCCACATTGGGCTCTCTGCTCAGCGGGGAGCCTGCTTCTCCCTCTCTCTCTGCCTGCCTCTCTACCTACTTGTGATCTCTCTCTCTCTATGTCAAATAAATAAATAAAATATTAAAAAAAAAATCCTAATTTGAAAGCTTATCTGAAATAAAACCGAAATATAATTTAAGATTACCGCTTTCTTTTAATAGAAAATACAACACATAAAGATTATTCTGATTAACTTTTTAAAAAATCTTCAATTAGGAGCACCTGGGTGGCTCAGTGGGTTAAAGCCTCTGCCTTCAGCTCAGGTCATGATCTCAGGGTCCTGGGATCAAGCCCCGCATCGGGCCCTCTGCTCAGCAAGGAGCCTGCTTCCCTCTCTCTCTGCCTGCCTGTCTGCCTACTTATGATCTCTGTCAATAAATAATCTTTAAAAAAATAAAATAAAAATCTTCAATTATTCAAGGCTCATATCACAAAAAGCAGGGAAGAATGCTTCAGGCGTTGTCAGCTGGATGAAGTGGAGAAGAGGAAATCATGAAGGTAAGACCTGAAGAGAGGCCACCATTAAGGAACTCTGTGTGATATTTAGCTCTTGATCATCCATCCACTCCCCCTTCTACCCGACAAGCATGTATTATGCACTTACTGGGGCAGGGCAGAGGCCAGGAGGAGTGAGAAGAAAGAGTTCTGACCACAAAGCGCTGAGCGAATCCAGGTGGGAAAACCACACAAGCACAACTAGAACACACAGTGGGATGCAGTAAGTGCCGCGGGCGGGGAAAAAAGGACGTGGTTAATTCTGGTGGCACAGACCTGTGCACCTCAGCAAAATGGGGATCCCCGCAGTGGGTGGGTGGGTTCCGGAACTCAGCCAGGAGGAAGTGCAGAACTCAGGAGGATGAAGAAGGAAGGGTGATGGGGGGGGGGAGCAATGTTACCCAGGGAACATCACAGACACCAATTACGGGACCCGGAAGGCACGGAGTAGAGTGGAACGGAAGGGATGAGGCCACTGGACTTCTGGATCAACTGTAGCTTATGTTTTAAAGCTTTCCTGCCTTGGTTCCATGAATAACCAGCCCATAAGGGGATAATTTACAAGGTCAAAAGAAACCATACTTTCTCCTGAAAAGTGGAAATTGCTTTATTATATATTATTTGAAACATTCTCAAAACAGACTTGCAGAAATGAGTCATCAGACTGTAAAATGTCATCACAAATATTCTCTAGCAAGGGCTTAGAGAGCCAGTGCTATGTTGATCTGTTTGCAGACAGTTTCTAAAACAATGTTTTTTCAGGTTTATGGTCAGAATACTGTCAGCCTCTCTAGTAAAAATGTAAAATTATATTCCAGCGGCATTACTGGTGCAAAGAGCAGTTATTCATCAAACACCTTTTAAAATCATCTCTTCAAATAACCTATTCAGTCTACTGGGGAAACTCGCACAAAAACAAACAAAATATTTAACAAGAGACAGCCACACATGAATACGCACATATGCGCAGTCACAAAAAGAACAAGGATTTGTCAAAAAGACTAACTTCTTCCTTCCTCCAAGCAGATTCAGGCTATTTATTTACCGTTATGCCTAAGAGGTTAAAAATAAGCTAATTCGTCAAGTCCCAGAAATGTGATTTGAGCAATGTGTTCATTATAAAAGCATTCCTGCAACAAAATAATTGAGAGCTCCCAGTGGAATTACATATAACAAGATTACCACTTGTGTTCACAGCAGTTTTATAAACCAAACCATCTACTCCGCCTACTATCAAAAGACCCTCAGGTACAATACCTACTTGTGGGAGGACCCTTGCCTATTAGAAAGAGCTTTTCCTCTCTAAAGTTTGCCACAATAAAGCTTTGTGCACCTATCCATTTCTTGATAGGAGGTTTAATGTTTCACGTCTCCTCTTGCTTCTGCTATAGACATTTCAACTCCGGCTCCAGCTCTCCTTGCTCTTTTCACGTCTCCCTATTTCTTGCCCTGAAATCTACTGAGAGAAATTCTCCTCAGTAAACTTTGTTTATAGCGCAGATTTCATACATCATTTCTCACCAGTACTGTGAATCCTGAATAGAAATCTAATTATCCCCGCCTGCGTGGCTCTGTCGGTTAAGCCTTCTGCCTTCAGCTCAGGTCATGATCCCAGGGTTCTGGGATCGAGTCCTGCATCAGGCTCTTTGCTCAGCAGGGAGCCTGCTTCTCCCCACCACCCTGCACTCCCGGCTTGTGCGCACACATGTGCACGCTCTTCTCTCTCACAGATTAAAATATATATAAATATATTGGAAAAAATTAAAAAAAATCTAATTATCTCCAAAAGAGTTGCCAAACAAAAGCCTGGACTGTAGTGCTCTTATTCCCTTTATAATGAAGCTGCATCTAAGGTAAAAATCACGTACAATCAAATAATACCATTTATGAGTTAATGGAATAGGAAACTCCGAGAATAAAGAGATTTATAGTCCTTGGTAGCAGACCCAAACTAGATTTTAAGTCAGGTGAGGATAGGGGAGGTAGCCAAGAAATAAGATTTAGGAGTAGTAAGAAAGAAAAAAGATGGCGAATAAACAACTTCAACACCCTATTTAAGACAGGACCATACATGTCAATTATATCTCAATCAAAGAGAACCACAGCATCAAAATTAGATTCTTACAGCAGCTCAATTCAATACAATCAATATTTATTGAGCACTTCCTATGGGCGAAGCACCTAGGAGACTGTGTGAAGACAGACATTGGTTTGCCACACTTCCGCAATTAACTACTTAGAATATACTTGTTCAAACACCAAGAATTGATTTTTGAAATTTCTTAAAACCTTATTTATGGGGGCGCCTAGTTGGCTCAGTTGGTGAAGCAACTGCCTTCGGCTCAGATCATGCTCCCAGGGTCTTGGGATCTGGTTCCATGTCAGGCTCCCTGACAGGCTCTCTCCCCCGCCCCACCCCCGCTCGTGCACTCTCAGATGAATAAAATCTTTAAAAAAAAAATGTTATTTATGCACCACATTTTCCATGTAAAGACAATTTCAGAAAAATGGGTGAGGATGGGAATGGAGGAAACAAGGAAGGTAGAGATGATGAAACCATGAGTTTCATTTATTCATTATGAAACACATAAAACGCTTATCATTTCACGTCTGTTAGAAGGTGGGTTGAAAATCTGACCGTAGGCTTTCTGGCAGCCAGTGCACAGGGAGAACAGCACCGGCTACACACTCACTTCACTGCCTATACAATAAACCCAGCATCTAGGCAGGAGAAACCAACCACCTGAATACTAAGACCAGAGAGCAACTTCCTCTGGGGGTCCTCTTAAAGGGCACCTTTTTTTTTTTTTTAAAGATTTTATTTATTTGTTTGTTTGTTTGTTTGACAGAGAGAGAGAGCGAGAGAGCGATCAGAAGTAGGCAGAGAGGCAGGCAGAGAGAGAGGGGGAAACAGGCTCCCTGCCGAGCAGAGAGCCCAATGTGGGGCTCGATCCCAGGACCCTGAAATCACGACCTGAGCCAAAGGCAGAGACTTTAACCCACTGAGCCACCCAGGCGCCCCTAAAGGGCACCTTTTAACTGACTACCATGTTTCATAGGGCTGGTTTTTTAAAGGTATGCTAACTTGAAAAATTCAGTAAAAAAAACATTTGGGTGAGGGATCCCATAAAGTCCGAACCATATAGCTCAGACTACAGAGAGTTAGTATTTAAAAAAAAAAAAAAAAAAAAAAAAAACAGGAAAATTCATACTGTGGTAAATTAAATAGGATTTTCAAAAAAGAAGATACTTCTGGAATATGGCTGAGATAACACTGTTTATTTCCTACTGGTTTACAGCCCACAGGTTAGCTCACGATGTCTAATATGCAATGGTCTTGGGGTTCTGCTAGATACTCTTGAATAAGCAACATTTCACAGATGAAAACATTGCTCATGACAGAATGAAGTATCAGAATGAGACTTAATCTATCCTGACATGCTTACCCCCAATCAAATAAATTTCAATTCTTTCTCAAAGGACTCTCTGCCAAGCAGGGAACTCGACTCGGAGCTCCATCTCAGGACCCTGGGATCATGACCTGAGCCGAAGGCAGACACTTCACCAACTGAGCTGCCCAGGCGCCCCTATAAAATGGCAATTTTCAAGATGGAAAGGGCTTTGGAGACCAATTAGTACAAGTCTCCTTGTACAACAGGGAGTACAACAGGCCCAAATAGACCAAATGACTTGGTTCAGGGAACAATGGGGTAGCAAGGCCAGGTGGGCACTCAGATGTCCCCACTGCCCACCACCATTTAAATTAGCTGCTCATTTCTATTCTATGACCTGAACATATTTAGTTTATAGAGCTATCAGATCAACCAATATTTGCCTTGGGTTTTCTACCTTATGTCTCACAGGGACCTCATTCCACAAATATTTATCTGCCAAGATACAAAATTATTTTCTAGTTTAGAGTCTACCATAAAACAGTACTAACAGTGTCTGTTAAATTGCAATAAACAGTAAAATCTAAAAAGAAAAAACGGAGCACAAATACTAGTACCTAAGCGCAGGGAAGATGGTAATGTTTAATATTTAACATACTGGTCTAGAATGACTTTGCCCCAATGTCTTCTACAGTCTAAGTACAAACTCCAACGTACATCTAAACGCCCTCCTCGGGAGAGAGCTCTGAAACCAGTATTACAGAATGCAGTGCACTAATTACAAACACAAGAGGTAGAATGGGAGGAAAGTGTCAAATGGGACTGACCTAAATTCAAAATGTAAAAACAATTTCTAAATGAACATTTGGTGGTGAAATGAAAACATGTATTACTTTGTTTCCAGATGTTAAAAAAAAAAAAGTACCCAAACTTCTCTGCAAAGTAAACTTGATTTTTTTTTTAAGTTTTAAACACAGCTTCTGTAGAAACTCAAATGCTGTTCTGGGGCCCTGAAATCCTACCAGGGAATTTCTCAGACTAAGCAGCAGAAAAGCCAAATTAAGAAGGGCACAATTATAAGGCTGCCTCTCTGCCTACTTGTGATCTCTCTGTCAAATAAATAAATAAAACCTTAAAAAAAAAAAAGAAGGGCACAATTATAGGGGTTTCTGTTTCACCAGGTGCTGTCATCACTCAAAGCCTCGTCCTGCAGAAGAGAAAGGCCAGCAGGTGCCACAGACTGCCCTGAGGACCGCCCAGCCTCCACCAGCCTGCAGCGGATGGGCAGAGATGCTGACACTGGAAGGTGCCCTTACACACCGGGCCGTGTCCTGACGAAAGGTAACACAACATGCTCCTGCTGGCTTACGCTTTCGATTAAATGTGTTCTTTAAAAAAAACAATCCCAGTATACCAAATGTATCCAAGTGAACAAACATTTTTCCACCCACAAAATACTGACAGTTACCTACCATATGAAGGACGAGAACTGTATATTTTGCAAAATTACCAAATCCTCCTATAAAAGCACACTCATACTTTCGGAAAAGGTCAAATATATTTGGGAATGCTTACTTGAGATACTATTAACGACAAGTCATTGCAAGCTAAGATTTTTATGAGCTGTGGGGTTGCAAATTTCACTCTCCTTCAGTGTGTTTTTCCTGTTTTCATGGATGCTAAGTGTCCGAAAGTGGCAAAAATATATAAAATACTTGTCTTTAGTCATAGGACTTTTCATATCCAAAGGAGAGACCACAAAACACTTTAGAATGAAAAATGTCCCCAGGCCAGTTAATATGATTTGCAGAGAATGGTTTAGTAGTCCTAGCTAAAACTCCAAGTGGCCAGGAGATTTGTCGGTTTCTTTATGGCATGATTCCAAAAAGGCATATAAAAAAGCAAACTCACAGGCTTGTCTTTCTTCTTTTGGGGGTCCTTTATGAAGCAAGTAAAATGATGGAAGCAATTCCACTTCTAAAGTTCAGCAAATTGACTTAATCGCATGGACAGTCAAGACTTAAAACAAATATCTGCAAGTTGGAAACAAGCCAATGTAAAGCTTGGGATGATTACCTAGAGGCAAAGTACTAACCACCGGTCCCCTATGATTAAGCCTAATAAGCGCCACTGTATCATTTTCTTTTTTTTAAAGGGCATCCACATTCCTGCTGGGGCATGCAGTGGCACCAGGTGGGAATAGCATCAGGTGGGAAATATGGAGAAAGGGGCTTAGAGATGATAATTTGAGAAAGGACAGCCAGTCTTGGGCTCTGTAACAACTCTACTCCATTTGTTAAATGGACTTAAAAGAAAATGGAATTAATCATTTATGTTTAAATGGTGGTATAGTGAAGGAGGCCCCTTGTGTTGAGCCGTTTCAGTTTGGTATATTTTTGACCGAGAAGTGCAACATTTTTTAATAAAGTACAATTTCATAAAGTGAAAGCCCCTCTCTCCAATTTACTAAGTCTATCATTTCAAGGAGTTTGCCCCTTTCCCTAGCTGTTAGTAACAAAATGCCCTTCCTCATTCTCTCTCAAACACTCGGGGAAGGAATTTTAAATATGTATTTAAATATTTCCTCCAGCATTCAAAACTGTGAAGCCCTGAAATAGCTGGAGAAAAAAAAACAGGAAGTGAAAGTGACAAGATAATGGCATGGCTTTTGTTTTTCTTGAAAACTGCACAGCTAAACGTATTTTTCTCTTTAACGATCTGAAACTAATCTAATGGGGGGAGGGGGGCTGAGAACTAAAACTCAAAAATCACGCACTCCCCAACCACACGCACCTGGAAGGCTCTTTTTAATAGGCTGTCTTTTTCTCTTCAGGCTCAGTTAGGGCTCCTGTCGGGCTCCATCTCAATCCGAGTGGCACGCCGCATTTTCCCCTCTCTCTGTCTTTTCTAGGGCACATCCACTCTCTTCCCTCTCCTCCAAGCCACGGTTCCACAGAGGCCACAATACAACTGTGTCAGGCCAGCTGTTACCGACACACACACACATGATTCACCCGCGTCTCAGCACGAAACGCGAGTTTTTCTTCCCCCTTCAGAAGGGAGGGGCTGGTGGTTTTCAGACTGGAGATTCCACTTTCCTACCACAGTGCACACTCGGGGCAGTCACCGTGCTCGATCGATTTCTTAGCCCCTCTCGCCACCCACGGCCGCGCCGACGGCAAAGTGACTCTGAAAACTTCCTCCCGAGCGCGTTTTAGCCGCGGAGAAACTGCCTCCCGGAGAGATTTTGCTGCTCCCCGGGGCGCCGCCCCGTGGTCCCCGCACTCCAGCCTGACGGAGGTGATGCTCCTCCTCGCCGCCCCGGCCTCGCCTTCCCTCGGCCCCGGGGCGTGCCAGTGCCCGGGGACCTGGAGACCTACGCCTGCGGCCCGGGCGCCCACTTGTCGGGGTCCCCACCGCGCGCGGAGCCGGGGGGCCAGCGAAACGCCGCGAACTTGCCGGCCGCTCGGCTTTCGCTCCCGCCCAAGTTGCCCGACGCAAACTTTTCCAGCCGCCCCCCGCTCGGCCCCCGGAGCTGGGCTCAGTCTCACCTGAGGCATCGGCGTTCGCGGCCGCGGACGCGCTCGGCCCCGGGGCCCCAGGGTCGTCAGTAGCCGCGGGCGCCGCGTCCAGGCGCCCCTCAGGAGCATCATCCTGCCCGGCGCGGGCTCCCGCACGACTCAGCCGGCCATCGTCAGCGCCCGGAGGCTCGCAGCCGGCGCTCTCGGTGCGCACAGCCCGCCCCGCGTCTCCCGCCTGCCCCCGCCTCCCCGCGCCGCGCGGCCGGGCGGGGGGCGGGCTGACGGGAGGGTGTGTCCCGCTTCCCGCCGCGCTCCGTCCGCGCCCGGCGCCGGCCTGTTTTCTTTCCTCCGACCGAAAAAAGAGAAAAACGGGAGGGGCGCTAGGGAGCCACCCTCCCCCATCTTAGGTTCCGGGGGGCAGCGCGAACGCCTGGCCGGCCCCTCTTTTTCCGGTGGAAGCGGCTTCTGGAATGAACGAGATTGCGCTCACACCTTGGGGACTGTTGATTTCAACACCCACCGTTAATTCTGGGTACTTAGCGTCTCCACTCCCGCCCACGGGGCAGGGGAGAGTGGGAGCGAGGGGAGGAGAGCGGCAGGGATCTGGAGAGACGCTGCAGGCGAGGTCCCTCTGGAAGTTAGTCTCCACGACTGAGTGGGAAAGGGGGAGAGAAGCAGGTCCCCAAGGCTCCACGCCTCGCTTGTCTGCGAGGCTTCTGCTAAGGGCAGCGATGGCCAGTGAGCGTCCGTCAGAGGGTCAGCTCAAGGCCTACTTCTGGAGGAGGTTTGCTGTTCTCTAGATGGTGGCCTGCCTGGAGGTCTTTGGGACAGTGTCTAGCACGGCACAATTGGCTTCTCTTTTCAATCACGTTTTTAATGGAAAGAGCTAAGGAACCAGAACTTCGTCTTCCTAGGAACTGGAAAATGTAATGTTTTGTCTTAGAGACTTCTCGTTTATAAAAACAAATAAAAAGGGTGGCTAAGTCGGTTAACGGTCTGCCTTCAGCTCAGGTCATGATCCCAGGTTCCTGGGATGGAGTCTGCTTCTCCCTCTCCCTCTGCCTTCCTCTCTCTCTGACAAATAAATAAAATCTTAAAAAATAAAAACATTAAAAAAATTTCAGAGCAACCTAATCTTTCACATAACTTGCTTATAGTAGAGTTCTTAAATAAAATACAGGTTGCCCAGTTAAATTTGAATTTCAGATAAACAACAAATAAATGCAGTATGTACCAAATGCGGCATGGTTGATACTCTTTAAAGAAAAATGAGATATTTGGGATATACTTAGATTAAATCGTTTGTTATTTATCTTTAATTCAAGTTTAATTGTGCATCCTGTGTCTTAATTTGCTAAGTCTGCAAGAGGCTTAAGTTAATGAATCAAAGCTGGAAAATTATGCAACAAGTGGCAAACCTCTCCTGATAACGATCTTTGTTTATTGGAAAAAGATGGAGGTTTCTATGTCAACGAAAACTTTGCCACCATCAAAGTCTAATTCATATATGTTAACTTAACTGTGCATTTCAAAATGCAAATGTCCTTGGCAGATAGTGACTCATGAAACAGTTAAGTCCACATGGGAAGGTAATTTACTTGAATTCTTTCCTAGTGTTCCAAATGAAAGAAAAGAGTTTATCTTGGCTACTGTGAATAAGACTGCAAAGAACATAGGAGGAAGTATCTTTCTGAGATACTGATTTCATTTCCTACCGTTATATACCCAGTAGTGAGATTGCTGAGGTCCATGGTAATTTTTTTTTTTTTTTAGAGTTTATTTATTTATTTGACAGAGAGTATGTGAGCACAAGCAGGGGAAGTCGCAGGCAGAGGGAGAAGCAGGCAGAAGCAAACTCCCTGCTGAGCAGAGAGCCCTGTTCAGGACTTGATCCCAGGGTCCTGGTCCTGAGCTGAAGACAGACACTTAACTGACTGAGCCACCCAGGCGCCCCTCTTTTTTTCCTTTTTTTTAAGATTTTATTTATTTTAGAGAGTGCATGCACACGCAAGTGGGGAAAAGGGCAGAGGGAGAGAGAATCTCAAGCCGACTCCACACTGAGCGATGCAGGGCTCAATCTCATGACCCCAAGATCACGGCCTGAGCTGAAATCAAGAATTGAATACTTAACTAACTGAGCCACCCAGCTGCCCTGGGTCCACGGTAGTTCTATTTTTAATTTTTTTAATATCCTCCATGATATTTTCCCTAATGGCTGTACAGGAATTTACATTCCTACCAACAGTGAACATGGGTTCCCTTTTTTCTAATAGTCAAGATATGGAAACAACTGAAATATCTACGAAGGGATGAATGAATAAAGAAAATGTGATATATAATTATGTATCTATTATATATGCTCTGTTACATATTATATATCTAGTATATTATATGCTATTTATATACATACAATGAAATATTATTCAACCATTAAAAAAAAGGAAATCCGGCCATTTGTAACATTATGGATGAATCTGGAGTTCATTATGCTAAATGAAATTAGTCAGACAGAGAAAGACAAATAACGTATAACCTTACTTATATGTAGAATTGTGAAGAGTCATCCACATAGAGCCAGAGATTTAAACAGTAGTTACCAGGACCTGGGAGATGGGGAAAATAGGGAGCTATTGATCTAAGAACACAAACTTTCAGTTATAAAATGTATAAATTCTGGGGACCTAATGTACAGCACGATGACTATAGTTAATAATACCATATCGTATGCTCAAAATTTCCTAAGAGAGTAGATCTTAACTGTACTCAGCACATCAAAAAAAAAAAGTATGTGGGGTGCAGAAGTATTGATTGTGATAATCATTGAAAATGCATACATATATCACGCCATTGCATTTTACCCTTTAAATATATTCACTTTTTATTTGCCCATTATATTTCAATAGAGCTGGGGGGGTAGGGAAGAAGAGAGTTTTATTCGGAGGGCAATGGAGAGGAGGAGGGAAAAATGTCTGTTTTGGAGCACAAACTCTGCCCATACACATCATTGTAATACTTTTTCCCCAACAGTATTTTGGCGACATCCCCTTTAATTAAATTTTTGCAGCACAACAATTTTGTAATACTTTCTACAGAGAGACTCGGGAAGATAGCTATCTTTTCTCTAGCTTACTGATTTGTTTTATATCATTTGACAGTTGAGTAAAGTGTCTCTAAGCTTTACAACTCACCGTTGGTAATGTGTTGATTCTTAGGATTGTTCCCAAATTGAGGAAAACTTCCATCAGGTGTTTTTTGTGCATGTAGTAATTGGAAGAGTATTCCACAGACCAGCTTCAAATGCCATTTTTCACTAGCCACAGACTTCTGGTAACTTGGCATTGTAGGACACAGGCATACCGCAGCTCAATCTCTGGGGTCTGCACTTTGGGGTCACAACACAGGGTAATTTGGCCCAGTAGGTGATCGGAGTATTCTTAGAAGCCACTTCTACATGGGTGTAGCTAGAACAATTTAGTCAACCTGGAAATGACCTGTAAGCTGCATAAAAGTATCCCACTAAATCCAAACTAGATGTATCTCCAACGCAACTTGCTTTTTGCTGCATCTTGAAAATGGCCAGAACTCCTCAACCACCTGATCTAAAAAAATGTGTGACAGAGGAGTAGTTGAACAAAAAAAAGAGATAGTGGTCTTGATTTCAGTTAAAATATCTTACTTTTAGAAAAATTACAAAAATATATCACCAAACATTGCTAGGGACCTCTCATCCCAGTGGTCTTGGAAGAGGCTTGTGTAAGGGAAGAGCCCCTGAAACTTAAACTAAATTAACTTTGCTGGCATCTAAATCCTCAATAAATGTTATTATTATAACTATAAACCATTCCACTGCACTGAACACCTGCCTATTTTGTAGCACTTATTGCACTATTTTTTTGCCCTTCTGTCTGGCTCTCCAGCTAGATCATAAATGCAGGAGCAGGTGCTTGGTTTTATAATCCTTGTGTCAGAGGGCCTAGAACAGTAACTACTTTAGAGATTTAGTCAACAATGAATAAATGAAATTATGCTAATGGGAAGGAAGAGATATTGCAAAATCAACTTAAAACAGATGTGACCGAGGAAAAGTCTGGGAGCTGTGGATGCAGGTAGCGAGGAAAACAAAATGCAGAGACAGGAAGTACTTGTGTCAAGTGCTCGAGAGCAAGGAACAAAGACCTCAGTCTGTTGGGCCTTGGACTCTTGATTACCGCTCAGGTCATGATCTCAAGGTCATGGGATCAAGCCCCGCAGCAGGCTTTCCATTGTGCATGGAGTTTGCTTAGGATTCTCTCTCTCTCCCTCTTCTTCTGTCCTTCCACCAAACTCTCTCAAAAAAAAAAGGGGGGGGGAGGAGGAGAGAGAGAGATGAAGAATTACAGGAAGGGTCTTAAAAACAGCCAGCGTAATTCCATTTACATAAGATGTCTAGAGAAGGCAAATCTATAGAGACAGTCATTAGTAGTTGCCTGGGGCTGGTGGTGGAATTGGGAGTGATGTAAATGAGCGTGAGGAATCTTTTTGGGGTGATGGAAATATTCTAAATTGGATTGTGCAGTAATTGTTGTGTTAAGTCTATAAATTCGCCAAATAATCATTTGTACACTTCAAATGAGTGCTCTTATGATATGTAAATTATACCTTGAGAAAGCTGCTTAAATTTTTTTTTCTGAGAAGCGAGATTGGAGATTCAAATATGAAAAGGCTCTAGTATCTAAGTAGCATTTATGACGTAGCTCACATTAAGTCATTGTTCTCACCAAGATTCCCATACATCGTGGGGACGTTTGCTGTGCACCAGAGAGATCGATCCGATGTGTGCTGAGCCACTGTGTAGACACAACCTCAGCAGTAAGCCCTTTCCATCTGCGGCGCCCAGAGGCTCTCTCTCAGCAGTGTGGTGACTTCCCGGGTTACCAGAAGTATGTGCTTAGCAAAAGGAAATCATGTTTGAAATCAGTGGACCCAGGAGGTGGTCTGTGGACAGTTCTTCCAATTATTACAGCTCATATATGAAAAATACTTGATAGAAGTTTCCCCAATTTTACAAACAATCCTAAGAATTAGGGGCGCCTGAGTGTCTCAGTCAGTTAAGCATCTGCCTTCGGCTCAGGTCATGATCCTGGTGTGCTGGGATGGAGCCCCACTTCAGCTCCCTGCTCAGCGGGGAGCCTGCCTCTCCCTCTGCCCCATGCATGCTACCTTCCCCCTTCCCCCCTGCTGTGCTCTCTCTCTCAAATAAATAAATAACATCTTAAAAAAAAAAAAAAGAACAATCCTAAGGAACTAACACGACATTACCAATGGTGAGTTGTAAAGCTTAGAGACACTTTTCTCAGCTATCAGTGATATAAAACAAATCAACATGCCAGAGAAAAAAGTTTTCTATTCTCTCTATCAAAAGTATAAAAAAATTGTTGTTGTGGTATGAAAATTTAATTAAAGGGATTATATCCAAAATACTGCTGGAAAAAAGTATTACAGTTGATATGTAGGGGTGACAGATTTTTAAAAACATTTCCTTTTGTACTCTTAAAGAATTATTATTTATGATTTATTTTCTCCCTCTATTCATTACCATGTCATTTTGTATTTTTAACTTTTTATTATTCTTCATAAAAAGGGTCTTCCAAAGTATATAAAGCGTCATGCTCCGCAAAAACTGATTCTGCCTCTGGGGATCAGGCATAAGTACTTTGTGTTATCTTGTTTAGTCATTACAAAATCCTTATGGGATAAGTATTGTAAGTATTATTAGCTCCCTATTACAGAAATGGAAGTTTGGGAGGTTATACAGTCAGAATTCAAGTATGGAATTATATAACTATGACCCCAAGACTTTTGGACTTGAGACCCCAAAATAACCTTGCCTATCTCATCTGACATCACCTCGCCACCTGACCTTCCCACAACCACAGCTAGGATTAGGGTGAGCTGAATTGTTGAAGTGAAGAGTCAAATTCTGGCTTTATTTAAAATGTTGATATTCTGTTCATTATGGATATTTTCATTAATTTTGATTTTTAAAAATGTTACATTGAACAGCCAATACCACAGAAATACAATTATAAGAGAATATTATGAAAAATGATATGCCAAAAAACTGGATGACCTGGAAGAAACATAAATTTCCAAAATAGGAAGAAATAGAAATTTGAATAGACCAAAAATCAACAAAGAAATGGAATCGATAATCAAAAAACTCCCAACAAACAAAAGCCTAGGACCAGATAGCTTCATAAGAGAATTCTACTAAACATTTAAAGAAAAGCTAATATTGGGTGCCTGGATAGCTCCATCGGTTAAGTATCTAACTAACTCTTGATTTTGCCTCAGGTCATGATCTCAGAGTAGTAAGATCAAGTCCCAAATCATTGGGCTCTGCACTGGGCATGAAAACTGCTTAAGAGTCTCTCTCTCCTTGGGGTGCCTGGGTGACTCAGTCAGTTAAATGTCCAACTCTTGATTTTGGCTCTGGTCAAGATCTCAAGGTCCTGGGATTAAGCCCTGTGTTGGGCTCCATGCTCAGTAGGGAGTCTGCTTGAGCATTCTGTTCATCTGCCCTTCCCCCCTTGTGCATGCCCTCTCTCTAAAATACATAAACATATCTTTAAAAAAAAAGATACTCTCTCTCCCTCTCCCTTTGTCTTTCCCCCCTTGCTTGCATGTGCACACGCACTCTCTCTCTCTCTCTCAAAAAAAAAAAAGGCAACAAAAACAAAACCAAAACAAAACAAAATAAAAACCAAGGAGTTAAAACTATTCTTTTAAAACTACTCCTAAGGGCGCCTGGGTGGCTCAGCTGATTGGGCGTCTGCCTTGGGCTCAGGTCATGATCTCGGGGTCCTGGGATCGAGTCCCGCATCGGGCTCCCTGCTCGGAGGGAGCCTGTTTCTCCCTCTCTCTCTGCCTGGCGCGCGCTCTCTCTCTCTCTCTCTGTCAAATAAGTAAATAAAATCTTTAAAACTACTCCTAAAAAGAAAAAAGAAAAATTTCCAAATTCATTCCATGAACCAAGCATGAGCCCTGATACTAAAACCAGGTAAAGATATCGCTAAAAAAGAGAACTACAGGCCAAAATCCCTGATGAACATAGATGCAGAAATTCTCAATAAAATATTTGCAAAGTGAATCCAACAATACATTAAAAAAATCATTTGCTGGGCGCCTGGGTCGCTCAGTGGGTTAAGCCTCTGCCTTTGACTCAGGTCATGATCTCAGGGTCCTGGGATCGAGCCCCACATCGGTCTCTCTGCTCCGCAGGGAGCCTGCTTCCCCCTCTCTCTCTGCCTGCCTCTCTGCCTACTTGTGATCTCTCTCCTCTCTCTGTCAAATAAATAAATAAAATCTTTAAAAAAAAAATCATTTGCCACGATCAACTGGGATTTATTTCTGAGTTGCAAATGCGGTTCAATATTCACAAATCAATCAACATGATACATCATGTTAATTAAAGAACCATATGATCCTCTCAATAGATGCAGAAAAAGGAGTTGATAACACATCCATGATAAAAACCCTTAACAAAGTAGGTTTAGAAGGAACATATCTCAACATAATAAAGGTCATATATGAAAAATCTACAGCTAATATCATCCTTAATTGGGAAAAACTGAGACCTTTCCTCTACACTCAGAAACACGGCAGGGATGTCCTCTATTACCACTTTTATTCAACTTAGTGCTGGAAGTCCTAGTCATATCAATCAGACAACAAAAAGAAACAAAAGGCATCCAAATAGGCAATGAAGTAGTAAAACTTTCACTATATACAGATGACATGATACTATATATTGAAAACCCAAAGATTCCACCCAAAATCTGCTAGAACCGATAAACAAATTCAGTAAAGTTGCAGGATACAAAATCAATGTAGAAAAACCTATTGCATTTCTATATACCAATAATGACACAGCAGAAAGAGAAATTAAGGAATCAATCCCATTTACAATGGCACTCAAAACAACAAGATACCTAGGAATAAGCCCAACCAAAGAGGTAAAGGACCTGTACTTTGAAAACTATAAAACACTGATGAAAGAAATTGAAGATGACACAAAGAAATGGAAAAACATTCCATGCTCATGGATTGGAAGAACAAATATGGTTAAAATTTCAATACTACCCAAAACAATCTACACATTTAATGCAATCCGTATTGAAATACCACCAGTATTTTTCACAGAGCTAGAACAAACAATTCTAAAATGTGTACAGAACCACAAAAGACTCTAAGTAGCCAAAGCAATCTTAGAAAAGAAAACAAAGCTGGAGGCATCAC
Source organism: Nasua narica (assembly GCA_028533885.1). Taxonomy (NCBI): domain Eukaryota; kingdom Metazoa; phylum Chordata; class Mammalia; order Carnivora; family Procyonidae; genus Nasua; species Nasua narica. Next base: position 81,222,215 of record CM052800.1, on the reverse strand, counting down.
AATTCTGGATTTCAAGCTATATTACAAAGCTGTAATCATCAAGACAGTATGGTAATGACACAAAAAAGGATACTTATATCAATGAAACAGAATAGAAAACTCAGAAATAAACCCACAGTTATATGGTTAATTATCTTTGACAAAGCAGGAAAGGATATCCAATGGAAAAAAGATAGTCTCTTCCACAAATGGTGTTGGGAAAACTGGACAGCTATATGTAAAGAATGAAACTGGACCACTTTCTTATACCATAAACAAAAATAAATTCAAGATGGATTAAAGATCTACATGTGAGACCTAAAACCATAAAAATCCCTGAAGACAACACAGATAGTAACTTCTTTGACACTGGTCATAGCAAATTCTTTCTAGATATGTCTCCTGAGGCAAGGGAAACAAAAGCAAAAATAAACTATTGAGGAGACATCACAATAAAAAAAAATGTTTCCTTCTGTACAGCAAAAGAAATAATCAACAAAACTAAAAGATAGACTATGCCATAGAGAATATATTTGCAAATGACATATCTAGTAAAGGGTTAATATACAAAAGAGATTAAGAACTTTAAATTCAACAACCCAAAAATAAATAACCCAATTAAAAACGGGTGGAAGACATGAATAGACATTTTCTCCAAAGCAGACATCCAGATGGCCAAGAGACACATGAAAAGATGCTCAACATCACTCAGCATCAGGGAAATGCAAATCAAAACTACAATGAGATATCATCTCACACCAATCAGAATGGCTAAAATCAACAACACAAGAAACAACAGGTGTTGGCCAGGATGTGGAGAAAGGGGAACACCCTTACACTGTTGGAGGGAATGCAAACTGGTGTACCTGCTGTGGAAAACAGTATAGAGATTCCTCAAAAAGTTAAAAATAGACTTACCCTCTGACCCACCCACCACCCTACTGGATATTTACCCAAAGAATAGAAAAATACTAATTCAAAGGGATACATGCACCCTGATATTTATAACAGTATTATCTACAATAGCCAAGGCATGGAAACAGCCCACGTGTCCACTGCCTGATGAATGGATAAAGAAGAGGTGGTATATATACACAATGGAATATTATTCAGCCATCAAAAAGAATGAAATCTTGCCATTTGAAAGGACATGGATGGAGCTAGAGAGTACTAGGCTAAGTGAAATAAGTCAATCAGAGAAAGACAAATACCATATGATTTCACTCATATGTGGAATTTAAGAAATAAAACAAATGAGTAAAGGGTAATAAAAAGAAAGGCAAACCAAGAAACAGACTCTTAACTACAGAGAATAAACTGATGGTTACCAGAAGGGAGGTGCTTAGGGGGATGGGTAGAATAAGGGATGGGGATTAAGGAGGACAGTTGTTGTGATGAGCACAGAGTGATGTATGGAAGTGTTGAATCACTATATTGTACACCGGAAACTAGTGTTGTACTGTATGTTAACTAAAAAAAATTACATTAAGATATTATCTTAATGAGTAAGTTTTTAGTGCCCTTTTAAAATTTTGAACCCTTTTTTTTTGAACCCTTGTTTTAACCCTGTGTCCTATTCTCAATTAGGACATCAATATTCAAATTTGTACTTAACTTCTAATAAAGCTAGTCCACAGATTCATCCACTGATCTTATGCAACCTGCTCTTGCAGACTCTATTCACTTACGACCTCAAACTACCTTCCATTTGAAGAACTCAATTTTTCATAGATAAGCCAACCTATAATGAAATTGGATTATCTAGTGTTAGTACTACTTGTTTGCTACTGGCAAAGAGGCTGGCCTTAGGGGCGCCTGGGTGGCTCAGGCAGTTAAGCATCTGCGTTCAGCTCAGGTCATGATCCCGGATTCCCCGGATGGGGCCCCACGTCAGGCTTCCTGCTCTGTGAGGAGTCTGCTTCTCCCTCTCCCTCTGCCCTCCCCCTGCATGTGCTCTCTCCCTCTTTCTCGATCACTCTCTCTCTCACTCTCTCTCTCGAATAAATAAAATCTTTAAAAGAAAAAGAGGCTAGCCTCAGTCAAGGTGGAAGGAAAGCTTTATATATATATTTTTAAACTTTATATTTTTTATTAAAAAAATCTTTATATTTTTTGTCGCCTGGTCTTACTGGTAAAATCATCTGAATTGAACAACCTTAAAGAGACCCTCTGAAGATGTGAGCTGCGGTGGACTGTAGGACGGACAGGCAGAATGGCTCAGGGGTCGCCTCATGTATCTTACTTGGAGGCCCCCCTCTCAGCGAATTCTAGAGAAGAATATTCTTTTTCCCTATTCTGCCTCCAGGCCTTTGACCTTCATTTTTTTTTTTTTTTTTTAAGATTTATTTCTTTATTTCAGAGGAGGAGAGCAAGAGAGCACTTATGGTAGTAAGGGGCAGAGGGAGAGACAGGGAGAGAAAGAGAGAATCCCAACCAGACTCTCTGCCGAGCATGGAGCCCAATGCACAGCTCGATCTCATGACCTGAGCTGAAATTAAGAGTTGAATCCTCAACTGGCTGAGCCACCCAGGTGGCTAGACTTTCATTTTTAACGATTAAAACATAAAGGACTTTGTATCCAAATGAGAATACACATTTTCAAACAAACACTGTGGAAGATTCACAATATAAGGATCATATATCAGGCCTCAAAGGAAGTCCCCAAAATTTTTTTTTTAATTTTAGAGAAAGAGTGAGCACGTGAGCTGGGGAGGGGGCAGAGGGAGAGGGAAAGAATCTCAAATAGACTCTGCTCTGAACACGGAACCTGACACGGGGCTCGATCTCACAACTCTGAGATCATGACCTGAGCCGAAACCAAGAGTCAAACACTTAACTGGCTGTCACCGACGTGCCCCTCTCAAAAAAATGTTTAAACCTGGCAACAACAACAACAAAAAAAACAAACCTGGCAACAAAAAGCTATGTTAATGAAATTGGAAATTAACAAAAAGACAAAGCATCTAAACTATCATTGGAATTTAAATAACACACTTACAAGTAGTCATGGATTAAATAGAAAATAAATGGAAATCGGGAACTAGTCTAAGGCTGAATAGGAATGAAAGCACTTAATGTTAAAACTTCCCTACTCAGGAAATTGCATAGTCTTAAATGCATTTATTAGAAAACAGAAAAGTTTGAAAATACTGAGCTTATAATACAAGAAGCTTGAAAAACAGCAGCAAAAATAAACCCAACGGAAGAAGTGGAAAGGAACTGATAAAGGTAAAAGCAGAAAGTGAATCAAACTTCCTCCACATTTATTCCAAAGCAATCTCTCCCCAAAATAGAGCGAGTCGACAAAACCCAAATTTGGTTTTTTTTTTTTGGTTTAAGACACCAAGACAAGCAACCTGAAACAAGAATGATCAAGAAAAAGAAAGAAGGAATACATAAACATGACAGAAAGGATGAAAAAAGCTAATCCCCCCATGAAAAAGAAAAGAAAAAAGCTAACCCCCCATAATAATTGCCTATACCAATCGAGTTAAAACTATAAAGACCAAACTTAGCTCAACAGAGAGAACCTGAGCTGATCCAAGGTCATAGATTAAAACGAGGTTAATGATCTACCTGGAAAAGTGTCCCAGCCCTGGAGGCATAATGGGCCAGTTCAACCAAAACTTCAAGAATAGAAAATACCTATCTTATATACCAAAATCTATACAAACTGTTCCAAAACATCCAAACAGATGGGATGCTGGCCAATTCATTTAAGAAGACAAGTAAAATGCTGATCAAAATTAAACAGATGAATACTATAAAAATAAACTATAGATCAATCTTCTAAAAGTAAATAAAACAGACCTTAAATAAAATATTAGCAAATGGAACCCAGTAGCGTAATAAAAGAATGATCAAGTAAGGCTTCATCCAGCCTGCTGAAGTCAATTCCGAATTTCACATTCTCTTAAGGCAAGAGTGTCCCATCTAAATCATACCCAGGGCCTGATTTATTCATCAGCTGTTCACTGCGTCTGCCTTCCCCTCTTCAGTGGCCTACTTCGGGCTGGCTAGAATCCTGTGAGGGTCAGATCCCATTGCTGTTCTTTTCAAAAGCCCTTCAAAGGCTTTGCACTGGCCACACTATCTCCTACTCTCTGCCCATAGCCTTCACTCTGCTCTATTTTTCTTCCTGGCATTTAATCATTACCTGACATATTATATATTTATCTTTTATCTCTTCCTCCCAGCTGCAGTGCAAGCTCCATGACGGAAGGGACCCTGTCTGTCTTGTTCACTGCCCTAAAGCCATTACCTCACAAGGCCCGTCACATAGCAGATTCTTAAATATTTGATGGATTAATGAATGAATTAATGAATGAAATGATGAAAAAATAGAACAGGACTTCAAAGTTCAAAACAGCAACCACCTTTAAGAATAACACAGACACGGGGCGCCTTGGTGGATCAGTGGGTTAAGTGTCGGGTTCTTGGTTTCCATTCAGGTCATGATCTTAGGGTTGTGAGACCTAACCCTGTTGGGCTCGTGCTGGGCATGGAACCTGCTTAAGATTCTCTCTTTGCCCCTGCCTCCCCTCAACACCGTTCCAGTGTGGGTGCGTGTGCTCTCTTTCTCTCAAAATAATAATAATAAAGAATAACACAAACACACATACTTCTGGTTATGTGGGCACAAGGGTGTGCCAGATATTGTTCAAGGCTCTAATGATAGAGTGATGAATGAAAACACCGAGTTTCAGGACGCCTGAGTGGCTTAGTTAGTTAAGCATTTGTGTTCGGCTCAGATCATGATCTGAGGGCCCTGAGTTCAAGTCCCACATTGGGCTCCCTGCTCAGTTGAGAGCCTGCATCTCCTTCTGCCTGCCACTCCACCTGCTTGTGTTCTGTCTCTCTCTCTCTCTCTCTGACAAATAAATTACTTTTTTTTTTTTTAAAGATTTTATTTATTTATTTGACAGAGAGAGAGAAAGCACAAGTAGGTAGAACAGCAGGCAGAGGGAGAGGGAGAAAAGGCTCCCGCTGAGCAGGGAGCCCGATGTGGAACTTGATCCCAGGACCCTGGGATTATGACCTGAGCCAAAGGCAGCCACTCAACCAACTGAGCCACCCAGGCGCCCCTCTCTCTGACAAATAAATAAATAAATCTTAAAAAAATAAATAAAGCTGAGTTTCTTGCCCAAGTAGAACATAGTAAGAAAGCTAGGCCGAACAGGTAATTAAATAAAGTGAAATAAACATTGAAATAGGAAAAATACCAGGGCCTATGGACCCATGTAGCGGGGACCCCCCCACCTAGGCTTGGGGTAAGGTTTAAGCTGATGTCCATACATACTAAAAACTGAAGGAGGAATGGGAGCTAGCCAAATGAAGAGGTGAAGATGTGTTTCTAGCAGAGGGAGCAGCATGTTCAAAGGCCCAGAGGCATAAGAGTTCGTGACTCTCTACTGATAAAGAGATTATCAGGTAGAAAGTTAAAAATCTCAAACAAAACTTAGTATAACAACTGTGGCTCAATGGTGAGCATGGGGTTTCGAAGTGTGACGACGTATGATGGAACGGAGTGAGACTGCCTCTGTGTATCCACAGTGCTGAGTGGTCTGAAGCAAACAGAAGCGTGCTTCATACATCAATCACAGGAGAAAGGGAATTACGGTGGTAGCAGCCAGCACTGACAGTTTTGGTCCTAGTCTCAGTGGGGAAGAATTTCAGTGAAGGTAGAAACTGACAGATACGAGGCACACTGAAGCTGGTGATGAAGGCAAAGAGCAGGCTCAAAATGGGGGGGCTCGTCACTATATTAATGCTGCGCTACTGTCAAATAATTGATGGCCATTTACTGAGTGTAGTTGACCCTTAAATACGGGGATCTGGGGGCACCAACCCCACCCTCCATCCCCAGCCCATTGTCAAAAATCCATGTATAACTTTTGACTCTTCCAAAAATTTAACCACTAATGGCCTACTGTTGACCAGAAGCCTTACTGATAACATAACCACTTAATTAACACATATTTTGCATGTTATCTGTATTATATATGGTACTTTTACAGTAAAGTAAGTTAGAAAAAAGAAAATGTCTTTAAGAAAATTATAAGACAAAATACATTTAAGTACTATACTGCACTTATTGAAAAAAAAATCTGCAACCAGCAGAGAAATTGAATCAGGAGTCAAAAATCTCCCAACAAACAAAAGACTAGGGCCAGTTGGCTTCCCAGCAGAATTCTACCAAACATTTAAGGAAGATTTCATAGTTATTCTTCTCAAACTGTTCCAAAAAATAAAAATGGAAGGAAAACTTCCAAACTCATTCTCCAAGGCCAGCATTAACTTGACTCCAAAACCAGATAAAACCCCACTGGAAAGGAGAATTACAGGCCAATATCCTTGATGAATGTGGATACGAAAGTTCTCAAAAAGACACTAGCAAATCGAATCCAACAGTTAATACTTAAGTAATTAAAAAAATTATTCACCACGATTAAGTGAGATTTATTCCTGGGCTGTCAGGTTGGTTCAACATCTGAAAATTAATCAATATGATACATTACATTAATAAAAGAAGGACAAGAACCATACAATACTCTCAATAGATGTAGAAAAAGCATTTGACAAAGTACAGCATCCTTTCTTGACTAAAACCCCCAACAAAGTAGGGATGGAGGGATCTTACCTCAACATTATGAAGGCCATATACAAAAGACCTACAGCTAATATCATCCTCAAAGGGGAAAAACTAAGAGCTTTTCCTCTACATTCAGAATCAAGACAGGGATGTCCACGCTCATTACCGGTATTTAACATAGTACTAGAAGTGCTTGCCTCCGCAATCAGACAACAAAAAGAAATAAAAGACATCCAGGGGCGCCTGGGTGGCTCATTTGGTTAAAGCCTCTGCCTTCGGCTCTGGTCATGATCTCAGGGTCCTGGGATTGAGCCCCACATCAGGCTCTCTGCTCAGCAGGGAGCCTGCTTCCCCCTCTCTCTCTGCCTGCCTTTCTGTCTACTTGTGATCTCTCTCTCTGTCAAATAAATAAATAAAATCTTAAAAAAAAAAAAAGACATCCAAATTGGCAAGGAAGAAGTCAAACTTCACTATTCGCAGACAATGTGATACCCTGTAGGAAACCCAAAAGACCCTACCCAAAAGTTGCTGGAACTGATTCAAGAATTCAGCAAAGTTGCAGGATATAAAATCAATGTACAGAAATCTGTTGTATTTCTAAATACCAAAAATGAAGAATCAAAAATCAAGGAATCAATCCCATTTATAATTGCACCAGTGAATGAAACTGGATCACTTTTTTTATACCATATGCAAAAATAAATTCAAAATGGATGACAGACCTAAATGTGAGACAGGAAACTATCAAAATCCTAGAGAGAACATAGGCAGCAACTTCTTTGACATTGACTGTAGCAAATTCTTTTTTTTTTTTTTTTAAAGATTTTATTTATTTATTAGAGTGAGAGAGACTGAGAATGAGAGGGGAGAAGGTCAGAGGGAGAAGCAGACTTCCCGCAGAGCCGGGAGTCCGATATGGGACTCGATCCCGGCATTCCGGGATCATGACCTGAGCTGAAGGCAGTCGCCCAACCAACTGAGCCACCCAGGCGCCCTGTAGCAAATTCTTAGTAGACACATCTCCAGTGGCAAGGGAAAGCAAAGCAAAAATGAACTATTGGGACTTCATCAAGATAAAAAGCTTCTGCACAGCGAAGGAAACAATCAACTAAACTAAAAGGCAGCTTATGGAATGGGAGGACATATTTGCAAATGACCTATCTGATAAAGGGTTAGTATCCAAAATCTACAAAGAATTTACGAAACCCAACACCCAAAAAACAAATAATCCACTTAAGAAATAGGCAGAAGACATGAACAGACATTTTTCCAAGGAAGATATCCAGATGGCCAACAGACACATGAAAAGATGCGCAACACCACCCATCATCAGGGAAATACAAATCAAAACCACAGTGAGATACCACCTCACACCACTCAGAATGGCTAAAATTAACAAGTCAGGAAATGACAGATGCTGGCAAGGATGCAGAGAAGGGGGAACCCTCCTACACTGTTCGTGGGAATGCAAGCTGGTGCAGCCACTCTG